>CM045735.1:33432248-33454748 GCA_024760905.1 Plotosus lineatus
TTCTGGTGGTGAATTTTGAGTTTTAGAGCTGCGTAGGAGCAAATTACGAGCCGTTCATTTTTAATAAGTGTAAAATCCACCAAGCGTCGTTACATTTCAATCTCATTTCATGTAATACAACCTCTAAATTTCACATATTTCAGAAGGTTGTGAAGGGAAAAAAAAATTATTTCATTTTGTCCTGTTTTTCCTCTTTGGTATTTTATTGTATTTTATTTTAATGACTGAAGATGGTGCCTTGTTTCTGACTGCATTGATTTGTGCAGTAAAACCATCATCTCCAAATCGAAGTAAAGGTTTTAATAATGTAGGATGAGGATGCTAACATTTCCAACTATGTTACAAATGTTACTGTGTTTATTTTTCACAGATAACACTAAAGTTATTGCTGGTGACGTAAATATTAATACGTTAGTATGTAGTATTCTGTTATATTGCACTAAATACAGTGTTATATTAACGTGTATAATGTTCTATTTCTTGTGGCCCCTGTTATGTATAACACAATAATGATTTTCTATTTACTTTTCAATTTTGACATTATTGTTTTATCATTATTAATATTATTACTATTGTTGTTGTTATTATTTTTATTTTCCTCCATTCAATATGAAGCACATTAATCATAACCGACACAAGTCCTTCCCATGTTTGGTGATCCTCCTGATGGCAGATGTTTGTATATTTGACTCAATTGAACATCTGGTGTGTAAAATAAATAAATAAATAAAAATTTAATTTTACAACCATCAGCCATTTTCTCAGGTTCGAAATGACCCAAACTTCACCTTTGTATTGTAAATATGGTAGTAAACTTTTTCATATTTCTTGGCAACATTAAGCAAAAAATGAAAGTTAATCTGTGCCTTATTCAAGTTTATATTTTCCAAATTTTAGTCCAAGTGTGGACTTAAACAGCCAGTTGTTGCTTCTAATTTCAATTTATATAAATGTTGTATGTATGTATATATATATCCACATTGTACGCATATATAATCCCCCCCACACACACTGGCTGCTTTCATTTGTCCTTTGTTCCCTGGATTATGAGATAAAAAGCTATCCAGTAGTAAAGGTTCAGTTTAAGAAATATTTAATTTGTCAAAGCATTTACAACACTTGTACAACACTTTGTTAACAGGTTTATTGGCGTTTATATCGGATCCATCACAACAAAATGAGTCTCAGTGCACCAAAGTAGCTTTTTGAGTTATACATTTTCTTTCTTTCGGCTTTTTCCCTTTCTCAGGACTCGCCACAGCGAATCCTCTGATACGCACATTTGATTTGGCAGAGGTTTTTACGTCGGATGCCCTTCCTGTCACAACCCTCCAGCAAGGGACAGAAACACGCTGACGGCTTTGCAGCCTAATCTTTACGAAAGTCAGCAATGGTTCTTTGACATGCCTCTCACCATAGACAGTGAGAGACATGGCCCGCCTTTGATAACCCAGTTAGCTGCACTGTGGGGACAGTGACAACCTTGTGGGGATTCAAACCCCCAACTTTAGGATCAGCGATCCTGCGCCCTATCCACTAGACCACCACTGCCCCATCTTTTTGAGTTATACATAAACAATATAAATCTCTCTCTCTCTCTCTCTCTCTCTCTCTCTCTCTCTCTCTCTCTCTCTCTCTCTCTAATTAAACAATTTTTCAAAAAATGTATTTCAAGTGTAATTAATTTCTTCATAAGATTCACTCAAAGTCACTTTGGTGTATTAATGCCATTTTTCTGGTCATGTACGTATTGGTAAATGATTCTTTTCCTAACCCATATACATGGGATCTAGAACCTTGCATTTCAAACTGTAGACCTCTCCATAGTCTGGTGGTCACTAATCTTGTTCCTAGAAAGATTGTTTCCCTTGTGAGTGTGAATGGCTGTGTGTGTGTGTGTGTGTGTGTGTGTGTGTTGGAGCTGTGATGGTGTTGTGGGCTGTTCTGGATGCACCCCACCTTTCCCAGTGTGGCTGAGATAGGCTCCAACCTCCTCACGACCCTAATAAGATTAAGTGGTTTGGCATATGAGTGAGAGGGATGAAACCTGCAGAGAGAAAATCTGTCCAGGAACAGGGTTGGTGACATCAACATTTCATGTGAATCGACAGTATTTTATATCGATGATTATTCATTGTGTGCCATCCTTTCAATATAAATAAAACCGAGTCTGTTTGAACCAATATCTTTGTTTTATTATAAGGAACAATGTACACTTTTTTGGAAAGAAACATCTGTTTGACAGCTTTAAAGGCTTTCTCTGTATATTCCTTTGCTTGGAGGTTAACCCAGAACCCCTGGCTTGCTCTGTTTGTAAAAATAAAACTCCACTTTCTTGTAAAATCACTCACTGTCACGCTCATACTGTATGTCCAAATTCATACACCAGATTTTATCCTGCACCATGTAATTAGACTTTTTTCCTCGTGGTATCCATATGCTGATGTAGTCATACATGATTTCCACCACTCCCAACTTCACATAGGACCGACTATAATTCACCATTACAGGATTACTACGGGGCTGCATGGAGACTTGATGATGAGCATGTTCCTACATTTCCCCCTGTCGACAGAGGCTCCAACCTTCCTGCATGCCCAGTAAGATTAAACAGTTTGGTAAATGAATGAGAGGGAGATGATTAGTATGGGGAGGCATGGTGGCATAGTATTGAGCATGTTCACCTCACAGCAAGAAGGTCTTGGGTTCAAGTTGCAGCTTTGGGTGTTTATGTGTGGAGATTGCATGCTCTCCCTCTGCTCGCCTGAGTTTCATCCGGATCCACCTACAGTCCAAAGACATGCACATTAGGCTAATTGGTTGTTCCAAATTGCCTCAAGGCGTGAGTGTGAATGGTTGTGTGACCGATGGTCTGGCAAGCTTTCAGGTACATCATACCTTTGCTCAGTATCCACTGAGATGGACTCGGGCCTTCCCGTGACCCTTATAAAATTAAATGGTGAAGCAAATGAGAGAGCATTATTAAGAACCATTAAGGCCCGATTTACGATTGTTTATTACCCTGCTGTGCATGAACCAATGCAGAAAGCCCCAACCAATAACCACATGCAACTTCTCATCCTTACCATACGCTTCATACTTGGTTTCAGCTGAGATACTGTATTCTTCAAGTCAAGTTGGCCTTGTAAGTTTTGTGTTTATTATAACCAATAGGTGGCGTTTTAAGCCATTTTATCCTACAGCATGGAGTTTTTATTACTTAAAGCCTTATTTTGTCACTAAAAACATCAGCATTGATGTGTTTCATAATAGTAAAACCATAACATCTAGTTTACAGATCAGAAACACATGTATGTGGGCAGTGCTTCTGCTTGAGAGATGATTGAGGGAACTTTTCTTATTCCTGATGCAGCGCTCTGTCCTCCAGTCCGCCAGGTGTCGCTGAGCAATTTCAGTTATTTTTCTACTAGGGCCAGAGTATACAACGCTGACCACAAAGAAAAGACAATAAAGGTAGAAAAAAGGAAAGAAATTGTCGGTGAGTTGAACAATTTGAAGTTGTGTTAAGGTTATTTTTTAGACAGATGAGTGACACAGCGGTTTGTTTGTGTTCGCTTAAGTGACTTAATCTTGTGCTGTACACAAGCAGGTTTAGCTGTAAAATATAACCCAGACGTGGGCGAATGTTTAATTAATAATCTTGTGACAAAAAAGAAGAAATTACTTTTAAAAATCTGATATCTTAAAAACGTTGAAGTGGAATGTGTAATTTATAGTCTGTCAGTCGACTATTATAAGTAATAGTTCAGACGCGCGAGACATAGCAACACAAGAGTTAGCATAGATTCTTCTAGAACAAAAATAAATAAATATAGCTGCCATTAATTATTTATAATTATCATTATTATATAAATACCATACGTCGCATAAATATTGAAAAGACATACGGGAAATAAACGATTCTATATTTCAGACAAAACAATAAATGGTGTTTAAAGTTATACAGTAAAGAATTAAATAAAATAGAATAGAAATGGGGTGCCAGATCACTATTTATCCAAGAAGGAAAGATAACAACAATATTAATTAATATAGTGCTGATATGTATGTGTGATATATATTATACACATTCATTTGCTGAACCGCTTCATGATTAATCCTGTTAGGGTCGGAACTGGAGCCTATCTCAGCCGACAGTGGGGGTGGGGGGTCAGGGTACACCCTGCTTGCCAGACCATTGTCGTCCCATCTCTTTCTTGAGAGCAATTCGGAGCAACCAGTTAAAGCCTAATCTGCATGTGTTTGGACTGTGGGAGGAAACCATGCAACTCCAAACCTGGAAAGTCTGAGAGCTCAGGAACTCAAACCCAGAACCGTCTTGCTCTGAGGCAGACATGCTGACCAGTTCAGTCACATTAGGATGATTAGATATTCTCAATTATAAGGGTGACTGGGTGTGTGTCTGTGATGCCCTGCTATGATCTGGTCAGCTGGGATGGGCACTAGACCCTCTGTGACCCAGTAAAGGAGGAAGTGGTTCGGAAAATGAAATGAAACTAGAAGCAGTCACTCTGGCTAATCGTCGTCCAGCCCCAGACCTCATCACGTGGGACATCCCACAGATCAAAGCAGTGGGTTGAATGTCCCAGGGTGGGATGCCCCTTTCTCAGCCATCATCACTGTATTCACAGTGTAGATATCACAGAGACGGTGGATGAGTCAGTAGATGACATCATGAAAGAATGTGTACATTAATATGTCACACAGAGGTGTGGGAACTGATTGAAATCTATATACAGTACTGTATGTATTTTTTTTCTTGTACCTATTGGAAGCGGGGCAATGGTGGTCTAGTGGTATAGGGCGCTGGATCGCTGATCCAAAGGTTGGGGGTTCGATTCCCACTCTCCACAAGGACGTCACTGTCCCCCCCAGTGCAGCAAACTGGGTTATCAAAGGCTCTCACTGTCTATGGTGCGAGACATGTCAAAGAACCATTGCTGACTTTCGACAAGAGTAGGCTGCAAAGCCGTCGGCGTGTTTCCGCCCTGCGATGGCCTGGCGAGCTGTCCAGGGTGTACTCTGCCCTCGCCCGAAGTTGGCTGGGATGGGCGCCAGCCTCCCCGCGACCCTAATTAGGATTAAGCGGTTACAGAAAATGAACTGAATGAATGAAATGAACCTATTGGAAGCATGTAATCACTGCTGTATTTTCTGTTCAGTGTGAATCTGAGCTACAGTCATGGTCTGCATCCCCTGCATCGTCATCCCTGTCCTCCTGTGGGTTTACAAACGCTTCCTGGAGCCCATCATCTATCCATTTATCTCGCCATTCATCAGCCGCTTCTGGACCAAAACGGCCGTGCAGGAAACGGGGACAAGTGACATAAAGGATAACAAAACAAGTCAACCAGTAAAGGTAAAGTTATATTTAACATTCACTGGCATGTTCCTGCTTGAAAGCCAGGTACTGCTGCAGGCTTACTGGCAAAAAGAATGGTTCAAGTTTAAGGAGCAACTGGATTATATTCAGATCAGCTGTGTTACGAAATTGAAATAGCATTACCTTTACATTGTGTTCTTTCTTCCTTCAGACTGAATGTAATGGAAATACAAGCACGTGTCCAGTTAACGGGACCACAGCGGCCTCGGACAAAAAGAAAGACTGACGTTTTGCACACCTGCGTGAATCTGTCTGCGTTTTATCAAACATGTAGATAGTCTGTGCTTTAATCATTTGTCTCAATCTGATATTATGTTACAGAAAGTTATCAAAGTCTCATTTAGGAATTTATTTCCTAAAATGATTGTTATATAATAATTTAACATATTGACATTGCATTTCTTTTTCATTCCAAGAAGACTTCGGACCACATTCAGATGATTACTCGTGATGTTTCTATGATGGTTTTGGAGTTTTCTCTAAAGAGAAATAAATATTTACGTTTCACAGCTTTTCGGGTGTGTGTGTGTGTGTGTGTATATTTATTTATATATATATATATATATATATATATATATGTGTGTGTGTGTGTATTTTATACTTAATTCTGATTTATATCTGATTTGATTTATTACATTATGATGTGCACTGAACAGATCAGGGAACGCATACACACATCTGATATTTGTATGTGAAGTAATTATTATTGTGGGATGATGACCCATCTAATGGGATAGACCAGTAAGCAAAGCTTCACCAGGGGTTTGAGTCTCTGACATGATTCATACTGACATAATCACGATTGATCTGCCTTCTTCGTGGCATAATCACCCACTGACTGACCTCCACACTCTCAGATGTCAAATAGAGTCGCCAAATAGCCGCTACCACCCTGGGACATTTTACCCACTGAATGTTTTTCACTGCTTCTTGTATAATTTGGAGTCCAAGCATCAACTTAGAAGGATGAAGCTGTGGCAAATTAGCAAGTCAAAACGATGGAGGTTTTAAGGTCTTGTGGAGGCAGGTGCCTTTCTTAGTCGACACTGGGCGAAGCGTGAACAACCCACCAAACCATTGGACAACGCAACCCTTCATACTTACATCCACACCTAGAAGCACTATGGAACAGCAGGTCAGCTTAAATTTGCAAGTTTATGAACTGTCTGAGGAAACCTGGGTTCAGGGAGGCTTTTTTCCCCATCTCCCAGATTTCTACCCATCTCTATGACATCACTTTATTTGACTCACATGACCCTTTTGAATCCCCTGGAATCGCTGTCTTTATTAAATGTATTATTATTATTATTATTATTATTGAGGCAGAATTCTGCACTGCGTCTGTCATACCACAAGAGGAAGCCCTTGAATCGCTCGCGCTGCTGGCACCAGAAATTACGTTTCACGTCAAAGCGGGACGATCCACCCCGCCCCATTTCACCCTGGCACCTCCTTTTGGTGTTGGGACGAATCGGATTTGAGATCCATAAAAAGGACAAAGATGGCGTCGCTGGAACGTCGCGCGAGAGCGAAATCAGATGCCGAATTTGTCTTCAAAACAAGCATCGCTCCGGTTACCTTAGCGCCAGTGTTCCCTTAGTGAAAACTTAAAAAAATGGCGTCGGGATAGCGGTTAATGTTCTTTTGACATACGAAAATATCTCACCGGAACCTTGTGGAGCTCGTATATGAGGATAGATATCTCCAGTTCTATGTTTAAGAACCTGGTTGATGATGAACTCAGATCATGGAGTGATACGGACTGCTAGCGAGCGGGCTAACCGGCTAACGAGATAAACGGAGTGGACCTGAAGGGGATTAGCCTGCGTGTGGATGGAAAAGCTCTGGGAGTAGACCAGTTTAAAAAAAAAAAAAGAGCCCAGACGGATTATTAGCGTTCGCCATGTATTTTCTGACGGGCTGGCCACGGAGGCTGCTGTGCCCGCTGCAGAGCGCCGAGGAGCCCTTCCACATCCAGCCCAGCTCACAGCGCTTTTACTTCGCCGTGCTGTCGGACACACAGCTCAGCATTTGGTTCAGCAGGGTGAGTGAATGAGTGACGGGAGGTGCAACTGAAATACAGAGATGCTGTCGGGTGTAAAAGTGTGAGGTTGCTGAATGTCTTTTGGTTTTTTGGGGATGAATACACTGTCTCTGGCTGACTGAAGGCTTGAGATTGAGCTCGAGCGCTGCCGTGTCCCCTGCTCCAGCTGATTACGTAGCACTGCTAGTACTACAGAAACAGATTATTATTATTATTATTATTTTTGTTCTTATTATTGTTTTTGAGGTTTGATATTATGTAATATTTAAACGCAAGCTTTTAAAGTTTTTAAACTTTGGGTTTTAAGTTAGTCTGGGTGAGTAACTAATAACTTGCTAGTTAGCTTGCTAATGCTAACTTTGGCTCAATAGTTACTTTCGGTATTCATAAATTAACAACTTTTTAAAATTAGCATTTTAATGTTTAATGTAAACATTTTGTATATAAATGTAAACCTTAATTTGTATACAGTCTTAAACCTGACAATGTATATGCCAAGAATAACTGTAAGACTAACTGGGATGTTTATATTCAATGTTAGCATTTACCTAAACTCTTGTTCTAATGTTGGCACACAATTTTTATCAGTTTTCAATTTAATAAATTTATAAAGCGAAAGATAACTTGAATTTTACCTGATAATAGCATCTTCAGGAATTAGTGTACACCCCTAAACCTAACAATGTATAACCATGCTAAAGTAAACTACTTAAACTACTGAAGCTACTCTAAGTAACATGTAATGTTTACCATTTACTTACATTTTAAGGTTAACGTTGACATACATATTTTTTGCAAGTTGGTCAACTTTCAGAATTAATTTTAATCTATAAACATAACAAAGGATTTAAAACTAATTTCAAGCTGCTTTATAGAATTTTATATATTTGTATTTTCTTGAATTCCGATTTCAATGTGAAGAATGTTTTATGTTAAGTTGAGCATCGTGTAATGTTCATTACTGTAATTCTTAAGGTAACTTGAATTTTACATGTTTGTCATTAAGGATAGTGACAAAGTACACTAAAATTAAATACGAAGCGCTCATGAATAGTTTTCAGTGTTAACATTTACTTAAAATCTTAGTTTTATGTTAACATTCCAGTTTTACATGTTAATGTCGGCTGTAAGAATTTGTGTACATCCTTGAAGTTAAAAAAATATACATGCTAAAATTTAAGTTTACTTTCAGCATTTTCAATAATATTTTTAATTTACTTAAATTCCCCTTTTAATGCGTAAAGTTCTGTTTCTATTGAAAAGGTAAAAGTATCTTTGAAGCACAAATCGATTGCCATAACTTTTTTTTTTTTTTTTAATTGTTTTTGTCAAATCCCCAATTTATGCCAAAACTAAAAAGGAATATGCATTAGTGTATTAAAGTATTTAACTAACAATTTTTTTTAAATTTGCTAAAAATAAGACTTCTTGTAATTTCTGCATTCACAAGTTATGGGGCCACATTCTGTGACGAATTATTAGCTTGTACTCATCATTCAAATTCAATTAAAATTTCATTATTTGTACTTAAGCATATAAATTGAGTCCGGGTGGGTGGTTCCCTCTAACAAAATTCCATAAGACAGGGAGTCAATGAGATTTTTCCTGGAAATACCCCCCCCCCCCCCCCCCCCAACTGCAAGAAGAAATAGTAATCATGACTAATAGAATCAAAACACAGGTAGAAATCATGAAAGTGGTCCATGCATTGGTTATTTAAATACACGGAGCAGAACTTTTGTCAGTGATTCTTTGTGTGTTTATGCAAAAACCTGATCAGGACCTAGGAATTGAGGTGACCTTGACCATTGTTAAAAAAGCCATTTTGAGTAAAACAAAATATCACTGTGGTTATGATTTGAGAAAACAATTTTGAAAATAGTATTTAGCTGGATTGAAAGTTTGGAGGGAAAGTAGCTGCTTCTGCGGTGGTTTACTCACTGAGGGCCTCTAATTTTTGTTTTTTTTCAATGAATTTAGTGAAATTACATTTCCAGTTCATATGTTTAGTCCACATCTTTTTGTGGCTTCAACACTTCTTAAATTGCTCTCGTGGTAGTGTTGATCCTTTCGTGAAGATAAGCATTCTACTTTAAAACTCCATAACCAGCTTTTCTTGGATCTATAATGTTTTATCTGCTCCATATGCTAAATTACAGGCTCGAAGCACAAAAACCAGGTGTGTTTGGGTAGCAACATGTAACCTGTGGTGCTGTTTCTCATGGCCATGGGTATAACGGAATGCACTACTCAAAGTAGGGGTTTCTCTATAGGATGTTTGAAAGCTTGCTGAATTGTGCACAATTCTTTGGAACCAGTGCGGTGTTTTCCATCATGAAGTTTGTGCACTCCTGAGGGAAGTTTGCATCTCGTCAAAATACCAGGATTTTTTTTTTTTTTTTCAAGCACTGTGCTGATTGTTAAAAGGTCAAAGTTCTCTGTGGGTTCATGAGAGCACCTTAATTTTACTATTGATTTGTGAAATTTCACATATGTATGATTTTTCAATCCAGAGTTAGAACATGTGTGCGTATACATGAACCATATCTAGTATGGGTGGCAGGATGACATGGTTGTGTAGTGGTTAGCATGTCTGCCTCACAGCAAGAAGGACTGGGTTCAATTCCCAGCTTGGGAGTATCTATGTGGTGTTTGCATGTTCTCCCCATGCTGGTGTGGGTTTCCTCCAGGTACAGTAGGCCCTCGTATATTCGCGGGGGTTTGGTTCCGGCCCCTCCCGTGGAAGATAATCCGAGAGTTCTGTACCTGGAAGTAAAACCCCATGCATCACATTACATGCGTGAATGATCAACAGAATGTATGTATGTATCTATTACATGTTAAAATATGCTTGTTAAACACATTCTATGGACAGTCTTATCCATGAATACAGTATTAATGTAGTAATGATTAAGAAAAACTTAATATCACAGTAAAAAATTGAGAATGAAATATAAACACATGAGGGGCAGTGGTGGTCTAGTGGTATAGGGTGCTGGATCGCTGATCCAAAGGTTGGGGGTTCGAGTCCCACTCTGCACAAGGTTGTCCCTGCCCCCCCCCCCCCCCCCCCCCCCCCCAGTGAAGCTAACTGGGTTATCAAAGGCCGGCCATGTCTCTCACTGTCTATGGTGTGAGGCATGTAAAAGAACCATTGCTGACTTTCAACAAGAGTAGGCTGCAAAGCCATCAGCGTGTTTCCGCCCTGCGATGGCCTGGCGAGCTGTCCAGGGTGTACTCTGCCCTCGCCTGAAGTTGGCTGGGATGGGCACCAGCCTCCCCGTGACCCAAATTAGGATTAAGCGGGTACAGAAAAATGAACTGAACTGAATATAAACATTATACTGCCTATATATTTATATATATATATATATATATATATATATATATATATATATACATATATATATATATATATATATATACATATATACACACACACAGAGGGATACTTCTCGCTTCAAATAATGTGACTTCAGTGCATGGCGGTTTTAAAAAAAAAATAAATAAGGAAATTAAGGAAG
Organism: Plotosus lineatus; assembly: GCA_024760905.1. Taxonomy (NCBI): domain Eukaryota; kingdom Metazoa; phylum Chordata; class Actinopteri; order Siluriformes; family Plotosidae; genus Plotosus; species Plotosus lineatus. The sequence continues at coordinate 33,443,221 of CM045735.1, forward strand.
AATAGGTGGGAAAAGTTAAGGAAAATGTTTCAAAAATAAGGCCATTTATGCAAAAAACAAAACAAAAAAAACCCCTAAAACAGTGGTTCTTAATTTGGGTTCGATCGAACCCGAGGGGTTCGGTGAGTCAGTCTCAGGGGTTCGGTGGAGGTCAAGACACACACCTGACTCATATTTTATACCATTTGTTACACCATATCTTTGCGAACAGTCCTTTTCGAGGATTTTGGACATAAAAATAAAGAAAAGGAACAGACTTTGCTGTGAAAATGACATGAGTGGCACTGTCCAAGGTGAAGCCATGCATTTCAGAACTGGTCTCTCAAAAGCAACAGCAGAAGTCACACTGATTTACAGTAAATATTCATTATTATTGTATCCTGATGGAAATTAGGTGATGGGTGTGTGTTGAAATGTTAAAAATAATAAATAGTATAAAAACAAAGTTAATTATTGGAATCATAAAGTTAAAAATTCAAACCATTTCATTGTTGTAAAATTAAATGAGGTCATGTCTTTGTGAACAAGTTTGCAATTTGTTGAGAGTTCATGTATTGCATTGGTTTTGTTCTTTGAACACAGTGATGTTAATGCACGGTTCATTTTGGCGCCCCAGGAAAACGTATACCTTTTTGTCTTGAATTTGAAAAAAAATCATATTTTATTTTTCAATCAAGAAGGGTTCTGTGAATGCACATATGAAACTGCCAGAAAACAATCCAAAGTCTCCCATCAAAACTGGATACATTGTTGCATCTGTGTGTGCTGTGCAGCCACGCCCCCCTCAGGTTCCTAGTATTAAGTGTACCTCAGGATAATGTTTGTTTATACAGTAGGCCCTAGACATTCGCGGGGGTTCAGTTCCGAGATAATCCCCGAGTTCTGTACCCGGAAGTAAAACCCCCATGTGTAACTTCACATGCGCGAATGAGCAGCCAAATACTATGTATCTATTACATGCGTTAAAATATGCTTCTAAAACACATTCTATAGACAGTCTTGCTCATTAATACAATATTAATGTAGTAAAATATAGTAATGATTGAGAAAAACTTTGCAATTTTTACTCTTATTTTTTTATTGACTATAAAATTTGTTTGTTTGTAAAGCACTTGGTTTAAAGTCTTTTTCAATTATTATTCCAGTACAGTACCCAAGTTAATTCTGAGAATGTTTGTGTGTGAGGTTTTATGTTCTGTAGCATGTTTAACAAATGATACCAAAAGGATCAACTTTATTACTCTTCATGTCCTTTTACATTGAACTTGGAGTGACTCTCCAAGATGGCGCAGCCTAGAGGGCAACGTCGTGGAGTTCTCGGAGTCTAATTTTAATTTGTTTTATTTGTTTGTTCATGTTTTGCACTATGCGTGTCTATGATCGGTCGACCCTACTACAGCTATGATCAGCTTCAGGCAACTAAGCACGCAACAACTTCTATTGTGAGCTGCTATGCTACGGCCGCTCAATGCTAATCGCCCAGGTGGAGTTCTCAGAGGCCTGGTTAGCACTTCCGGCCATACTGCTTGAAAATGTTCAGCTTCATGCTCAGATTGCAGCGCAGAGGGATCTACAGGACTGTGTTTCTGTGAAACATGGCTCGAGGAGAGTACATCCGATAAGGTGATTATACCAGCCGGCTACACGGCCTTCATCCCCTGCAATCCCAAGCGGCGGGGTCGTCGTTCGGCCCCTTCCCGCCTGGGCTTATTGTTAGCTGGGGTGCAGCTCGCATTGAGCGGCCTACCATAGTATATTAGCTCTGCTAATAGCATATTAGCTTTGCTGAGTTATACACGCCCGAAGATACTCCGATCTTATAGCTGTAGTAGAGTCGACCGGTCATAGACGAGCATAGTGCAAAACATGAACAAACAACCACAAATAAAACAAGCAAAGAAACAATTTGACTCTGAGAACTCCGTGACATCGCCCTCTGGGCAGCGCCATCTTGAAGACGTGACTCCAACTTCAATGTAAAAGGACATGAAGAGTACTGTAATAAAGTTTATCCTTTTGGTATCGCTTGTTAAACATGCTACAGAACATAAAATCTCATGCATAAACATGAACTTAGGTACTGTACTGGAATAATAATTGAAAGATTTTAATACAACAGTTCAGAGAAAACCGTCGTTTCTCAGGAGAAAGTCTTATTTCTTCAGAAGAGACATCCAGCGTTTTCTATCGCTTAGCCAAAGAAGCAGCACAGTGTTTGAGTGGTGTGGAGCTTAACTGGTAATTAAAACACACACATAAAAAGAGGCTCATTGACAACTTGTGCACGAATGAGGAAAAAGGGATGGGAGATCATCTCAACCAATCAGGAGAAAGGAGGACAGCCATTGGCTGAATTTGTCATGTGCCAGTTGCTCAGCAGTCAGCGAATACTCAAACCGTGGGTGCAAAACCGTGAATAGTCAAAGGGCATACTGTACTTCATACTGATATTTATGATATCTTTCTCTAGATTTTATTCCATTTATATTTCTACTTGTTCTTCAATTTCATTTCACCTTCAACCTTGGACAGCTTTGTTGGTGTCTCCGGATGTTTGCAAAACAAATGTTGGGGAGTTGGAGAACATCTGTATTTATTTTATTTACATCTTGGGTTATTTTTTTCAATGTTTAATTGTTATTAGAAGCATTTATAGCATTGGATATGTATTAATTGATATTACATACACACATACATGTACGTGTACGTCAGTCGGCGGTGGGGTGATTCGTGAATTTCGATGGTCGCGTGGGGATCTCGGTCCCAATTCACCGCGGAAAGTGAGGGATCTCTGTATGTGTCATGGTACAAATGGAAATCTGGTCTTCTTCTTTTACTTTCGACTGCTCCCTTCAGGGGTCGCCACAGCAAATCACCCTGTCCTCTGCATCTTCTTTTCTGACTCCAACGACCTTCATGTCTTCCTTCACCACATCCATAAATCTCTTCTTTGGTCTTCCTCGAGGCCTTTCCGTCTGGTAGTTCCAACCTCAGCATCCTACTACCAATATACTCACTATCCCTCCTCTGTACATGTCCAAACCATCTCAATCTAGCCTCTCTGACTTTGTCTCCAAAACATCTTACATGGGCTGTCCCTCTGATATACTCATTTCTGATCCTATCCATCCTCGTTACTCCCAGAGAGAACCTCAACATTTTCATCTCCACGACCTCCAGCTCTGCCACCTGCCTTTTCCTCAGCGCCACTGTTTCTAAGCCATACAACATCACTGGCTTCACCACCGTCTTGTACACTTTTCCCTTCATTCTTGCTGACACTCTCCTATTGCACATCACACCGGACACTTTTCTCCAACCATTCCAGCCTGTCTGCACACGCTTCTTCACCTGTTTCCCACACTCTCCATTGCTCTGGATTGTTGAGCCTAAGTACTTAAAATTCTCCACCTTCGTTGTCTCTGCTCCCTGGAACATCACCATTCCTCCTGGGTCCTTCTCATTCACACACATGTATTCTGATTTTCTGAGGCTAACCTTCATTCCTCTCCTTTCCAGGACATACCTCCACCTCTCTAGATTTTCCTGTACTTGTTCTCTGCTCTCACTACAGATCACAATGTCATCTGCAAACATCATAGTCCATGGAGATTCTTGTCTCACCTCGTCTGTCAGCCTGTCCATCACCATAGCAAACAAGAAGGGGCTCAGAGCTGACCCTTGATGCAGTCCCACCTCCACCTTGAATTCGTCGGTCACACCGACAGCACACCTCACCACTGTCTTACATCTCCCATACATGTCCTGCACCACTCTAACATACTTCTCTGCCACTCCAGACTTCCTCATGCAATACCACAGTTTTTCTCTTGGCACCCTGTCATGTGCTTTTTCCAGATCCACAAAGGCACAATGCAGTTCCCTCTGTACTTCTCTATTAACATCCTCAAAGCAAACATTGCATCTGTGGTGCTCTTTCTTGGCATGAAACCAAACTGTTGTTCACAAATGCTGACCTCAGCCCTTAGTCTTGCTTCCACTATTATTTCCCATAACGTCATCGTATGGCTGATCAACTTTATCCCTCTGGAGTTTCCACAACTCTGCACGTCTCCCTTGTTCTTAAAAATGGGCACCACTACACTTCTCCTCCACTCCTCTGGCCTCTGCTCACTATGTAAATTATAAGCATAAATTATAAGCATATATCACCCTCGCATCGTGGGATAGATATTCTTTTTTCTTTATAAAAATACACGAAAGACTCGAACACATTAATTAATTTTCTGAGTGAGTAGGCTAGCAATGTGTGTTTTTTTGTTTGTTTTTTTTTGGGGGGGGGTCTAAATGTTTATGTTGCAAGCAGAATTGTAATTTAATTGTCTCTGCAGTTGTTTAAATCAATGCAATGTTTTTTATTAACCTGAAGGAAAAAGGGGAAAAATATTATATGCAGTGTTATTTGACTTGAAATGTCAAAGGATTTGTCGCTCCCAGTGTTTTCTTTAATGTAGAAAACGGGTCCAAATGGACCTTTTGAATGGCAAAGGTTGTTGACCTCTGAACTAGAAGTATCCATATCTGAGGCAGGTTCCATTCTGATGATGACCATGTTTCATACAACATTCACCTTCTTAGCACTTCTGCAGCAAAATGCTTTCCTTCCTGAATCATATCAAGCAGTTCTACTTTTTCATGCAGCGTCATTACCCTTTTCTGGCGCTTCGGCACCTGACCAGAAGCGTGAGAAGGTGCGCAGCGTTTGGGTGGCATGATGGAGCTTAACTGTAATTAAAAACACACACACTAAAAAAAAGCCCATGCACAGTGTGTGTGAATGAGGAAAAAGGGGTGTTGCATCACCTCAACCAATCAGCATGAAAGAGGACAGCCATTGGCTGAATTTGAATCACGTGACAACTACTCGGAAATCCGCGAATATGCAGAGCTACGAGTTAGCTGAGGTGGGTGCCAGCCTCCCTGCGACCCTAATTAGGCTCATGCGGCTTAGAAAGTGAATGAATATCTAGGGTGTTCTTGAGTTGAGACAACAGTCCATTTCAGTATGGTGTGGCTGTAGTACATTGATCTACTTTATAGAAAAAGTGCTGACTTTTTTCTGTAGTAGGTATTATAAAGTACACCTTGAACATGTAGCTTAAGGAACTCTTTACAATGTGCCAAGTTCTGCTAGATGTCACACATTAAAAGCAGCACACTTGTATGATCAAGGCCCATGGCGTAGTGGTTAGGGTTCTGGGCTCATGATCAGGAGGTTGTGTGTTCGAATCCCAGTTAAACTCCACTGTGCTAAGACCCGTAGGCAAGGTCTCAAGCACAAGTGTGCCTCTGTTCACCCAGCAGTATAAATGGGTACCAGTAAAATATACTGGGAAGGTAACCTGCAATAGACTAGCGTCCCATCCAGGAGGAGTTAAACTCTTAAACTCTAGTTAAACTCTAGTTGCTTCACGCTACTGAAACCGGGGATAAGCACCGGCCTGATGAACCACTATGGCTTGGGTGTAAAAAGCCCAACAGACTTTACCTTTGTCTGATTGTCATGTGTATTTCAGCCCTTCGTTTGCTGTCTTGAGTGCACTGGATTGCATTTATTCACTTTTGACACAATGCCTGAACTTAATCTTTTTAATACCCCCATTTCACTGAAGCACGGAAAGGCGCAGAACGCACTCTATGGAGGAGCTTCAGCATTTTTACACGGAAAATGGGTCAAAAACCTACAAAAAATTGCACCTTTCGGAACACCTTTGGAACGATCACGGAATGTGCAAAAAGACACGGAAGGACCGTGGTACAATGACGGAACACATGCGTAAAAGCGCTCGGATTACCTTCGGAACCAGTGCGGACAGCAAAGGAAGACATTCGGATAATTCACGGAAAGCACTGAATGCTCGAGGAACGACCACAGCGCTACTCCTTTTTAGAAGGAAACCACACGGAATGATCGTAGAACAGGCGGAATGCAGGCAGAACGTTCACATTCAACACGGAATGACTCGGGAATAGCTGACGTAACAACGTTTTAAAGAGGAAAAATCGGCAAAGATCAAAGGATTTGCTCCGGATTCCGCCTATACTCATGCGGCTTGACCAAGGAAGCTCATTTTCTCATTCATGTTTATAACTTAATGATATATATAAAATTTATTTACATTATATACATGTTTGTAATTTACAATATGTTTAATAGAGGTGTGATGATAAATCGATTTACTAATAAATCAATCCATTTTCAAATGCGATTTTAAAATCGATTTATTGTGTTTTTATCGATTCATGTAAAGCAACAAAGGATTCACAAAAAGCTCCGAAATTACATCTTGTAATTGTCAATGGGTGCTGTCATTTTCCTCCATTGCTATGGAAATCTCGCGAGGAACGAGACTTTGCAAAAACAAAAATGGCGATTGCAGCTGAATTCGTCAAGCTCGCAGCGACACACAAAAGCCTGGTTTCGACTTATTTCTTGCTATCCCGTGACAAAAAAACAAGTTTTTCTGCAGACTTTACGAGATGAAATTCCCTTACGACAGCAACACGACTAATCTGCAGAATCACATTCGTTGTCATCACAAGACTTTTTGACATTAATGTCAAACCGAAAGTTAGCCTACATGGTGAGATGGGATCACAGCACAGAGGGCTGCATTAAAGTGGAAACCTGTTGATAGGATAATATTCCTCTAAAAAGAACTTCCAGATTTGAATATCAAGTTATCAACCAGTATTATTCACAACACATTAACACGGTTTAGTATAACAGTTTTACAATAATTTATTGTGAAATTGTTATTGCTAAATTAGTTTAATGTGAATTCAATCTGTATGACTGTGTTGACAAATTAGTGAATTTGTGTTATGACTGTTTACTGTTAATGTTCATAGTTTAAACATTCGGAAGAAAACATTACCTTTTGTTCAGAGTCCTTAAAGATTAAGGTTGGTTTCTTTCATATCTTTATGCTATTGAGTTGACAGTTGAAATATAAATACTCCTGCATAAATGTGAATTGGATTAAAAATTAACATGTGCATTTGATCTGTGCAAATTCCAAAAGTAAGAGCTGAGAAGCAAGTATTTGTTGTTTAAATTGTTGCTCTGAATGCAGAAACTGACACTGTAAATGGTAGATTAAGATTACATTCACAATATCTAACTGGTGGAAAACTGGAAACAAATAAAGGTTATGTTTGTTTATTTTCATGTTTTGATATATGTTAATGATTATAGTTGAATGATGGTATTGAATAACCAGTTCAGACAATTATTACTTTATATTTGAAATGCACATTTTACAGAAAATGAAACTAGAATCCACATATGAATCGAATTGAATTGAATCGAGAGGCAAAAATTGGGAATCGAATTGTCTTATAACTGAATCGTCAGACCTCTAATGTTTAATATATGCTTATAATTTACAAGATGTTACTATATTTTTATAGCTTACAAGATATTTGTTAAAGCAATATATGTTGATTATTTACAAGATTTTTAGAATGCACTATTGTAATTTACAAGACATTTATTAAGTACTATATGTTTTTACAATTTTACAATATGCATATAATGCACAATGAATTTAAAATTTAACACAATATGTTTAATATCAATAATGTATATGCTCCTTTTATTTGCAACTCAATAAATCCTTCCAGACTAAAAACCATGCACACAAGTCCAAACCACAGTGATTAAACATGTGGCTCTTTTGATGACTGCATCTGGCTCTCAGATAAATCCGGTGGCCTTTCTCAACAGAATAACTAATAATTTTGCTGTCATTTAAATAAGAATACAGAAAAAGCCATCAAATAGAACAAAAACATATAAATAATTCTCATGCATTTGAATCTATTCTCCATTCCACTTGTCGCTGTGGCGCGAAGCGGAGAGCCAATCTTTTCTGTACTGCGGTGTGCGGGAGGGTCTAATACCTTAAACTCTAATTTTATTGGATAATATGCAACAGCTTGTGCAAGTTGTTTTTGGGTAAAGAGGTAAATTTCCCTCGTTATTGATTAGCTCATTTGTGCAGCGCGAACCCTTTCAACCAAGAAGATGGCGAAAAGGGGAAAAAAAAAGATGACTAGGCTACAATCACTGAATGAAGATTTGGAAAGACTTGTATGAAGCCAAGCAGAGCTGGCAACCAGCTGATTTTCAAAACTTGGAACACGCTTCCTGTCACGTACCAAACACTGCAGCGTGTGAGTCTATGCATGCGTGCACGTTCGTGGAAAATTTTGGACTGATGGAAGAGGAGGAATACCTTGGAATCGTATGGAAGGACATGGAAGATGACGGACTGACTGAGGCACGTTGGAGGATGACTATGGTTTTACATCCGCGAGCGAGTCTGCCGGGCTCCAGTGAAATGGGGGGTATAAAGCGTTATACATTCTTTTTCCTTCAGGGGTTGCCACAGCAAATCATCTGCCTCCATCTCACCATATCCTCTGCATCATCTTCTCTTACACCAACTACATTTATGTCCTCCTTAACCACATTCATGAATCTTCTCTTTGGTCTTCCTCTAGGCCTTCTGCCTGATGGTTCAAACCTCAGCATCCTACTACCAATATACTGACTATCCCTCCTCTGTACATGTCGGAATTCTGATTTCTTTCATTGGCCCAGTTAAAAAAAAAAAAAAAAAAGAGCCGAATACAGTATGTCAAAATAACCTTTTCCCGCTTTTATTCCGTTCAGATTTTTGCATAAAATGACCTCTCTTGAGACCTCACTTATGACCTTACTTAAGACCATGATGTTATGACCTCTCTTGAAACGTTACTGCTGGTTGGCTGATGTTGAAACATGTATGTAGACATATGCGTTGTGTACGTGGTGTAATGACACTATCGATTATGGTGGAAGGGCTTTTAAGGCGTTTGACAGCCACGCGAAAAGCAAGAAACATGTCAAAAAACTGGAATTAAAGAAAACAAATTATTCAATTGCCGGAAGATTCCAGAACCCTACGGACTTGACCCTTGGTTTGCCGTTCGACCAGAAACTTCCGTGCAAAGAAAAGACCCAGTGAAACAACCAGTACCTGTCGCCGATCGAGTAGTTAATTTTGCGGCATGTTTGAGAATTTTCTTGTCGTGTTTCCGATGTATATTTTTCTAATTATTGTGAATGCATGCATGTTTTAGTTGAAGGACGTTCACGTGTTGACTTCGTGAACTGAATCAAATGAGCCGACTCTCTGGTCACTGAATCATTTTTCTGCTGTTTAGAATAAATAAGTTATTGCCGCATTAACTCACCAGTTTTTCGTAATTAAGTTATGTAAAAAAATGGGCATTGTTAGTCAGTGTTTCTGAACAGCAGCGGGTGTGTGTACTCGTGTAATTATCCCATTAATATTGGAAATGTAAAACTATGAATCTGAGACTCGACCAAAATGCCCCAGCATCCAGAAGGACAACAAACTTTCTCGGGCAGCCTCCAGAAGGACAGTTCAGGCGACACAAAAGGAAGCAAGAAAGTGCCATGCTAAAGCACGAAAGACAAAGAAACATCAATTCAAAAAACTTGTCATGTATAGCATGTCATGTGTATAGTTTGTTTCCAGATTGTGTTTAAAGACAATGACTGTTAATAAGTGTTGTGAAGCAGGACATGTCTATAAAAGTGACTATTTGATTTGTAACTGTGACAGTTTTATTAGTGTTGGAATCCCACATGATAAACCCACAAGTTGAGGTACAGTATGTATATGGAGATTAGAAATTAAACTTTCTAGAGCTCTTTCAGTTTCATGAAATCGCCTTTTTCCCCTTCTGAAATGTTTAAAACCCAGGAGCTTCGGGGGGAGGAGCTTCGGGGTAGGGGCTACGCCCCCCCAGACCCTGGCTGATTTTCAGATATTTTGGTGATGGTCAAATCACATGCCTGATGTCCAAACCATCTCAATCTAGCCTCTCTGACTTTGTCCCCAAAACCTCTAACATTTGCTGTCCCTCTGATGTACTCATTGCTGATCCTATCCATCCTCGTTACTCCCAAAGAGAACCTCAACATTTTCATCTCTGCTATCTCCAGCTCTGCCTCCTGTCTTTTCCCCAGGGCCACTGTTTCTAAACCATACAACATCACTGGCCTCAACACCATCTTGTACACTTTTACTTTCATTTTTGCCGATACCTTCCTATCACACATCACACCGGACACTTTTCTCCAACCATTTCAACCTGCCTGCACACGCTTCTTGACCTCTTTTCCACACTCTCCATTGCTCTGGATTGTTGATCCTAAGTACTTAAAATCCTCCACCTTCCTTATTTCTGCTCCCTGTAACCTTACCGTTCCTCTTGGGTCCTTGTCATTCATACACATGTATTCTGCCTTACTGAGGCTAACCTTCATTCTTCTCCTTTCCAGGGCATACCTCCACCTCTCGAGATTTTCCTCCACTTGTTCTCTGCTTCAATACAGATCACAATGTCATCTGCAAGCATCATAATCCATGGGGAAGCTTGTCTAACCTCGACTGTTAACCTATCTATTACCATAGTAAACAAGAAGGAGCTCAGAGCTAACCCAGAGCTAACCCCTGATGCAGTCCCACCTCCACCTTGAACTCTTGTCACACCGACAGCACACCTCACTGCTGTCTTACATCTCTCATACATGTCCTGCACCAGTCTAACAAACTTGTCTGTCACTCCAGACTTCCTCATACAATGCCACAGTTCCTTTCTTGACACCCTGTCATGCTTTCTCCAGATCCACAAAGGCACAATGCAGCTCCTTCTGACCTTCTGTGTACTTCACTATCAACATTCTCAATGCAAACACTGCATCTGTGGTGCTCTTTCTTGGCATGAAACTAAACTGTTCAATAATGCTGACCTCTGCCCTTAGTCTATCTTTCACTATTCTTTCCCATAACTTCATTGTATGGCCCATGAACTTTATCCCTCTGTAGTTTCCACAACTGTGCACGTCTCCCTTGTTCTTAAAAATGGGCACCATCACACCTCTCCTCTGGCATCCCCTCACTCTCTAAGACCTTGTTGAATGTTCTTGTCAGGAAATCTACTGCTCCCTCTCCGAGATACTTCCATACCTCCACAGGTATATCATCAGGACCAACTGCCTTTCCGCTCTTCATCCTCTTCAATGCCCTCCTAACTTCACCCTTACTAATCTTTGCTACTTCCTGGTCCTCAACGGTCACCTCTTCTACCCCCCCCCCCTCTCATTTTCCTCATTCGTCAGCTGTTCAAAGTACTCTTTCCATCTTCCCAGCACACTTCTGTCATCAGTCAATACATGTCCCTCTCTGTCCTTAATCACTCGAACTTGCTGCATGCCATTCCCAACTCTATTTCTCTACTGTGCCAACCTGTATAAATTATTTTCTTCCTCCTTACTGTCCAACCTAGCATCCAAGTCATCATACGCTTTCTGTTTGACCTTTGACATCGCTATCTTCGCCTCACACCGTGTCTCGCTGTACTCCTGTTTACTCTCTTCGGTCCTCTCATTGTCCCACTTAGCTAACCTCTTCTTTTGTACACACTCC
>CM045735.1:33459748-33472248 GCA_024760905.1 Plotosus lineatus
TTCAAGGGTGTCACAAACACGGAGATCACAAAAATTCCAGCAGGAATGTGCAAGGCTACAGTGTCACGTGTCTAAGCCAATCAGTTTGCGAGATTGAGTTGAGTGGGCGGTCCCTGCCTCAACTGGGACTGAAGGAGGGTTATGTTCAGTCTGTCGTTTGTAAACAATGGACGCAGCCTGCCTTGGGTCCCTTCCTTCTGCTTGCGTACATGTGAGTTTCAGCATAAATTTTGAAATTTTTACGAATCTTTTTTGATTTTGGATACTTATGGAAAATGTGTATACAGGCATGGGGAAGATCACTTGCCCTAGGCAACCAAATATAAATGTGGGCGAGTGGAAATTAATAAATTGATTGCCCCTGAGTCGAGTAAAAGTTTTAAACCTGTGTACATGTACTCCCCCAGTGCAGCTAACTGGGTTATCAAAGGTGGGCCATGTCTCTCACTGTCTATGGTGAGAGGCATGCAAAAGAACTATTGCTGACTTTCGTCAAGAGTAGGCTGCAAAGTCGTCAGCGTGTTTGTCCCTTCCTAAAAAGGGTTGTGACAGGAAGGGCATCCGGCGTAAAAACCTCTGCCAAATCAAACGTGCGAATCAGATGATTCGCTGTGGCGACTCCTGAGTAAAAGGGGAAAAAACCGAAAGGAAGACAGACAGTATGTGTATTTTTACTGAGACGATTTTCCTGAATTTCTGCTTAGGCAGTTATAATGCACAGCGGTATCGCGGTCAGTACACATTTTTTTCTCCTCTTATTTTTTTCTCTTCGTCCAGCATACACAATTTACTCATGGTTACCAGAATGTTCAGTATGGACACAGTCGAGTGCTATGGTCGAGTGTGTATGATTGCCGTAAGATCGCTATTTATGCATGCGCACAGAAGTTGTTTGGCAGAAACTTATGTTTTTGCTGATGTTTCATGTTGTTCACAATCGAGTCGGAGTGTTTGTTTTCAGTAGAACGGTTATGTTTCTGAGCGTACTTGAATCGTTAGTATTCGTTATGTCCCTAAAATTACTTGAATATCGCTCGACTACAACAACATGCAAATAAAGCTATCAAAGATACGCAGGCAGGGAAAGCACTATTTCAACTAAGACAAGATCATCATCTTCACGTTGGTAAACTGATGAGGTCTGCACATGCACTGGCCAAAACATGCTCTCCTTTCACCACATTTGACCGCATTTGCAAGTAAGAATTCTACCTGGTAATCGTACTGTAGGCATGCTAAGTCTGCTGAGTTTAGTTTTTAAAAAGATTATAAGTCTATATCCAAAGAACTTAAAAGTTCCCTGATATATATGTATTGAAGTTGTACAAATTTTCTACCAAAATAAAAATGTCAGCAACCTAAATATTTCACTTGATTTATTGATGTATCATTTACTATGTATAAATAATGCTTATAAATCAGACTTGTATCATTGCACCGTTAAATTTTGTGGGATAGTTAACTATGAAAGTTTATTAGCCCTCATAGCTAGTTAAAATTTTGAAACTTGCCTGTGTGTGTGTGTAAATTAAAAAAGTTATATAAATTGACTCAGGCCCCACAGGAAATACCCAAGCACTACTTCCTTTTGTTTTTGTTTTTTTTTGTTGTTCCTGATTGGTCATTTCTGGAAAGGAACAGGAAGTCTGCAAAAAGAATTTCTCTGCTGTCCCAAAGCATTCCTGAGTACATATAGTCAATGTTTACTTGCTCCACATTATTCCACACACAGACACGTCTCGCTCCTTTTCTTCACTTTTTAAAAAAAAATTCTACAGTCCATAAAACATACTCAAACCCCTTAATGTCCATCTGTGTCATATCACCATCTGTCCATCATTTTCCAGGTTTCCAGGTACTGCCAGTTGGAGATCCTCACTATAGAAGGGAAAGACAATTCTGAGTGGTTGCTATGGTTACTGGACAGCATTGTTCTATTAGTTGAAGAGAAAACTTTTTTTTTCATGCTATTTGGTGTTTTTGCAGTTTTCTGAAACTGCTTTGACTTCAGGAGAAGCTGTACTATTTTATTTGTAACTTAAGTCAATCCGCTGACACAAACCTTTTTGTGTGTAGGAATGTTTTAGCTGCATTACAGCAACAATTATGTAAAATTATTCACGATCATTGCTGCTAGGTCCTCTTCCTGTTGAGGATTATAAGATGTGCCATGCACTTGTAGTAATTTAAGAGCCACATGAGGCTTCTGATGACTGTGTGGTTTATTTTGTGATCATGCTAATCCTTGTCAGGTTGGTGGTTACGAGGTAAAATGGGGTTCTGTTACCGCTGATGGCTTAGTGTCAGAAAGAGAGTCGAAGTCTAGCTTTCAGAGTTTGTGTGGAGTTTGTGTGGATAACTGTTCAACTGTCTCTTTCGCTTTTGCTGAATTGTTCCTGGATCAGTGTTCTGTACTGTGCCCTCGCTGGAGTGTTCTCTGGTCGGCGTTCTGTCCAGTGCTCCCAGATCAATGCGTTTCCTGGTGCCCCTGCTAAGGTGTTCCAGAGTCACTGATCCTTTAGCTTGATCCTAGATCCTAAATGACGTTTGCCCCCCCATTCCTGAACTGTCCCCAGAGCAGAGTGTGCCTCTATCACCTGAACTCTCAAAGTAGAAATGTTTTCCTTAGTGCCATATAATTTACTTCCTCACTCTTTGGCAGTATGCCCACCTCCAGATTCCGCCTGTACATGATAAATTTGCATTAATGTCATGCTCCTGACAACAAACTTCACCTGGAGCTGCGAGTTAGGAGAAAATCTGCGATATTCATTTCCAGTAGACTCTTGACTATTTGCGGTTTTGCACTCACGGTTTGAGTATTCGTGGACTGCCAAGCAACTGACATGTCACTCAAATTCAGCCAATGGCTGTCCTTCCTGCTGATTGGATGAGATGATGTAAGGCCCCTTTTTCCTAATTTGCGCACAAGTTGTCAATGAGCCTCTTATGTTTTAATTACCAGTTAAGCTCTATGATACCACTCAAATGCTGTGTGACTTCTCTGGATAAGCGATAGAAAATGCTGACTGTCTCTTCTGAAGAAATAACAGTTTTCTCTGAACGGTTCTATTCAAGTCTTTTTCAATTATTCTAGTACAGTACCGAAGTTAATGTTTAGAATGTTTGTGCGTGAGATTTTATGTTCTGTAGCATATTCAACAAACAATACCAAAAGGTATAAACTCTATTACGCTTCATGTCCGCTGCCTCGAGGGCAATGTCGCGGAGTTCTCAGAGTCAAATTGTTTCCTTGTTCGTTTTAATTTGTTTTATTTGTTGTTTTGTTTGTTCATGTTTTGCACTATGCTCGTCTATGATGGGTCGACCCTACTAGAGCTATGAGCAGCCTCGGGCAACTAAGCACGCAACAACTCCTATCATGAGCCAATATGCTACGGTAGCTCAATGCTAGCCGCACCCCAGCTAACAATAAGCCCAGGCGGCGTTCTTGGAGTCTCCGGCGCTTGGTTAGAAGTGGACAGTTAGTACTTCCGGTCATACTGCTTGAAAATGTACAGTCCCTGCGAAACAAGATGGACGAGCTTCTTGCTTAGATTGCAGCGCAGAGGGAGTGCTCTACAGGAGTGTTCCATGCTGTGTTTCTGTGAAACATGGCTCGAGCAGAGTACACCCGACGAGGCGATTGCACCAGCCGGCTACACGGCCTTCATCCCCTACAATACCACGTGCAGGAGTCGTCGTTCGGCCCCTCCCCGCCTGGGCTTATTGTTAGCCGGGATGCGGCTAGCATTGAGCTACCGTATATTTGCTCACGGTAGGAGTTGTTGCGTGCTTAGTTGCCCGAAGCTGAAGCTGCTCATAGCTATCGTAGGGTCGACTGGTCATAGGCGAGCATAGTGTAAAACATGAACAAACAAAACAACAAATTAAAACAAACAAAGAAACAGTTTGACTCTGAGAACTCCGCGACGTCACCCTCTAGGCAGCACCATCTTGAAGACGTCACTCCAAGTTCAACGTAAAAGGACATGAGTACTGTAATAAAGTTTATCCTTTTGGTATTGTTTGTTAAACATGCTTCAGAACATAAAATCTCACGCAGAAACATTCTAAACATTAACTTAGAAACTGTAGTGGAGTAATAATTGAAAAACACTTTAATACTAGTGCTTTACATTTTATCAAGAATAAATATAACAGTAAAAATTGAAAAGATTTTCTTAATCGTTACAGTTTACTGTATTAATGAGTAAGACTGTCTATAGAATGTGTTTAAGAAGCATATTTTATATATAATAATCTGATATAAGAATAATCTGATTCGCACATTTGACTTGGCATAGGTTTTTACGTCGGATGCCCTTCCTGTCACAAACCTTTAGCAAGGGACAGCTTTGCAGCCTACTCCTTACGAAAGTTCTTGATGGTTCTTCACCACAGACAGTGAGCGACATGGCCCGCCTTTGATAACCCAGTTATCTGCACTGTAATAGATACACCGTATTTTACTTCCGGTTGCTCATTCGTGCATATAATATGATACATGGGGTTTTACTTCCGGGTACAGAACTCGCGGATTATCTTCATTCACAGGAGGGGCCGGAACTGAACCCCCGTGAATATCGAGGGCCTACTGTACATTTAAAATTGCTTTTGTTAGGTCTCATCATCTCTCCAAAATCTCTCGCACTCTGTTGAAATGTTTACATCCTCATCTGAAAGTGCAGGGTACCTGTTCTAGGGTTAGTGTTCTCAAATCTTCTGGAGCCACTCGGACTTGTATATTAATAATCTGATCATTAAAGTTATAATTTATTCCAGTTCATTGATTTGATTGGATGAGCAACAAGTGTTCTTATTAGCAGAACCACACTGAGGCGTTCAGATCAGTTGATCGTGTTCCCCGTTTAAGTCTAGTGGCATTCACAATGAAACGGTTTAGTTCTTAACATCAGAAAAATACTGTAGTTATGCAATTATCTGCCGAGTTCAAGATGATGGCTCATGGAGAGCGGATTTTTTATTTTTTTATTTTTGCAGATCGAGCTTTAACACTGATGTGCCGATGAAGGTTTGCTATTGACAAACAACTAAAGCACTGGTACACCACAGAGGAAAAGCTAAGCTTGTACTGTGCAATTTCATCTTCATTAGCATGTGTAAAGTTTTTCCTCTCATGAAAGGTGTATTAAAATCCTGGTGTATTGATCTGATGTTATGCATTTTTTTGACCCTCCAAATCAGTTGGCCTTCAAATGAATCTGGGTCCTTTTTTACCAAATTCCCCATTTCGGAAAAAAACCCCCACAAACGGCAATTGCATGGAAATGTTCAGGATGTACCACTCTGATTAAGGAAACACCCAAATTCAACCATTGCAGTGTTTATACACCAATCAGTTGGGAAGTGGTTCAAGAAGGATCATTTCAATATACAGACAAAAAAAAACAAAACACTTCACTAGAACAAATAAATCATTTGATGGTGGTGTGCCGAAGCTTTGTGCTTTATGCAAATTCTCTAAAGTCATGAGCCTGGTTCTCCCCCCCCCCCTCCCCATCCCCCATCTCTTGCTGCTGCAGCCAAGCTCATGTGCCCACAAAGTCAACACAATAATTGAAGAAAAAAGCCTGGGGGAGATGCACTGCTGGAGTCACTGCCATTGGCGCTGAGTGCACCGACACTTCGCTACTTTGCTTTATTCTCTTACTTTATGTACATGTGTCTGTAAACCTACACATGCCAAAGTTTTACGCTTAAATATTTATATTTATCTGATTAAAGCGAAAGCTGTACATTGTACTATTAGAGAAAGGACAACTCTGGGCTCCATCCTGCACATTAGCTAATAAACTTGAGCAACATTCAGCAGTAGCTCTTTTGAACCTTGTTTCCCTATATTTTTATGAGCCTTGAAAATGGGGAGAAAAAAAACCCTAATTCAGGAAGGTAAAGTTCAGTAGTGGTTCATCTCACCCTGCAGATGTTAACTGGACTGGACTCTGCATGTTTTAGCAATACTGTACAGACGCTCCCCAACTGAGGTTCATCCGTTTTTTTTTTTTTGTTTTTTGTTTCCCGATTTACCCCCCCCCCCACCCACCCCAAAAAAAAAAAAAAAAAAAGTCAAATTTTGAGTTTGGAGATACCTACGTGTATGTTGATGCAATGATGTAATGACGCTGCGTGCAATGTGTGTGTATGTATGTATGTGTGTGTGTGTGTGTGTATATATATATATATATATATATATATATATTCCCTTCAGGGGTCGCCACAGCGAATCATCTGCCTCCATCTCACCCTATCCTTTGCATCTTCTTCTCTTACACCAACGACCTTCATGTCCTCCTTCACCACATCCATGAATCGTCTCTTTGGTCTTCCTCTAGGCCTTTTGCCTGGTAGTTCCAGCCTCGGCATCCTATTACCAATATACTCACTATCCCTCCTCTGTACATGTCCAAACCATCTCAATCTAGCCTCTCTGACTTTGTCTCCAAAACATCTTACATGTGCTGTCCCTCTGATGTGCTCATTCCGAATCCTATCTATCCTCGTTACTCCCAAAGAGAACCTCAACATTTTCATCTCTGCTACCTCCAACTCTGCCTCCTGTCTTTTCCCCAGGGCCACTGTTTCTAACCCATACAACATCGTTGGCCTCAACACCGTCTTGTACACTTTTCCTTTCATTCTTGCCGATACCTTCCTATCACACATCACACCGGACACTTTTCTCTAACCATTCCAACCTGCCTGCACACGCTTCTTCACCTCTTTTCCACACTCTCCATTGCTCTGGATTGTTGAGCCTAGGTACTTAAAATCCTCCACCTTCCTTATCTCTGCTCCCTGTAATCTCACCGTTCCTCTTTGGTCCTTGTCATTCATGCACATGTATTCTGTCTTACTGAGGCTAACCTTCATTCCCCTCCTTTCCAGGGCATACCTCCACCTCTCTAGATTTTCCTGCACTTGTTCTCTGCTCTCACTACAGATCATGATGTCATCTGCAAACATCATAGTCCATGGGGAATCTTGTCTAACCTCGTCTGTCAGCCTGTCCATCACCATAGCAAACAAGAAGGGGCTGAGAGCTGACCCTTGATGCAGTCCCACCTCCACCTTGAACTCTTGTCACACCGACAGTACACCTCACCACTGTCTTACATCTCTCATACATGTCCTGCACCACTCTAACATACTTCTCTGCCACTCCAGACTTCCTCATGCAATACCACAGTTCTTCTCTCGGCACCCTGTCATATGCTTTCTCCAGATCCACAAAGGCACAATGCAGCTCACTCTGACCTTCTCTGTACTTCTCCATTAACATCCTCAAGGCAAACACTGCATCTGTGGTGCTCTTTCTTGGCATGAAACCAAACTGTTGTTCACAAATGCTGACTTCTGCCCTTAGTCTAGCTTCCACTATTCTTTCCCATAACTTCATCGTATGGCTCATCAACTTTATCCCTCTGTAGTTGCCACAACTCTGCACGTCTCCCTTGTTCTTAAAAATGGGCACCAGCACACTTCTCCTCCATTCTTCTGGCATCCTCTCACTCTCTAAGACCTTGTTAAATGCATATATATATATATATATATATATATACACACACACGCACGCACACACACAAAAAATATATATGTATGTGTGTGTATGTAATCGTGTTAAGACGTCGTCTCTGTGATCTTTGTGTTTACACTGTTTTGTGGACTTTTGTAACCCTAAGCAAATATGGTTGGTCTGAAGCGTAAGCCTACTAGCATGGGTGCAAGTCTCATACACAGAGATGAATGAACCATCTGCTCGGATCGGCGCGATCTACCATGCATGCTCAGTTAAGCAAAGAGAGTTGTAAAATCAATGAAAGCCCGGTGATTCACATCAGTGCAGGCTGTGTTCTAAATGAGTTCAATGGCACCCTTGTGCACTTGAAAGACCGGAAGTCCGTATAACCCACAAAGTACACTACTTTCGCATTTACACTACTTTCGGTTTTGAGTGCCTCGTATATTGTAAGCATGGATGGCTGTTTTAAGCTTCATGTAAAGTGACTCGGTATAAATAAGTGGCTTATTTGAAATTAATGTTGATATTATTTAATAGATTTGATATTTTATAATGTTTATAATAATTGATTTAGGGGTGTTTTATGAGATACGGTAATAGTATTTATGGATGTATAGTACAGTATTAGCGTCATACTTCACTGTCACAACTTGCGTTCGGCCATCCGGAACCAATTAAAAACGTAAGTCGGGCAGCATCTGTATGTGAAATTTCATGATCCCCTAATGAATAGTTTTGATTTCATAGAACATTGTAAAATGCCCTTTTTAGCTCATGGTGAGAAACCACTTTTTTCAAATTCAAATGGCTCTCAAATTGTCAATAATTGTGATCTCGCTGAAATTTTAGATGAAGCTTAAATGAGCTGGGGATTCATGTAAACCTTTTTTTTTTTTTTTTTTTTTAGTGCACATGAGAAATTATTGTTAACATCTGAATGAACCTAAGTTACAAAAGAATATTTGAATTGAGTTGGCATTTTCAAATGAAACCAAAATTAACCATTGTTTATATTGTATGGACATGATTAAAATTTAAAATGAAAAAACAAAAGTTAACAAGGTGCTGTTTTGTTGAAGTGAATTTTTTTAAAAAGCTGTCTTTAGGTCCGGGGCAGTGGTGGTCTAGTGGTGTAGGGCGTAGAGTAGGCTGCAAAGCCATCAGTGTGTCCCTTGCTAAAGGGTTGTCAGGAAGGGCATCTGATGTAAAAACCTATGCCAAATCAAACGTGCGAATCATTCGCTGTGGCGACCCCTGAAAAAGGGAGAAAAGCGGAAAGAAATCTCTCTTTGGGTGTGTCCTGAAGGTGTTTAACGTCTTGTGCTGACCTTACTGAATGCAGTTCTTTTTGTTGCTTTCAGTGTTTGACTTGGTGTATTCTGTGTATGGTGACACATTGTATTGGTGCTGATCGGCACATACAAAGCGTTAGCAAGACTTTGAGGATTGAAGAAACTTCACTTGTGGACTGTACTGATTCTACTTAATTGGATATCATGATTTCGTTTTATATATCAGCACACTTATTTAATTTTAAATTCCCAAGGAGATGTCAGTGTTGAATCTTTTGAAATTGTAAACTAAAAATGGATTTTATTTTAAAAGTAATTTTAAAAAAAAAAATTATTTATTTTTGTTAAACATTTGTTTTGTGAGTGTTGTAGGCTGGAGAATCGTAATTGTCATAATACATGGCAACACAAAAAGCAAACTAAAATTAGGTTTAATGCTTCTTTGTTTTAGATTTTAACTATTCGAGAAGCTTGTCAGCTTCGTGAAAAAAAAAAAAAAAGGTATCTTATTTAAACTTGTTCAGAGTTTTAGTGTGTATATTCTACAAAAAAAAAAAACAATCTTTTATCATGTATTTTATTTTTAAAGCCTGGTTATGTTGATGTTTCCTGCTTCAATTAACTGACTAATTGAGAATGTCCATTGTTTTGTTTCAAGCATTATCCACTCGGGATATGTTCTTTAATTATTAATTAGGGTGTTTTTAACAAAGGGCAAACCAGTCAAATTGCTCCATTTCCCGCCCATGTTGTGTACACTATATGCATCTACTCAGAAGGCTTTTTATTTATTTATTTTTTTAAATACATTTTTTTTTATTCTTGTATACAAATATCACATACTTCTAATGTAAACTGGTAGTTATATAGAGAATTGTATGAGTGTTCTCTTTTTCTACTGTTCAAGTTTAGAAAAGGGTTTGGTGGCCCTCCAAAGAGCTGAAACACAGTCTGGCTTAAATGTTGAATATTACATTCTTGTCCTTCTTTCTCTCCTCAGCCCAGTGTTCTGATAGTGAGCTATATTGAATCAGAGAAGGCAACAGCTCAGTTTGGTTTCTATCAGCAGGCTGAATGGAAGCCAGACGACTCCATGATGGCAGTTGCGGTAAGTGGTACTCAAATCCTTTCATTTTTCGACTTGTCTGTTCGCACATCTCTATAGTCATCGTCTACATGAAGATCTTAACTTTGTATGTGAGAGTAAATGTCTGTTGGGCTCCAATTTTAATTCCTGTTTGTTTTACCCCTCGCAAACTCCACTTAAACTGCTTGAGAAATTTTCAAGCACGAAAATTCACCGCAGTTTTGTGGTTTCCCGCGGTTTTTTTCCCAAGCCCAAATGTCATGTTTGTGAATCGTGTAAATTCGAGGAGAAACTATTTTATTATGAGGAGGGTCGCATTACCTTGAAACGGAGTATGAAGTGTGTGGCCTGGATTCCTAGCAGGCCGATCGATCGTAGTGTATGTACATGCATATATAGATATAGAGACAGATGGATCTCTCTCTCTCTCTCTCTCTCTCTCTCTCTCTCTCTATATATATATATATATATATATATATATATATATATATATATATATATATAATACACACACTAGTCCTTCTCAAAAAATTAGCATATTGTGATAAAGTTCATTATTTTCTGAAATGTACTGATAAACATTTCATATATTTCAGACTCATTGCACACCAACTGAAATATTTCAGGCCTTTTATTGTTTTAATACTGATGATTTTGACATACAGCTCATGAAAACCCAAAATTCCTATCTCAAAAAATTTGCATATTTCATCCGACCATTAAAAAAAGTGTTTTTAATACAAAAAAGCTCACCCTTCAAATAATTGTTCAGTTATGCAATACTTGGTCAGGAATCCTTTTGCAGAAATGACTGCTTCAATGAGGTGTGGCATGGAGGCAATCAGCCTGTGACACTGCTGAGGTATTATGGAGGCCCAGGATGCTTAGATAGCGGCCTTAAGCTCATCCACAGTGTTGGGTCTGGTGTCTCTCAACTTTCTCTTTACAATATCCCACAGATTCTCTATGGGGTTCAGGTCAGGAGAGTTGGCAGGCCTATTGAGCACAGTAATACCATGGTCAGTAAACCATTTACCAGTGGTTTTGGCACTGTGCGCAAGTGCCAGGTCGTGCTGAAAAATGAAATCATCTCCATAAAGCTTTTCAGCAGATGGAAGCATGAAGTGCTCCAAAATCTCCTGATAGCTAGCTGCATTGACCCTGCCCTTGATAAAACACAGTGGACCAACACCAACAGCTGACATGGCACCCCAGACCATCACTGACTGTGGGTACTTGATACTGGACTTCAGGCATTGTGGCATTTCCTTCTCCCCAGTCTTCCTCCACACTCTGGCACCTTGATTTCAGAATTACATGCAAAATTTGCTTTCATCCGAAAAAAGTACTTTGAACCACTGAGCAACAGTCCAGTGCTGCTTCTCTGTAGCCCAAGTCAGGTGCTTCTGCCACTGTTTCTGGTTCAAAAATGTCTTGACCTGGGGAATGTGGCACCTGTAGCCCAGTCCACTGCTTCCAAAGGTCCCCCAAGGTCTGGAATCGGCCCTTCTCCACAATCTTCCTCAGGGTCCGGCCACCTGTTCTGGTTGTGCAGCGTTTTCTGACAATTTTTTCTTCCCACAGACGTCCCACTGAGGTGCCTTGATACAGCACTCTGGGAACAGCCTATTCGCTCAGAGATTTCTTTCTATGTCTTTCCCTCTTGCTTGAGGGTGTCAATGATGGCCTTCTGGACAGCTCGTTTAGAGTACCTTTTCATGATATGCTGATTTTTTTAGATAGGAGTTTTGGGTTTAGGTCCCTGATCACATTTGCTGTGGTTGTCCAGTCATCTGGAAGCACTTCCTGACCACCCAAAGCCTGTTTCAACTCCTCCTTGAAGACAACACGACCCTCTTCCTTTTTCAACTTCCACCACTTTGTTTTCTGCTCTGCCTTTGCCTTCTTCACCTTTCTCACCATCAACGTCATCCTGCATACCACCATCCTATGCTTTTTGGCAACACTCTCACCCACTACTACTTTGCAGTCACTGATTTCCTTCAAATTACATCACCTACACAAGATGTAGTCTACCTGTGTGCTCCTACCTTTGCTTTTATGTCACCCTATGCTCCTGCTTCTTCTTGAAGAAAGTATTTACCACAGCTATTTCCATCTTTTTTGCAAAATTGATCAACATCTGTCCTTCTGTGTTCCTGTCCTGGATACCAAACATGCCCATCACTTCCTCGTCCTCTCTGTTGCCTGCACCAACATGTCCGTTGATGTCTGCCTCTGGGGGTACTCTGCATCACTTCATCTAACTCACTACAGAATCTCTCCTTCTCTTCTTGCTCACATCCTGCCTGTAGGGCATAAGCACTAACAACATTGAACAATCACGCCTTCAATTTCTAACTTGAGACTCCTCACTCTGTCTGACACTCTTTTCACTTCTAGAACTGTCTGTCTTCCTTTCGACCTTTTACTCGGGAATCGCCACAGCGAATCATCTGATTCGCACGTTTGATTTGGCAGAGGTTTTTATGTCGGATGCCCTTCCTGTCACAACCCTTTTAGCAAGGGACAGAAACACGCTGACGACTTTGCAGCCTACTCTTTACCAAAGTCGGCA
>CM045735.1:33474748-33482248 GCA_024760905.1 Plotosus lineatus
TGCTATAAAGACGAGCAGCGCGCTCATCCTGGTGCTAGAAGATTGTTCCTCTTCATGTCCCTGTTTTCCTGTGCTCTCTCTGGCTCCTGGTTTCAGCTCTGCGCTCAACCAGTTCCCGGTCCATCGTTCCCCATATCTAAAGTTTCTCCTCGTCACTAGCAGTGACTACTTTCCCCCCTTGTTCAAGTGCTTCCACTGTAACAATAAAGTTTCTCCATGTTCTCTTGATGATTTATGGTGCATTTCGGTTTTCACCTTGTACCAATAAATGATAAATTCAATAGAATGAGATGAATCGGGAGGGAGGGAATATACAGTACAAACTTGTATAGGTTACTTGTACAAGCTTTAAACATACGTTCCCCTATAAAGAACGCCCTGTAACGACTTAGGAACAAATTCATCTAACGGCCATCATTCGTAAACTGGGGTGTGTGTGCGTGTGTACACACACACACACAAAAATGTGAGGCGCTCCACCGAAAGTAGACGCTTGTTGCACAGACCACTTTTGAGATAAAGGCCAGAAAAGTGAAAATGGTCCATTTTTATCGAAATTCGTATTTATGCATAAACTATAAAAACAAGTATTCAACTATCACTTGCTCACGTGAAATCAACTAAAACTCACAATAAATGCCCCCCCCCCATTTTTCTGGCAAGTACCCTCATAAAACTAGATAAAAACCCTAGCAAACTTACTGGTTTTCGTTGCAATTATTCAGCGTTCGGTACAAGACGCACTGTAATCCATACACCAGAAGAACGGCAGTGAAGTAGTCTCTCAATTTTGCATACTGTTTTAATATTAAAATGCTGTTTCAGCGAATAAAATAAAGGTTATGAAGACTATATGCTCGT
Organism: Plotosus lineatus; assembly: GCA_024760905.1. NCBI lineage: Eukaryota > Metazoa > Chordata > Actinopteri > Siluriformes > Plotosidae > Plotosus > Plotosus lineatus. The sequence continues at coordinate 33,475,610 of CM045735.1, forward strand.
AAACAATGCAGGCTAGTTGCTCAGGAAGATCTGAAACGAGCACACTGATTGGTCAGCTCAGGCTTGCACATGCACAGTGCCAGTCACACGTTAACATCCGGTTTACTTCCTGCTTCCGGTTTAACTGCATGCTGAATTTTTCTCAACTTTCTCTACAATAAGTCATTAAGTTTATTTCAAAGATTGTGAGTACACCTAATTTCTGGAAAAGGAGAGTGAAATGTCATCTGTGATGTCTAGCAGCATTAGTATAGATGTTAAATTCGACGTGAGAATTGGGCTTTGAAGATGCCGAAATGCTTGGCATTCTTGAAGATTATTTCGCCGGTGAGTATTTTTCTCTGCAACCAAAATTTGATTATGGAATTTGATTATTTGATTTGTGTGTAATCTTGTCTGGACTGGACATGCTGGATCGTGGGTTGTTAGTTTTGTACGAAAATTGGTCAAGACCTGAAAAATACTTAAAGGTTTCGATCCTTTTACGGATGAACAAACTGATAATGATGCCAGCTGTGTTGATGAAGATTTTGATGTTTATGAAGAGGCATCTGTTAATAAAAGTGTGCATGAGTGGTGTTTGTGACGATGATGTGATCCTTTCTGCTGAGTAGGATATAGATTAAGATGATAATGATGAGGGCAGAGTTGACGAAGCTTACTCGTATAAAGAGATCAGTGTGGTTTGTTTCTGGTTTTCTTACATGTACGTGGTTTTCTTAATTTCAGTGTGATTGTTTGAACCTGGGAAATTTTGGGCTTTTTTTTTTTTTTTTTTCTCGAATCAGTTGTTTTCCCCCCACAATTTCCCTTGTTTTTTGGCATTTTCCTTAACTTCCCCCCTGTTCTTCTTTAATTTCCTTATTTTTTAATTCGATGCATATTCTTTTTTTTTTTTTTTTTTTTTTTTTAAACTCACCATGCACTGAAGCTACATGAATTGAAGTAGCGAGGTGTGTGTATGCATATACAGGGATCTCTCCTGAGACTTGCACTCCGAGAAGAGCAAAAAAGGCCGATACTGATTTTATATGCGAACACTGCAGAATGATCAAGCAACCTGCGTGTCCTCTGCAGGATAAGGCTTCAGAACAGTGATTCTTAACCTGTGGGGAATTCCCCACTGGTGGGGAATGGTGGAGTTGCCAAGTGGGGAATGATCGGTCGGACAGAACAACTGTTTTTCCAACGTTGACGTGAATCAGCAAGACTGCTGATGGCATCAGCGACGTTGTACAGAACGAAGCCATCATCCACCTCAACAGGCTGCTGGACGAGTTTCAGCACTATTTTACAGACTTCACAAGCGACAACCCAATGATATAGTTCATGAGGGATCCCTTCAGCTTTCGAGTTGACAACTTCCCAAAGGAAGCAGAAGATATCAAAAACCAGTTTCTTGACCTGGTGCATGACTCTGCAGCAAAGGCTGCTTTTGCAGAGAAAAGCCTGAATGCATGGTTCGTATCCTTGCGTTGCTGTGGTGGCGCTCATAGTACTGGTCGCATTTCCCTCCACGTACCTGTGTAGCATTTGGTGAGATCAAAACCAAATCGCGAAACCGCCTGATTGACCTTGAATCTGATTTGCGCTGCGCCATTTCAAAAGTGAAACCGAACATCAAGGCACCCGTCAAGGCAAAACAAATGCTAAAGTCTCAATCTGTATGTGTCTAGTGTTGCTTTTTTTTTTTTTTTTTTTTGGTATGTTTTTTTTTATGGGCCAAATAAATTCAGAAAAAACATAACGAATTGTTTAATATGTATTTTATTTCCATGTGATAACTGTTAGTAAAAAATATAATGTATGCAAACAAAAATTAAGGGCCGTAAAATGGCACAAAAAACCAAAGCGTATGTTTACATACTAAACACTGCATGGGTTAAAATCAAATTTGTCAAAGACCAATGCTGTGGTAGCATATGGAGAGTTGGCTCACTAAAAAGTGGGGAATTGGAGATAAAAGGTTGAATCTCTACTTTAGAATGTGGTTTTCTAAGACTAGGAACATTACACCTGAAAATATGTTCATGGGTTATGAATTTGTGCACACGGTTGATGTGCTACAGCATGAGCTTCTGGTTGCTATGGTAACGCTTGTGCGGCGTTCAGATTTTGTAAGTATGTTGTGGTGGCAGTGCCGATGTGATTCAGAATAATACTTTTTTGCTTTTTGGCGTGTTGGTGCCAAGGGAGTGAATAGCGATTTTTGTTATCAGGGCAACGGTGCTTCAGCGTTCAGCAACATGTGATCTTCCACTCACGTGTATGTGAGTGAGCAGTTGCTTGAAACATGAACTGCCTCTTGTTTTGAGAAACTGAAGCACTTGTATCCATGAGACACACACAGAGATCAGAGCTGGTGTTTTAATACAGAAAGATTGACATTTATTTTTTTGGACTTCTGTTTTGCTGCTTGGTCCCTTCATCTCATGCTCTTAAATAAGACTGTCTGTCTGTCTTCCTTTCGGCTTTTTCCCTTTTTTTACTCAGGAGTCGCCACAGTGAATCATCTGATTCACACGTTTGATTTGGCAGAGGTTTTTGTCGGATGCCCTTCCTGTCACAACCCTTTTTAGCAAGGGACAGAAACACGCTGACGACTTGGCAGCCTCCTCTTGATGAAAGTCAGCAATGGTTCTTTTACATGCTTTTCACCATAGACAGTGAGAGACATGGCCCGCCTTTGATAACCCAGTTAGCTGCACTGGGGGGGCAGTGACAACCTTGTGGAGAGTGGGACTCGAACCCCCAACCTTTGGATCAGCGATCCAGCGCTCTATACCACTAGACCACCACTGCCCCTCTTAAATAATAAGACTATTTTCCATGATAATTTATTTATATATATATATGTACACACACACAGTCGGCCCTCAACTTTGGAAATGAATCCGTTCCAGAGCCCTTTTCGTAACGCGGGGATTTCGTAAGTAGGGGTCGCATTTTACATGTTAAACGCCTAAGTCGTTCCAAGGCTCCAGTCTTTGGACTGGGTAAACCCTTTAAAAATGATAAAATTACACCAATTTGGTATGAAAGATGTGTTTAAAACTAAAAGAAAATTATTTAACAAACCATTTATTAACATATTAAACCATTTTATTAACATATTTGTTAATAAATGTTTAATGGTTTATTAACACACACACACACACACACCTCTCTCGCTCTCTTTTTCTTTCTCTCCATCTTTCTCTCGCACGCGCTGCGGGCCACGCCCACGAGACGCGAATTCAAAGCCCATTCCCTGCTTGACAAACTCAACTTTAATTTGATTCCTTGAGGGATCGGAATTCCAGATAAGCTCAAATGCGCCCGCATTTATTAAACATTTACTGAATTAAAACAACTTAAAAAATTAAACTAAAGAGTGAAGCTTCTGTCTGTCTCTATCTGGGAGACCAGCGGGGCGGGATGTTGAGAGACAGCCAATGAGGGAGCAACTCGCGAGTCGATTGGTGCGTTTGAATTTTGAATTTCTTTTCATAAGAGGGGGGTTGTTTCCTATCTCGGGGACGAAAACTTAAGGAAATGTTTTTCGTAACCTGGGGATTTTGTACACAGGGGTCTTCGTAAGTTGGGGGTCAACTGTATATAATTAAGACTTAGCTGGAAGTAAAAACCCCATGTATCATATTACATGCGCGAATGATCAACTGGAAGAAAAATACTGTGCATCTATTACATGCGCTCTTATATGCTTCTTAAACACATTCTATAGACGGTCTTACTCATTAACACAGTATTAATGTAGGAATGATTTAAGAAAAACTTGTTAATTTTGTACTGTGATATTTATTAATAAAATATATAAACATTATAAAGCATACACATGCATGCCGAGATGTAAGTTTTCCGGCATATGCCGGAAATTCCGGTTTTCCAAAGACTGAATTAACTATTGTTCTAATTCGTATAGATCTGTTGAAATTTTTCTTGGAGTCGGGGTGTGTGTATGTCAGAGGTGTTCGTCTGCTTAGATCGGCGCAATCTACCATGCATACTGCTGTGTGGCTGTGACCGCGTGTTGAATCACGGGATTACACAACACATAAGGATTACATAGATTGGGCATTTTCGTCAAGCGTTTTTTTCCATTCGGATGCGCACATTTCCGTCAAGCACGAAAAAAGCCCAATTGAATACAGTATTCCTCATTCTTTGGGCCAAGTTATAACGATGCTTTTGATTGGCTCATCGTAACTGCCCATCCTATGAAAATGCAGTTGTTTCTGTGAGCCTTGCATGCACATGCTGCCTAAAATACTGCATTGTTGCTAGCAAGAACCACTAGAAATACAGTCAATATGAAGTTTTTATCGGAAGGCTACAATATAAAAGAATTGGAAAAGACATCAAGAAATAAATGGCGGTGGGAATGGCTGAACGAGTGTGACAAAAACGGTGACAAATGGGGGATATGGCTTAGAAAACCGTACATCTCTGGAGTTGCGTTTTGTGATTGTTGTTCCAAGACCATAAAGTATGGGTCCAGCGGGAAGAAGGGACTGAAAAATCATGCTGATGAGTCTAATCACTTGAAAAACAAAAAGACCATTCAGACAAATCAGGTATTTTTTACCCAGTCTAACTTTTAATGTCGGATTGTACCATTTGCTAATATTGTGCACTATGATTCCAATAATGCAGCCGTGAGGGCAGGTTTAATGATGATTGAGGGAAGTGTGTGTGTGTGTGTGTGTGTGTGTGTGTGTGTGTGTGGGGGTATAAAACTGGGCACATGCCGCCTGGAGTGCCCAGGTTAAGGCAACATAAGGGGAGATTATGCTCAAAATTTTTTGGCCCATGATTTAGTTGTACATTGAAAATAGGAACTTTTGTCAGTTGTACATATCGGAGATCAAGATTTGTAGTATCTTAGTTCATCAATATGAAACACTGTGATGAATAAATATTTCCTGTTTAAGTCTCCATGTAAATGATTTTTCTTTGTTAGGTTCTTCCTATATATGCCTTGTAAAAAAAGTGTTGCAGCAAAGAAAGTGATCACTTCATTTCAGTTTAGATTTATTTGACTGTTAAACATATTTTGACTTTTAATGATAAAATTTCTTGATTGTACATGAACAGATGAAATATAACAAACATTTGATGGGAATTTGTAGATTATCTATTATTGTAAATGTTGGTAAAAGATTGCATGAGAAACAACCATTTTAACCTATAATTGAACAACCCCCCCTTTCCCGGCGGGAAGGGGACGAACGACAACTCTGGCGCTTGGGATTGCAGGGGATGAAATGCCGTATAGCTGGCTGGTGCAATCGCCTCGTCGGGTGTACTCTCCTTGAGCCATGTTTCACAGAAACACAGCATGGAGCAGTCCTGTAGATCCCGCTGTGCTGCAATCTGAGCATGACGCTCGTCCATCTTGTTTCGCAATGACTGAACATTTTCAAGCAGCATGACCGGAAGTGTGAACCTTCCGCTTTGAACTGAGACTCTGAGAACTCTGCCTGGGCTTATTGTTAGCCGGGGCGCGGCGAGCATTGAGCGACCATAGCATATTGGCTCAGGATAGCATATTAGCCTACAGCTCATAGCTGTCGCCGGGTCGACCGATCATAGACGAGCATACTGCAAAACATGAACCAACAAAGAAACGTTTTGACTCTGAGAACTCCGCGACATCGTCCTCTAGGCAGCGCCATCTTGGAGATGTCACTCCAAATTCAGTATAAAAGGACATGAAGCATAATAAAGTTTATCCTTTTGGTATTGTTTGTTAAACATGCTACAGAACATAAAATCTCACGCACAAACATTGTACACATTAACTTGGATATTGTCCTGGAATAATAATTGAAAAAGAGTTTAATACAACAGTTCAGAGGAAACTGTCGTTTCTACAGGAGAAAGTCTTATTTTTTCAGAAGAGACATCAAACGTTTTCTATCGCTTTTTGCACAGCGTTTGAGTGGTATCATAGCACTTAACTGGTAATTGGAACACACGAAAAAAGAGGCTCATTGACAGCTTGTGCAAGAAAAAGGGGCGTTACATCATCTCAACCAGTCAGCAAGGAGGACAGCCATTGGCTGAAATTGAATTAGTTGTCAGTTGCTTGGCAGTCCCCGAATATTCAAACTGTGAGTGCAAAACCGCGAATAGTCAAGGGCCTACGGTATGTGTATGTGTGTAGATATATGTAGATATATATATGTATGTATATATGTATGTATATATGTATATATATGTATAATGCAGCCGTGAGGGGGGGGCACAAACCAGTGTCTCTCCCTCACGCCGGTCCCAAGCCCGGATAAATGCAGAGGGTTGCGTCAGGAAGGGCATCCGGCGTAAAACAAATGCCAAATAAACTATGCGAATCACAAGAAAGAATGACATACCGGATCGGTCGAGGCCCGGGTTAACAACGACGGTCACATCAGTGCCGGCCAACCAACAGGGTGCTGATGGAAATTGGACTACTGTTGGTCGAAGACGTCAAGAAGGAGAGGCGGGAGGCGTGTCCGCTAAGCCAGAGAGAGAAGAGGAAAGGCATGAGTCTAGGACTGAAAGTAGGGACTTTGAATATTGGAACTATGACAGGAAAAGGTAGAGAGCTGGCTGACATGATGCAGAGGAGGAAGGTGGACATACTGTGTGTTCAGG
>CM045735.1:33487248-33509748 GCA_024760905.1 Plotosus lineatus
TCTTTTCTGCAAAAGGATTCCCGACCAAGTATTGAGTGCATAACTGAACATAATTATTTGAAGGTTGATTGGTTTTTGTTTTTTTTTTGGGTTGGATGAAATATGCTAATTTTTTCAGATGGGGATTTTTGGTTTTCATGAGCTGTATGCCAAAATCATCAGTATTAAAACAATAAAAGACCTGAAATATTTCAGTTGGTGTGAATCTGAATCTAAAATATATGAAAGTTTAATTTTTATCAGTACATTACAGAAAATAGTGAACTTTATCATAATATGCTAATTTTTTGAGACGGGCTAGTGTGTGTGTGTGTGTGTGTATATCAGTTATATAGCGTGTTACCCTTGTGTTCAGACGTTGACTCTGTTCACACCTGAATTCAGTCCTCTCATCTACTCCCTAGAAACACAAACCGCACGCTCACCTCAATTCAAGCGCACTGCTGCAGTCCTTCCCCTTTGAATGTGAGGCGTTTTTCGCAAGTGACACATGAAGCTTTTTTATTATTTAATGACCAGTGTTTAATATTAATGATTGAAGTAGGTTGGTTTGATACTTGACTTGCCGTTGAATTGGTGTTCTGTACACCTGCAGTAATGTCATGTGCATACTCTGTCATTATTGTATACAGGAGGCCCATGACATTCACGGGGGTTCGGTTCCGGGGCCTCCCGCAAATCGAGATAATCCGCGAGTTCTGTACCTGGAAGTAAAACCCCTTGTTTAATGTCACATTTGCGAATGAGCACATTTGAGGGACAGTAAGACGTTTTGGAGACAAAGTCAGAGAGGCTAGATTGAGATGGTTTGGACATGTACAGAGGAGGGATAGTGAGTATATTTGTCGTAGGATGCTGAGGTTGGAACTACCAGGCAGAAGGCCCAGAGGAAGACCAAAGAGACGATTCATGGACGTGGTGAAGCAGGACATGAAGGTAGCTGGTATAAGAGAAGATGCAAAGGATAGGGGGAGATGGAGGCAGATGATTCACTGTGGCGACCCCTGAAGGGAAAAGCCGAAAGGAAAAGATGATGATGAGAATGTCGTTTAAAATAAATTCAGAGTCATATACTCTAAAATTGTTGGTTTTCTTTTTCAATTTAGTTGTATTCAGTCTTTATATATAATTTCTTCTTCTTCTTGTCCTTTCAGCTTTTCCCTTCAGGGGTCGCCACAGCGAATCATCTGCCTCCATCTCACCCTATCCTCTGCATCTTTTTCTGTTACACCAACTGCCTTCATGTCCTCATTCACCACTTACATGAATCGTCTCTTTAGTCTTCCTCTAGGCCTTCTGCCTGGTAGTTCCAACCTCAGCATCCTACTACCAATATACTGTCTTTTCCCCAGGGCTACTGTTTCTAAGCCATACAACATCGCTGGCCTCAAAACCGTCTTGTACACTTTTCCTTTCATTCTTGCTGATACTCTCCTATCACACCGGACACTTTTCTCCAACCAGCCTGCACACGCTTAATCACCTCTTTTCCACACTTTCCATTGCTCTGGATTGTTGAGCCTAAGTACTTAAAATCATCCACCTTCCTTATCTCTGCTCCTTGTCACCTCACCGTTCCTGTTGGGTCCTTGGCATTCATACACATGTATTCTGTCTTACTGAGGCTAACCTTCATTCCCCTCCTTTCCAGGGCATACCTCCACCTCTCGAGATTTTCCTGCACTTGTTCTCTGCTCTCACTGCAGATCACAATGTCATCTGCAAACATCATAGATGAGGTTAGGCAAGAATCTCCATGGACTGTCAGCCTGTCCATCACCAGGGCAAACAAGAAGTGGCTCAGAGCTGACCCTTGATGCAGTCCCACCTCCACCTTGAACTCTTGTCACACCGACAGCACACCTCACCACTGTCTTGCATCTCTCATACATGTCCTGCACCACTCTAACATACTCCTCTGCCACTCCAGACATCCTCATGCAATACCACAGTTCCTCTCTCGGCACCCTGTCATATGCTTTCTCCAGATCCACAATGGCACGATGCTTCTCCTTCTGACCTTCTCTATGAACTCTACTTCTCTATGAACATCCTGAAAGCAAACACTGCATCTGTGGTGCTCTTTCTTGGCATGAAACCAAACTGTTGTTCACAAATGCTGACCTCTGCCCTTAGTCTAGCTTCCACTATTCTTTCCCATAACTTCATCGTATGGCTCATCAACTTTATCCCTCTATAGTTGCCACAACTCTGCACATCTCCCTTGTTCTTACAAATGGGCGCCAGCACACTTCTTCTCCATTCCTCTGGCATCCTCTCACTCTCTAAGACCTTGTTGAATGTTATTGTCAGGAAATCTACTGCTACCTCTCCTAGACACTTCCATACCTCCACCGGTATGTCATCAGGGCCAACTGCCTTTCCATTCTTCATCCTCTTCAATGCCCTCCTCACTTCACCCTTACTAATCTTTGCTACTTCCTGGTCCTCAACAGTCACCTCTTCTATTCTTTCCTTTTTTCTTTTTTCCCTCTCTCTCGCTCTCATTTTCCTCATTCATCAGCTCTTCAAAGTACTCTTTCCATCTTCCCAGCACACTTCTGTCGTCAGTCAATACATTTCCCACTCTGTCTTTAATCACTCTAACTTGCTGCACATCCTTCCCATCTCTATTTCTCTGCTGTGCCAACCTGTATAAATCATTTTCTCCCTCTTTACTTTCCAACCGAGCATACAAGTCATAATACGCCCTCTGTTTTGCCTTTGACACTACTACCTTCGCCTTACGCTGTGTCTCCCTGTACTCCTGTTTACTCTCTTCGGTCCTCTCTGTGTCCCACTTCTTCTTAGCTAACCTCTTCCTTTGTCCACACTCCTGCACTTCCTCATTCCACCAGCAAGTCTCCTTATCTCCTCTCCTTCCAGATGACACACCAAGTATTCTCCTACCTGTCTCCCTGATCACATTAGCTGTAGTTGTCCACTCATCTGGAAGCACTTCCTGACCACCCAAAGCCTGTTTCAACTCCTCCTTGAAGACAACACGACACTCCTCCTTTTTCAGCTTCCACCACTTTGCCTTCTGCTCTGCCTTTGCCTTCTTCACCTTCCTCACCATCAGCGTCATCCTGCACACCACCATCCTCTGCTTTTTGGCAACACTCTCACCCACTACTACTTTGCAGTCACTGACTTCCTTCAAATTACATCACCTACACAAGATGTAGTCTACCTGTGTGCTCCTACCTCCGCTTTTATAAGTCACTCTCTGCTCCTCTGTCTTCTGGAAGAAAGTGTTCACCACAGCCATTTGCATCCTTTTTGCAAAATCTACCAACATCTGTCCGTCTGCGTTCCTGTCCTGTATACCAAACCTGCCCATCACTTCCTCTATTTCCTGCACCAACATGTCCATTGATGTCTGCCCCAATGACTAGTCTTTCATCTTTGGGGGTATTCTGCATCACTTCATCTAACTCACTCCAGAATCTCTCCTTCTCTTCTAGCTCACATCCTGCCTGTGGGGCATAAGCACTAACAACATTGAACAATCACGCCTTCAATTTCTAACTTGAGGCTCATCACTCTGTCTGACACTCTTTTCACTTCTAGAACATTCCTGACAAACCCCTCCTTCAAGATGACTCCGACTCCATTTCTGTTCCCATCCACACCATGAAAATTGATGCACTTTAAATCTTTTTGTTGAAAGACTTAAAATTGTTAGTTATACTTTGTTCGAAGCTGATCTATATTCATGTTTTTATATTCTATAATTATAATAAGGACTTATGTTAATAAAGATAGTGTTATGCAGAGGATTACTTGTAACAATTTTTCGACAAATAACACAATTCATATTGGGGGGGGGGGCAACAGAAAATAATTGAGAAGCACTGACCTACATACATGTATTATACAAGGCTGGCATGCACAATGCAAAGTCGTTTTGACTTTCTGAGATAACGAAATATCATTTCCCATTGCAATGAGTCAGTTCAATTTCTTTTTTGCTCAAAGATCTCGGATATTCCAAGATTCGTTTCAGAGTATTGTACACTTCATTCATTGGAAAAAGAAGTGGATCATATGAATAAACAATCCAGTTATTGATAATGATCATTCTACTTTGAGTGGGTGGGGCAGTGGCCTGGAGTACACATGCAGCAGCTGATTTATAGACAGGAATGTGTGCATTATCATATGTAGGTTGTCTGTATCACCCTCAAATGGATAAAAATAAAGTAATCATATGAAAGCAGGGGTCGGGAACCTATGGCTTATGAGCCAAATGTCTTTTTTGATGACTGTGTCTGGCTCTCAGCTAAGTCAGGTGGCCTTTCTTAACAGAATAACGAATACATAATTTCACTGTAATTTAAATAAAAATGCAAAAAAGCCATCAAATAAAACAAAAACAGATGAATAAATCTCATGCATTTAAATCTATACATCTATTTTCAATGCCACGTGGCGCGCAGCAGAGAGCCAATGCTTTCTGTACTCCATTATGCGGGCGGGTCCGACAGCTTGAAACTCTCTAATTTTATTGGATTATAACAATAGCCATAGACTGCATGTTATTTTTGAGTAAAGAGGTAAATTTCCCTTGTTTTTTGATCAGCTCGTTTGCATGAAGCCAAGCACAGCTGGCAAGCAAACACAAATGGACCGACATGGCAAAACAACCCGCAGACCAGCTGATTGCCAAAACTTGGGACGCGCTTCCTGTCATATACTGAACACTGCAGCGTGTGAGTCATGTCATATTGACCATGTTTGGCTCTACATGTGCACCCGAGCAGTACTTCTCATCTGATAAACATCAAGACCAACCTGCAGTTACGTGTAATAGATGGAAACCTGAATGCCTGCATGAAGCTGAACCTAACCAAGTATTAACCAGACGACAAATCCATCAGCAAAACCATGCAGCACCAGAAGTCGCGTTAATAGTAAGAAGTACTTTTCTTATTCATAAATAACTTCATTATGACAATGTTGTTTAAAATAAATTCAGAGTCTTATTATACTCTAAAATTGGGCAGTGGTGGTCTAGTAGTCTAGGACGCTGGATTGCTGATCCAAAGGTTGGGGGTTCGAGTCCCACTCTCCACAAGGTTGTCACTCTCCCCCCCCCAGTGCAGCTAACTGGGTTATCAAAGGCGGGCCATGTCTCTCACTGTCTATGGTGAAAAGCATGTAAAAGAACCGTTGCTGACTTTCGTAAAGAGTAGGCTGCAAAGTCGTCAGCGTGTTTCTGTCCCTTGCTAAAAGGGTTGTGACAGGAAGGGCATCCGACATAAAAACCTCTGCCAAATCAAACGTGCGAATCAGATGATTCGCTGTGGCGACTCCCGAGGAACAGGGAAAAAGACGAAAGGAAGACGGACAGACATTATACTCTAAAATTGTTGGTCGTCTTTTTCCATTTAGTTATATTCAGTATTAATAATGTGTGTGTGTGTGTGTGTGAACATATATTAGCATATGTTTTTATAGTAATTATAGTACAGTACTAATACTATTAGCAACATTGCAAATTTTCACGTTGACACACTATTTCTCAAAGTAAGATTTCTCCATCAAACCAGTCTTTAAATAGCCTCAGACTAAGGAGTCTTAATTTACATCTGAAGAACATGTCCGATCTGTTGATTTTGAAATTAGAACTCTTTGATTAAATAAAAATCTGCTGAAAATCGAAGTCGGAAATGCCAATTCCGTTCATGTTTAACCAGCGAGCCGAGTGACTTGATCAATTGAGAGTCAAAGTTTATATTTATTGAAAGATTTCAACAAAACAGTCGCACTCAAATTCTATACACAATAAAGATTATATTCTGATCATGCAAATATATATTACTCACCCAGGTATGGAATAAATAGATCAGAAATGACGGCGTCTTGCTCACGCGTTGCGGCCATCTTGGCGTGTGATAGTCAATACCACTTTTTTTGGGGGGGGGGCTTGCAATTAAATTGCCTGCCATGTAGCATGAGTGTATTCTTCAGCTTTGATTCAAATTTCATTTTAAACGAGACAAAAATCTATAAATTTTGGTACCTAGTTTGTGGGGGGGTTATATTCTACTGTTTTGTTTTTTTTTTTTTTTTTTTAAAGAACTGGAAATCTTCTTGGGGATATTTATAAATATGAAGTTTGAAAAAAAGCTGAAATATACCTCTGACAAACCAGGTATGGTTGGAAAGCTGGAGATTCACTTCTGAATACGGTGATTGTTTAGATACGTGGGTATGTCACATCAGTGCGATGCGCGAGCTGATTTCGTGGCCGATGCCTTGCAACTGGGGCACAGTGCACTTGAGATCTCATCACAACAAAGGCGCTCTAATCAAGATTGGTGAAAAATCAGCACAAACTCGGTCCAAAATTGAAATGTTCTTTTTCTATGAACATGACTGAATTTGGTACCACTGGAACAGAAATGAAATCAACTTAACACAATTAAATTTATTTATCATTATTTGATTACAAGGGCTGCATTTACTGGTTGAAGTTTGACTGACTATTTTCAGCCGTCAGGCTTAGCTGTGTCACAATTCCTGAGTGGTACATATTATCAGGTAGACTTTTTTTTTTTTTTCTTTTGACCTCTTTTTGGCTGTTTGGAAATGTCATTATTTGTACTGTGTGAATGAATGATGAACCTATTATTCAGGATTGCATTGAAATCCATATCGATCGACAGACAGATAAGGGATAAACAAATGAAAGTAAAGGTAAAGCAAACTTTGAGCAACAGATTAGAGGAACTGTTTCACGGCACAGTGCAACTGCATTTTACCTGTCGCTATAGTAAACTGTCAGCTTGGCTTTTCCCCCCAGCCTGAGCCGTGTGTCCGCGCACGGCAATGAAATGGCAGCACCTTTAACACAACAGTCTCAGGATGCCGGCACTTCCTGTTATTGTTGGGTTTTGTGTAGAAGTTCCGGTGCACTTTACAATGAACCGAGACAATGATGTGTGAGTAAAGGGCACTAGGTAATAAGGAGCAATGCAGTAGTTTATTTGAAAATTAAAATTATCTAATGCTATTTTCATGTTGAGGTTTGTTTATTTATCCCCCCCCCCCCAATCACAAATATAGTAATTTTTCAGTTGCTGACAGTGCAATTTTAGTAATGTTCCTCAACACTGATCCAGCAGTGCACATTCAGATACTTTTTGCCATTTTTGCCCCTCAAGTCAATGGGCATTAAGGTGTTATGCACAATCCCCATACACTTGTCTGTCTACAGTGGTATTCCATGCACTCTCTCAAAAAATGTCGAATCTGAGTGTTGGGACAGTGTATCTGCATGAGCCTGTTGCTTCTGGTCATGGTATGATCTCCAATATGGCTGCAACAACTGTTAAATTGTATTTGTATTCTGCAGATTGGCTCAAAAACACCATTGCCAATCAACATTTTTGGTGTGGGTGCTGGGATTGTGTAACTTCACAAGACTTTTCTTTTTTTTCAACAGTCTGATTTCCAATATGACCGCCGTCTTTAGTTTGCATTCTGCACATTTGCACAAAATTGCCATCATACTATTTTACCTTTTTGTGGGTTTGAGTGGTTTTGCCTGCATTGCAGGGATATTTATTTATTTTAATTTTGACTGTTTGGAATGTTTGACTTTTTGAAGGCTTTGTCTCCAATAACCTGCCCCACCCCACCCCACCCTCGCCGCCATAAGGCGCAACATCAGCAAACAAATAGGTCCACACACACAAAGCGCACCAGATTATAAGGCGCATTAAGTGAAACAAAAGTGAGACAAGTCAAACTTGATTCAACTCGCACAAATAACTCCTTGTTCAGTTACAACACAAAATATAAAATACACTTCACAATAATTCTCAACCTTGTTCAGCTGTAATATAAAACAATAAACTCACTTTTTCACTTCATTCCTCTTACACAAATCCATCAAATTTTTCATCTTCAGTGTCTGAGTTTAACTCTCGCTGTACCCCATACTGAATCCTGAAATGCCAGCCATTTTTCTGCATAACCAACATGTGTTTTATATATTGGTTTTAGATACTTAAATATTGAATTTACATGAGTAAACTATGTATGTTATGAATAGCTCTTGTATTGTCCTTTTCAAAAAAATGTTTTTTTTCGGCCAAAAAGGGCAACTTCTGGTCACATAACCAGAAATACAAGATGGGCACCATGCTATAGCTCACTCAAACTTTGCTAACCAGGTGACTCTAGTATTATTCATTCTTTTTAATAATGATTTTGTGATGGCAGGATTGTTGCTCGATGTAAGTCGACCTGAAAAATTTGTCAATTAGGTCCAAATGAGTCGGCATGTGTTCACTTGTGAAAAATATTGAACTTTTTCCAAATTTGCCAAACTGGTATAAGTTTATACAGAATTAGGCAATATTTCAAAGAGTAAAACGTGAAACAGTACATATTATATATTAGTTATAATGCGCAACATAATATTAGTTAAATACAATTCAAATACAAATAAATACAAAGAAGAGGTTAGCTAAGAAGTGGGACATTGAGAGGACCGAACAGAGTAAACGGGAGTACAGGGAGACAAAGCGCAAGGCGAAGGTAGCGGTGTCGAAGGCCAAACAGAGGGCGTATGATGACTTCTATGATAGGTTGGACGGTAAGGATGGAGAAAATGATTTATACAGGTTGGTACAGCAGAGAAATAGAGATGGGGAAAGACGTGCAGCAAGTTAGTAATTTAAGGTCAAAGTGGGAAACATGTTGACTGATGACAGAAGTGTGCTGGGAAGATGGAAAGAGTACTTTGAAGAGCTGACGAATGAGGAAAATGAGAGTAAATGAGTCGAAGAGGTGACTGTTGAGGACCAGGAAGTAGCAAAAATTAGTAAGTGTGAAGTGAGGAGGGCATTAAATAGGATGAAGAGTGGAAAGGCAGTTAGTGCTGATGGTACCGGTGGAGGTGTGGAAGTGTCTAGGAGCAGTCGCAGTAGATTTTCTGACAAAAACTTTCAAGAAGGTCTTAGAGAGTGAGAGGATGCCGGAGGAATGGAGAAGTGTGCTGGTGTCCATTTTTAAGAACAAGGGAGACGTGCAGAGTTGTGGCAACTACAGAGGGATAAAGTTGATGAGCCATACAATGAAGTTATGGGAAAGAAAAGTGGAAGCTAGACTTAGGGCAGCATTTGTGAACAACAGTTTGGTTTCATGCCAAGAAAGAGCACCACAGATGCAGTGTTTGCTTTGAGTATGTTAATAGAGAAGTACAGAGAAGGTCAGAAGGAGCTGCATTGTGCCTTTGTGGATCTGGAGAAAGCATATGATAGCGTGCCGAGAGAGGAACTGTGGTATTGCATGAGGAAGTCTGGAGTGGCAGAGAAGTACAGTCGGCCCCCAACTTATGAAATCCCCGCTATACGAAAAGGGCTCTGGAATGGATTGATTTCGTAAGTAGGGGTAGCATCTTACATGTTAAACGCCTAATTCGTTTCAATGCTCCAGTCTTTGGACTGGACAAACCCTTTAAAAATGACAAAAGTACACCAATTTTGTATGAAATGTGTTAAAAGTAAAAGACAATTATTTATTAAACCACTTAAACATTTTATTAACATATTAAACCATTTTATGAACATATTTATTAATTAAACCATTATTAAACATTTTTTATTAACACACACACACACACACACACACACCACTTTTTCCTCTCTTTATCTCTCTCCATGTGCTTTGTGGGTCACACCCACATGATGTGAATTCAAAGCGCATTCCCTGCTTGACCATTTACGGAATTAAAACAACTTAAAAACTAAACTAAAGCGTTATCCCCCCCCCTCTTGCACGTGCTGCGGGCCATGCCCACAAGACGTGAATTCAAAGCCCATTCCCTGCTTGACAAACTCAACTATAATTTGATTCCTTGAGGGATCGCAATTCCAGATCGGCTCAAATGCAAACACATTTATGAAACATTTACTGAATTAAAACAACTTGAACTAAACGAAAAACTCGAGTGAAGCTTCCTTTTGTCTCTACCTGGGAGGCCAGCGGGGCGGGATGTTGAGAGACAGCCAATGAGAGAGCAACTCGTGCATCATGTGAAATTTTGATTGGTGCATTTGGATTTTGACTTTCTTTTCGTAAGAGTGGGTTATTTCGTACCTCGGGGACGGAAACTCAAGAAAATGTTTTTCGTACACAGGGGTCTTCATAAGTCGGGGGTCGACTGTATGTTAGAGTGGTGCAGTACATGTATGAGAGATGTAAGACAGTGGTGAGGTGTGATGGAAGAGTTCAAGGTGGAGGTGGGACTGCATCAAGGGTCAGCTCTGAGCCCCTTCTTGTTTGCTATGGTGATGGATAGGCTGACAGACGAGGTGAGACAAGAATCTTCATGGACTATGATGTTTGCAGATGACATTGTGATCTGTAGTGAGAGCAGAGAATAAGTGCAGGAAAATCTAGAGAGGTGGAGGTATGCCCTGGAAAGGAGAGGAATGAAGGTTAGCCACAGTAAAACAGAATACATGTGTGTGAATGAGAAGGACCCAAGAGGAACGGTGACGTTACAGGGAGCAGAGATGAAGAAGGTGGAGGTTTTTAAGTACTTGGGCTCAACGATCCAGAGCAATGGAGAGTGTGCAAAAGAGGTGAAGTGCGTGCAGGCAGGTTGGAATGGTTGGAGAAAAGTGTCCGGTGTGATGTGTGATCGGAAGGTATCGGCAAGAATGAAAGGAACAGTGTACAACACGGTGTTGAGGCCAGCGATGTTGTATGGTTTAGAAACAGTGGCCCTGGGGAAAAGACAGGACGCAGAGCGGGAGGTAGCAGAGATGAAAATGTTGAGGTTCTCTTTGGGAGTAACGAGGATGGATAAGATCAGGAATGAGTACATCAGCGGGACAGCCCATGTAAGATGTTTTGGAGACAAAGTCAGAGAGGCTAGATTGAGATGGTTTGGACATGTACAGAGGAGGGATAGTGAGTATATTGGCAGTAGGATGCTGAAGATGGAACTACCAGGCAGAAGGCCTCGAGGAAGACCAAAAGGTAAGTCTGTTTGGTTTTAACACCCGAGCCTAGTGGCTCATCAGGCCGGTGCTTATCCTCGGTTTCCGTAGCGTGAAGCGACCAGGAGTTCAACTCCCCCTGGATGTGACGCTAGTCCATCGCAGGTTTACCTTCCCAGTATATTTTACTGGTACCCATTTATACTGCTGGGTGAACAGAGGCACACGTGGTTGAGACCTTGTTCAGGGGTCTTAGCACAGTGAGGGTCTCAGTGGGACTCGAACTCACAACCTCCTGATCATGAGCGCAGCACCCTAATCACTATGCCACCGGCCCCACGATAGAGGAAGACCAAAGAGAAGATTTATGGATGTGGTGGAGGAGGACAGGAAGGTAGTTGGAGTAAGAGTAGAAGATAAAGAGGATCGGATGAGGTGGAGGCAGATGATTTCGCTGTGGCGACCCCTGAAGGGAACAGCCAAAAGAAGGCGATTCTAGAATTACAAGTACAATTCCAGCATTACGCAGTTCCAGGATTCCAACTCGTAAGGCTCCAAGTTTATTTCACATGTTGAAAGAACATGCAGTTGAAGAGTCCGCTTCATAGTCAGTGCTGGGTGGTTTCGGTTACGTTTTGTTAAATGTCCGACTTGCCACCAATTACGAATTACGACTGGTTGGTCGGAACCTATCTAGGTCGTAGATCGAATAGTGAGTGTATTAACACAAAAGTAAATACACTCATTATCGGGGTTATGACCTAGATTTTCTAATGTGCATGGGAAAGCCAATGAGATCGGCTTTGGTACTGGGAAACGTGATGTAAAGCCGATGTAATCGGCATTGGGCATTGTGAGGGTTAAGTGTTGCGAGAATTGGACATAAAGCCTAAATCCGTCTTGTATTACTTTTTATTGTTATTATATTTTATTTATTCCCTCACACATGGAGTCAGATCAATAGAGATAGAGATTAGAAGTCTTCCTGGGTCGTGAGATTCTCTCAGCCACTCTCTGTTAAAGAGACGGGCATTAATATTGTGTTCATTACAGAATGGAGGTCATTACTCTTCAGGAGCTGTATCAGCGTAACTTGAAATTCAAGGTGGTCAATCCAAGGTCTCAGGAGGAAAACCGTAACAATTCTTTATCCTGGTATTTGGACATGAAGCCGGATCCTTCCAACTTGCAGCCTAGACACCAATATCTAGTGGTTGAACTTGTTTAGTTAATCCACTGGAATGATGGCACGCTCTGAATTTGTTTGATTAATTTGGGTTTTGTCCGTGAAATGGAGCCGAGGCTACATCCACACATAAGGCACACCAGATTATAAGGCGCTCCATCGACTTTTTTGAGAATTAAAGGCTTTTAAGTGCACCTCATAGTTCGAAAAATACGGTAGTTTTATTGTGTTTTTGGTTTTGACTTTTCTAGTATGAGCCAATTCCTGCTCTTAGTTCAGTTCAACGCGAAGAGTTAGAACTCGACACAGAACCTTACCACAGTTACTCGCCCCAAAATAGTTGGCCCCGTGACACAGACAGATTTCATCTATTTTCAGAAACCTGTTGCTTTTGGAGCTGTGCATTTTTGGGAGCTCACTGAGAATTACTTACTTATAGTTAATTTATTATTGCTCATATGACTTTAAAAGAAGATGCTGGCAAATAGAGTAAATTAATGGTTTCGGATAAAACTCGGGAATTTACACATGGCTCATGAAGTTCTCAGATTTTTTTAAGATAAGAGGCTTCATAATTTTTATATTTGGCTGGTGCCCCACCCAAGTTTCACAAAAATGGCTTAAAAATCCTGTTTGATTATTGTTCAACTTATCTGATCATTGCCTTTTCTTTAAAAAGTAATATTTGACTTGTAAGCCGTATATCTCTGCTCTATGGGAAAACTCTGAATTATAAAGCTTAAATCTCTTTATTTTTTGAGGAAGAATGCCGAATTTGGAGAACAGTGCCATGCTCTACTTAACTGAGCCCATCGTATTGCATATGAATAATTAGAATATAATTACTTGTTAATTAAACACACAGTTCTTAGTGTGGTGTAAATCTGGGAGGATGAGACGGACATTAGCTCCATTACTGCGGTAAATAATTGTATTTGTGAAAGATGAGTATTGTTAAACTAACTTTTATGTTCCACGGCTTGTCGGTTATACAGAAATGTTGCTTGCTCACAGTTAAATGCTGACAGGGCTGGATAATCTGTTGCAAGGAAGCATTAAGTTATAAGTCTGAGGTTTAAGGGGAACATGGACAGCCAGATAACTGTAGCTTTCATGTCAAACACCAGATCATTTGAGACAGAATTTTGGAATACTTGCAACATCACCAATATGAGTAAACTTCTTTTCCTTTCGGCTGTTCCCTTCAGGGGTCGCCACAGCAAACCATCCGCCTCCATCTTACCCTGTCCTCTGCATCTTCTCTTACTCCAATGACCTTCATGTCCTCCTTCACCACATCCATAAATCTCTTCTTTGGTCTTCCTCGAGGCCTTCTGCCTGGTAGTTCCAACCTCAGCATCCTACTGCCAATATACTCACTATCCCTCCTCTGTACATGTCCAAACCATCTCAATCTAGCCTCTCTGACTTTGTCTCCAAAACATCTTACATGCGCTGTCCCTCTGATGTACTCATTTCTAATCCTATCCATCCTCGTTACTCCCAGAGAGAACCTCAACATTTTCATCTCTGCTACCTCCAGCTCTGCCTCTTGCCTCTTCCTAAGCGCCACTGTTTCTAAGCCATATAACATCGCTGGCCTCACCACCATCTTGTACACTTTTCCTTTCATTCTTGCCGATACCCTCCTATCACGCATCACACCGCACACTTTTCTCCAACCATTCCAGCCTGCCTGCACACGCTTCTTTACCTCTTTTCCACACTCCCCATTGCTCTGGACTGTTGAGCCGAAGTACTTAAAATCCTCCGCCTTCGTCATCTCTGCTCCCTGTAACATCACCGTTCCTCCTGGGTCCTTCTCATTCACACACACGTATTCTGATTTACTGTGGCTAACCTTCATTCCTCTCCTTTCAGGGCATACCTCAACCTCTCTAGATTTTCCTCCACTTGTTCTCTGCTCTCACTACAGATCACAATGTCATCTGCAAACATGGTCCATGGAGATTCTTGCCTAACCTTGTCTGTCAGCCTGTCCATCACCATCGCAAACAAGAAGGGGCTCAGAGCTGATCCTTAATGCAGTCCCACCTCCACCTTGAATTCATCGGTCACGCCGACAGCACACCTCACCACTGTCTTACATCTCTCATACATGTCCTGCACCACTCTGACATACTTCTCTGCCACGCCAGACTTCCTCATGCAATACCACAGTTCTTCTCTTGGCACCCTGTCATGTGCTTTTTCCAGATCCACAAAGGCACAGTGCAGTTCCCTCTGTACTTCTCTATTAACATCCTCAAAGCAAACATTGCATCTGTGGTGCTCTTTCTTGGCATGAAACCATACTGTTGCTCACAAATGCTGACCTCTGCCCTTAGTCTTGCTTCCACTATTCTTTCCCATAACTTCATCGTATGGCTCATCAACTTTATCCCTCTGTAGTTGCCACAACTTTGCACGTCTCCCTTGTTCTTAAAAATGGGCACCAGCACACTTCTCCTCCATTCATGAAGTCTACTTTCATGATGTCCCTCAGTCATTAACCCACCCTCATGTTGAAGCTGCAGTATGAAAGGATCTTTTGGGGGCTTCCTGAGTCAGAAGGGAAAATACTCGTAGAATATGAGGAAATTGTTTGGGGACTTGATCAGCACAGAGAACAGTGTCTCTTGGTGTGATTGCCAGGAGTGTTGGCCAATCAGGAGGCAGAAATCAAGACTCCACAAGTGATAAGGATTTACTTTTGTTGGGGTTGATTCATTTTTCATGCCGTGTTATCAGCCGTGAACGACACGAGGGTAGTGGTGCGTTTTTTTTTTTTTTTTTTTATCATTTTAACACATTTTTGGGGGGAGGGGGTTTCATTTCCAACTCTAACAAAAGGTTACATGAGTCTTGTCTATTTATTTTTTTTTAAATTTAAACAATCCTTTTGTTGTGGGTTTTGGCTAGCTTGCAAACACCTTTTTTGTGGCAACTACAGCATGGATTAAAAGTATTCACGAAATCGCTTCAATGCATGAATTTTAGAAGAAAACACAAAAAGTCAAATAATAAATTAAAACCTGTACCGTTGATCAAACTTGGTGAAATTTTAACCATAAAATGCGTGCGTGGTATTCTACGTCCGGTATGATGGCACAGTTTTGTCGTCTGCCAAGTAGGTCAGAGGAGACCAACCAAAACAAACAATGGGTCACAGATCGACAGAGATTGACAGTGCCACGAAACAATTGATTGTAGATCTAAAACAAAAAGGCCGAAAAAATTGTGACTTGGTGTAAATGTTCCAGTTGCCAGAGTCAACAATTCAAGATATTTTCCCAAACTGGAAGTGTGGAGAATTTGCGAAGATCAGGAAGACCAAGAAAAATTAGCCGCCATGGTGAAACTTTATTGCGAACGGTGAGGAAGAATGGGCAAAGTTTTGAATGACAACCAATATCTAAAATGATGGGAAAGACTTACCTGTACATCCAGTGACAATTAAGTGAATTTTACACCATAAGATTTTCAAACAAATTGTTTGAAAACGAATGTGTTTTTTTTTTTTTTTTTTTTTTTTAAACCAAAATATATATAATATATACAGTAAGCCCTCGATATTCGTGGGGTTTCGGTTCTGAGCCCTCCCGCGAATCGAGATAATCCGCGAGTTCTGTACCCGGAAGTAAAACCCCATGTATTACGTCACATGCGCGAATGAGCAGCCCGAAGTAAAATACTATGTATCTATTACATGTGCTAAAATATGCTTCTTAAACACATTCTATAGACAGTCTTACTCATTAATACAGTATTAATGTAGTAAAATATAATCATGATTAAGAAAAACTTTTCAATTTTTACTCTTTTATTGATAAAATATAAACATTATACAGCATATACTGTTGTAAAGCACTCGTTTTAAAGTCTTTTTCAATTATTATTCCAGTACAGTACCTCAGTTAATTCTTAGAATGTTTGTGCATGAGATTTTATGTTCTGTAGCATGTTTAACAAACGATACCAAAAGGATCTTTATTATGCTTCATGTCCTTTTACATTGAACTTGGAGTGACATCTCCAAGATGGCACTACCGAGAGGGCAACGTCACGGAGTTCTCAGAGTCAAATTGTTTCTTTATTCGTTTTAATTTATTTTGTTTGTTCATGTTTTGCACTATGCTTGTCTATGACCGGTCGACCCTACTACAGCTATGAGCAGCTTCAGCTTCGGGCAACTAAGCACGCAACAACTTCAATCGTCAGTTAATATGCTGTGGGAGCTCAATGCTAGCCACACCCCGGCTAACAATAAGCCCAGGCGGAGTTCTCAGAGGCTTGGTTAGCACTTCCGGCCATACTGCTTGAAAATGTTCAGTCTCTGTGAAACAAGATGGACTAGCTTCCTGCTCAGATCGCAGCGCAGAGGGATCTACAGCACTGTGTTGCTGTGAAACATGGCTCGAGGAAAGTACACCCGATGAGGCAATTGCACCAGCCGGCCACACGGCCTTCATCCCCTGCAATCCCAAGCGCCAGAGTCGTCGTTCGGCCCCTTCCCACCTGGGCTTCTTGTTCGCTGTGGTGCGGCTCGCATTGAGCTGCCTACCATAGCATATTAGCTCTGATAGCCACACCCCGGCTAACAAGAAGCCCAGTTGAATGTGCTTAGTTATACATGCCCGAAGATACTCCGATCTTATAGTTGTAGTTGAGTCGACTGGTCGTAGACGAGCATAGTGCAAAACATGAACAAACAAAACAACAAATTAAAACAAACGAAGAAACAATTTGACTCTGAGAACTCCGCGACGTCGCCCTCTGGGCAGTGCCATCTTGGAGACGTCACTCCAAGTTCAATGTAAAAGGACATGAAGAGTACTGTGATAAAGTTTATCCTTTTGATATATTTTGTGAAACATGCTACAGAACATAAAATCTCATGCATAAACATGAACTTAGGTACTGTACTGGAATAATAATTGAAAAATATTTTAATACAACAGTTCAGAGAAAACCGTCGTTTCTCAGGAGAAAGTCTTATTTCTTCAGAAGAGACATCCAGCGTTTTCTATTGCTTAGCCAGAGAAGACGCATCGCGTTTGAGTGGTATCATAGAGCTTAACTGGCAATTAAAACACACACAAAAAAAGGCTCTTTGACAACTTGTGCGCAAATGAGGAAAAAGGGGCAGGACTTCAGGTCAACCAATCAGGAGAAAGGAGGACAGTCATTGGCTGAATTTGAATCACGTGCCGGTTGCTCGGCAGTCAGCGAATACTCAAACCGTGGGTGCAAAACCGCGAATAGTCAAGGGCATAGTGTGTGTGTGTGTGTGTGTGTATTCTTTTACTTTCGGCTGCTCCCTTCAGGGGTCGCCACAGCAAATCATCCGCCTTCATCTCACCCTGTCCTCTGCATCTTCTTTTCTGACTCCAACGACCTTCATGTCTTCCTTCGCCACATCCATAAATCTCTTCTTTGGTCTTCCTCGAGGCCTTCTGCCTGGTAGTTCCAACCTCAGCATCCTACTGCCAATATGCTCACTATCCCTCCTCTGTACATGTCCAAACCATCTCAATCTAGCCTCTCTGACTTTGTCTCCAAAACATCTTGCATGGGCTGTCCCTCTGATATACTCATTTCTGATCCTATCCATCCTCGTTACTCCCAGAGAGAACCTCAACATTTTCATCTCCGCGACCTCCAGCTCTGCTTCCTGCCTTTTCCTCAGCGCCACTGTTTCTAAGCCATACAACATTGCTGGCCTCACCACCGTCTTGTACACTTTTCCCTTCATTCTTGCTGACACTCTCCTATCGCACATCACACTGGACACTTTTCTCCAACCATTCCAACCTGCCTGCACACACTTCACCTCTTTTCCACACTCTCCATTGCTCTGGATTGTTGAGCCTAAGCACTTAAAATCCTCCACCTTCGTTATCTCTGCTACCTGTAACATCACCGTTCCTCCTGGGTCCTTCTCATTCACACACATGTATTCTGATTTTCTGAGGCTAACCGTCATTCCACTCCTTTCCAGGGCGTACCTCCACCTCTCTAGATTTTCCTGCAATTGTTCTCTGCTCTCACTACAGATCACAATGTCATGTGCAAACATCATAGTCCATGGAGATTCTTGTCTCACTTCGTCTGTCAGCCTGTCCATCACCATTGCAAACAAGAAGGGGCTCAGAGCTGAGCCTTGATGCAGTCCCACCTCCACCTTGAACTCTTCTGTCACACTGACAGCACACCTCACCACTGTCTTGCATCTCTCATACATGTCCTGCACCACTCTAACATACTTCTCTGCCACTCCAGACTTCCTCATGCAATACCACAGTTCTTCTCCTGGCACCCTGTCATATGTTTTTTCCAGATCAACAAAGGCACAATGTAGCTCCCTCTGACCTTCTCTGTACTTCTCTATTAACATCCTCAAAGCAAACATTGCATCTGTGGTGCTCTTTCCTGGCATGAAACCAAACTGTTGTTCACAAATGCTGACCCATGCCCTTAGTCTAGCTTCCACTATTCTTTCCCATAACTTCATTGTATGGCACATCAACTTTATCCCTCTGTAGTTGCCGCAACTCTGCACGTCTCCCTTGTTCTTAAAAATGGGCACCAGCACACTTCTCCTCCGGCATCTGCTCACTCTTTAGGACCTTGTTGAATGTTCTTGTCAGAAAATCTACTGCTACCTCTCCTAGACACTTCCATACCTCCACAGGTATGTCATCAGGACCAACTTCCTTTCCATTCTTCATCCTCTTCAATGCCCTTCTCACTTCACCCTTACTGATCTTTGCTACGTCCTGCTCCTCAATGGTCACCTCTTCTACTTTTTTTTTTTTTTTTCCTCTCTCATTTTCCTCAATCAGCTCTTCAAAGTACTCTTTCCATCTTCCCAGCACACTTCTGTCATCAGTCAATACATTTCCCCCTCTGTCCTTTATCAATCTGACTTGCTGCACGTCCTTCCCTTCTCTATTTCTCTGCTGTGCCAACCTGTATAGATCATTTTCTCCCTCTTTACTGTCCAACCTATCATACAAGTTATCATACGCCCTCTGTTTGGCCTTAGCCACTCCTAAACATACTAAACATACTAAACATACTTTCATGATGCTTTTGTTCTTCTGTGCACTTTTATTTTCACTTTTTGGATCGGCGTCAGGAAACTCATTCACCGACGGCTCTGAGCAACGCAGGTCTTACACACGTGAGACCCTCCTCGGCCTGCGCGCCCCCGCCCTCCTTCACGCGGAAAAGCCCGTTGTTCCTTTGGAAATACGGAGGAAAAGGAGAGGCTGCAGAGGGGGACGAAAGACGCGGAAGACATGTGTTCCCTCTGTCATCATGGGAAATGTCCGCGCGATCGCCAACAAGACGGAGGAGCTGGCGGCGCTGACCCGGCAGCAGAGGCAGTACCGGGACTGCAGCCTCATGTGTTTCTCGGAGACGTGGCTGAATGAACTCACACCGGACTCTGTGGTTTCTCTTAACGGATTTACACTCGCGCGTGCAGATCGGAGTGTAACGGAGAGCGGTAAGAAGAAAGGAGGGGGTGTGGCGGTCTATGTGAATGAACGATGGTGCCACCCGGCAAACGTGCACGTGAAGGAGCAGCTGTGCACGCGGGACCTAGAGCTGCTCGCGTAAGCGCCGCCATATTATCTACCGAGGAGTTTTCACACGTGATTGTGTTTTATGCGTGTACATTCCGCCCTCGGCTGATGCGGCGTCGCGTGTGAGCGTCTACACAGCGCCGTTAATCAGACACAGACTCGTCACCCCGCGCCATGATTCTGATCAGCGGGGACTTTAACCACGCCTCTCTCCGCCTCTCTTCCGGCGTTCACGCAATACGTGAAGTGCACCACAAGAGACAATAAAACACTGGACTTACTGTATGCAAATGTGAAGGACGCTACAGCTCCTCCCCTCCCCCACTGGGACGCTCAGACCACAACCTGGTCTACCTGCTCCCCCAATACACACCCAGGGTGCGAAAGGAACCTGCGCAGAAGAGGTCTGTGAAAGTGTGGACCGAGGAGACCAACGAGAGGCTTAGGGACTGTTTCCATACCACAGACTGGAGCATGCTCTGTAACTCCTTTGGTGATGACATCGACGGCCTCACACACTGTATCACCGACTACATGAACTTCTGCGTGGACAGCACCGTGCCAACACGGAGAGTACGGTGCTTCTCCAACAACCACCCATGGGTCACCCCTGAGCTCAAAGTCCTCCTGAACCAGAAAAGAGGGCTTTCATCTCGGGGACAGAGAGGAGCAGAAGAAGGTCCAGCGTGAGCTCCAGTGGAGGATCAGGAGGGCAAAGAAGGACTATGGGAAGAAGATGGAGGAGAAGCTGGCTCAGAACAACGTGCGGGACGTCTGGAGAGGACTAAAGACCATGTCTGGATTTGGGCAGAGTGTCAGAGGGACAGCTGATGGTGACCAGCGCTGGGCGGATGAACTAAACTGCTACTTCAACAGGTTTGATTCTCCCCTCCCCCTCTGCACCCCTCCCGTTCCCTCCCCTCTTCACACGTCTCCAGACCAGCTGACACCTCCCCTCCCCAGGCCAACTTCACTTGACTGCTACAGCCCGACAGACACATCCCCTCCTCTGCAGCCCACCCCAGCCCCCTCTCCCTCACATCAGACCAGGTGAGGAGACAGCTGAGGCGACTAAATCAGAGGAAATCTGAAGGACCTGATGGCATCAGTCCCAGGCTGCTGAGGACCTGCGCAGACCAGCTCTGTGTGGTACTATGCTACCTGTACAACCTGAGCCTCAGCCTGGAGAAGGTTCCAGTCCTCTGGAAGACCACCTGTGTGGTTCCGGTTCCCAAAACAGCACAAGCGAAGGAACCAGCCCACTACAGACCTGTCGCCCTGACCTCCCACCTCATTAAGATCATGGAAAGGCTCCTCCTTGAACACCTCCGCTCTATGGTGAGCCCCACCCTAGACCCGCTGCAGTTTGCCTACAGGCCCAACATCGGAGTAGAAGACGCCGTCATCTACCTTCTGCAGCGGGCACTCACCCACCTGGAGATCGCCGGCAGCGCTGTGAGGGTCATGTTCTTTGACTTCTCCAGCGCCTTCAACACCATCAGGCCAGCGCGCCTGCGGGGAAGCTGGAGGACGTGGGGAGTGGACGGGCATCTTGCTGCCTGGATTATTGACTACCTTACTAACCGTCCACAGTGCGTGCGGCTGCGTGGCTGTAAGTCAAAGGTGGTAGTCTGTAGCACGGGGCACCGCAGGGCACCGCCCTCTCACCCTTCCTTTTTAACATCTATACCTCGGACTTCAGATATAACACAAACAGCTGCCACCTCCAGAAGTTCTCGGACGACTCCGCCATCGTGGGCCGTGTGTCAGAGGGGAACGAGCTGGAGTACCGGGCGGTCATCGTCGACTTCGTGGACTGGTGTGAGCGCAACCACCTGTGCTTGAACACTAGGAAGACGAAGGAGATGGTGGTCGACTTCAGGAGAAGCACTCAAACACACACACACACACATTTACTAGTGAACATCCAGGGACAGGACATTGAGACAGTGGACAGTTTCAAGTACCTGGGTGTTCACCTTAACAATAAACTGGACTGGTCCCACAACACCAACGCCCTGTACAAGAAGGGCCATAGTCGCCTCCACATTCTGAGGAGACTCAGGTCCTTCGGCATATGCAGACCTCTGCTCAGGACATTTTATGACTCTGTGGTAGCCTCTGCAATCCTCTACGCTGCCATCTGCTGGGCCCCGGGCAGCACAGAGCGGGACAGAAAGAGACTGAACAAGCTGGTCAGGAGGGCCAGCTCTGTCCTCGGCTGCCCACTGGACTCTGTGGAGGAGGTGAGTGAGAGGAGGATGGTAGCAAAGCTCACATCCATCCTGTCCAACAGCTCTCACCCACTGCACCAGACTGTCGAGGAGCTAAGCAGCTCCTTCAGTGTACGACTGAGGCATCCTCAGTGCAGGAAGGAGCGCTACCGCAGGTCGTTCATTCCCACCGCTATCAGACTGTACAACGCCACTTTGTAACTGTCTGTGAAAATACCGGTTATGTGCAATAAAAACCCCGCGCACTTTAATCAACCACATCTTACCCCACTGACTGTTAACCATATCAACCCATCTACTCTGCCCTCAGATACATTACACTTTAATATAGGCCAATCTATAAAGTTGCTCCATTCTTTTCTTTTATTGTTTAGTAATTTATACTATTTATGTATCTATTTATTTATTTACTTATATAATATATATGTATGTGTGTATGTTCGTACTTGTATCTATTTTTGCACCCCCTACTGATAGTACCTCAAGAGCCTGTAACAGTGAATTTCTCCATTGTGAGATTAATA
>CM045735.1:33514748-33552248 GCA_024760905.1 Plotosus lineatus
GAGGACCTGAGAAGAGGAGGACCCAAAGAGGAGGTAGTGAGATGGGGAAGGAGGGCGTAGACAGAGACAGGGAGGGGGCAAAGTGAAATACTGAGCATTAAACTGATTTTAATATGGAACATTTTACTCCTCATCATAAACCTGTCACTGATATTCATGAGGCCAATATTTACACTGCTGAGCCTCAGCACTTCCTATACGGATTTGTTTCTCAGCAGTGCGAGTTACTGTAAATAATGCTGGAGGAGAAATCCTTCCTGCTGTTGGTGTTTTAGTCAGGGTGAGAATAAAACTGTACTTCAAACCTGCCCATCATTTCCTCAGGTATAAATAGGAGCTTCAGGGATTGAACACATTGTCTGCTAGAAAATTCCTGTCCTTCACTGTTTATCATAAACTACTGAAGAGTTGGTGATCCTTTTAAACCACTTTAATCAGGTCATCACTTGATGTATTTTTAGAATCAAACTTGGTATGAGGCTTAAAGGCAACAAAGAAACAAGTTTCTCTCTTTCATGTCAAGACACTACACTGTGGCTGGTGTCTCCTGCATGCCTTCAAACGGGTTTGGACTTGTTGAATTGAGCTCTTGCTTCACGTTGTTTTTCTCACTCCTGGTTTAAGGACAACGGTGTTTCTCATTTCAGAGCTTCCCCTCACTCTCAACTTAATCCATCTCCTTTATTGTATCTATCTCAATCTACCTACTCAAATTTATTGTGATGATTCAAGATGTGGTGATTAGATTAGTTGTTCATGCTGGAATAATATTGTTAAAAGCCGACCTTCCATTTCAGCTGTGGAGGCATCTTTTTAGTTTTACCAGAACCTGGCAACCTTACTGACCAGACTGTGATGTGATGAGCTAGTTTGCTAGTTGGGTGCATTTAATGCTAAGGGATACAACTAGGTAGAATTTATTTTCCTTTTGTCCAATTCTCATTGTATTTACAACAACAAAAAATCTTCTAGCCTTTTATCAACTGACCCTTTCAGGCTGTGGTTTTCAGTCAAGGCTTCTGATAGTGGGTTGTGAACAACCCACACACCTCACTACATGATTGTATCTCAACCTGACCTCCACCATACCTATTGGCCGGAGATGTTTTTCATGTGATAGACGTGACATTATGACGTGCGGTGGACTAACAGTAGTGGACATTTTTTGAGCCTTTATATTGGCTTTTCCAAACCCCTCTTCAAATTGTTTAGATACACATTGTGTTTTGCTAAAACTGCATTTTATAAACTTTTGTAAAGCAATGACTCATCGTTTTCTCAAGTGCCCAAGTTCCATCATCAATAAAGCCACAGCGTACATAGTCCCAACACCTCCTACAATTACAGATATAATGATTGTGTGTGTGTGTGGGGTGGCTGTGTTTATGTATATGTAGGTCCTATTGGTCACATTCACAAAATGGTGGTTTTCTTCAAGAGATCTTTTACATTAAATTACTTGTGTGATTTTTGCTTTTCCATTTTGCAAGTCTTTTCTGACACTTGTATCAAATGTGAAGCACGGTGAGTAGGATTAAGTTTCATTAAACCATTAATTGGAATGGTGGACATGTTTTTCTGTAAGAAAATCTAGGTTTTTTTTGTTGTTGTTTTTGTTCCCTCTTTCCCCATATCTTTTCCCCCGTATTTCTTTTCTCATTTTTGTCTCAGGTTTATGAAAGGGGGGGGGGATCCTGAAAACGTCCCAGTATTACATTAATGCACTCTAACAGATATATGTAACCCAAACTACATCATAATCCTCGGCTTGCTTTCACCACTGACCATTTTGATCTTTTCTCCTCTTCTGGTTTCTGATTCAGTCGATTTAATGGACTGGAGGAGTTTGGTGATATTTACAAAAAGAGAAGTTGCACAGAATTGAAGTCTATTTTCAAAGTGATGGAAGTTGCATTTTAGGAATTGTACATGGGTTGCATAGAGGTTCGCTTGTCCACCTCACAGTAAGAAGGTTTGGGGCTCGTGTCCCAGGCTTGGCTGCTTCTATGGGGAATTTTCAGGCTCTTCCCGTGCTCATGTGGGTTTTCTCCCACAGACTACATATTAGGCTAATTGGCTGAACTAAATTGCCCTCAAGTGTGAATGGTGGTTTTGGTTTTATATTTTGCTGGCAAATTGTCCAGGGTATACTCTTCACCTGGCATGTGATGTGAGAGGCACCAGCTTCCCCACAACCTTAATAGGATTACAAAATTTGTAACGTAGAGGACTGACCCTGCCATACTTCACACATTTCTGTTTCTCTCGCACACACTTTCTCATCTCATACTTGAACATAAGTCATTCCTTTTCACCACTTTTCTTTTTTTTAACTGTTTTCCTTTGTCATGCTCTTTTCCTTAAGCTCATCAGTACCTTTTGCCTCAAGCACTTCTAGCTTTTCCATCTAATTCTTTATCATACGTATATGTGTGCACACCTTATCTAGCTGCTCATATTTCTATGGTTATCTCTTTTGTATCTGCATAGATGAGTACGAGTGAGAAAGAGGAGGCCTTTTCGCTTGGCATTCCTCAGTCACTGCATCCATCTGGAGCGTCTGTCCGTATGGCATTGTGGGTAATAGCCGTTCCCACTTCCTGTTTTTCCCCGTGTGGTTGCCATAGAGACAGTGCCAAAGTATTTTGACCATTTCTGGTCTGCGTGCCAAAATCAAGAGGAAAATGCGTGGCTTGGAAATTTAGAAAACTGGTTCTGATTTCAAGTGTTCCAGAGGAAGTGATGCTTGGCACAAATTCATTAAACTAAGCATTCAGTTAAGATTCAGTGATAGGGAAAATGGTGTAAAAAGGTATGCACATTTTCAGGAATAGTTCTTAACTGTGGAATTTAAGAGCAACCCCACACCAGTACACTGCCGCCACCGGAGCAGTTGGTACAAGCCGGGTTTGTTTGTATTCATGCTTTTGACTCCTATCTGGAATTGAGTCTAGCTTGCTTGTGACCCTAACAGATGAGCAGTGAAAATAATGAACAGATGTTTGTAACAACACATACCATCTGTGTCTCTGTGAACCATTTGACAGATTTCCCATTCTTCAGCTGTTTAGTTTTAATGCGCAGGTACCCAACCTAGCTTTAGAGTCCTGCTTTGGCTCATAGGAGTGTTGCCGGATATCGTCTGCTTCAAGGTTTTTAATGTTAGAATTAGTGCTGCATCAACGAAGCGATAAAAATCGATTGTAAAGTGTGGCAAA
Source organism: Plotosus lineatus (assembly GCA_024760905.1). Classification (NCBI taxonomy): domain Eukaryota; kingdom Metazoa; phylum Chordata; class Actinopteri; order Siluriformes; family Plotosidae; genus Plotosus; species Plotosus lineatus. Next base: position 33,517,967 of record CM045735.1, read on the forward strand.
ACAAATCTCGTTATCGGATAGTCTCGCAATTATTGCGTAAGTCAGCCACGACAGATGAGTGTCACTCAGTACGGAGTTGAATGGATGTGTCAATTGCAATGCAATTTGGCAATTCAAATACAGACGGTCCCTGACTTAGGTTTTTAATTGGTTTCGGACGGCCGAACGCAAGTTGAAAGTGAACATCGGTTGTTACAGTGATGTATGACGCTCATACTGCACTTATACATCCATAAATCCCATTACCGTATCTCATAAAACACCCCTAAATCAATTATTATAAACAGAAAATTGTAAAATAATATCAAATATATAAAATATCAACATTTAATTTCAAATAAATTAAATTCAAGCAAAATAATTTCAAATAGAAAAATTTTAATTAAATATAACCTTTAACATTCTCTATGATGTAATCTTTCTGCTTGTAAATGGTTCTGATGGTCGACGGATGGTCACGTTACATGAAGCTGAGCTAAGTCACTTTAAATGAAGCTTAAAACAGCCAATCAATGCTTACAATATGAGGCGCTCAACACCAAAAGTAATTTACTTGCTTTGTGCTTGAGACAAAGCACGGGTTATGCAGACTTCCGGTTTTTCAAGGGCGCCGTTGAATACTCGTTCAGTACTCCGCCTGCACTGATGTGAATCACCAGCAGAGCGGAGAGTTCTTTCCTTTTCTGGATTTGGGTTTTTATTCATTTTACAACTCTCTTTGCTTAACTGAGTATGCATGGTAGATTGCGCCGATCTGAGCAGATAGTTAATTCATCTGTGTATGAGACTTGCACCAATGCTAGTAGGCTTACGCTTCTGACCAACCATATTTGCTTAGGGTTAAAAAAATCCGCAAAAACAATGTAAACACAAAGATCACAGAGACGAAGTCTTAACACAAGGGTAACACGCTATATAACCGATATATACGAAAATTCCGGGTTACGAAAAATCCCCGGGATACGAAAACAACCTCCTCTTATGAAAAACACCATATGCGCCATTCAAAATTTCACACGATGCGCGAGTTGCTCTCTCATTGGCTGTCTACCAACATCCCGTCCCACTGGCCTCCCATTGGCGAGGAGGGATGACGCAGCTGAACCTCACACAAACTTCCTGTTTGTCACACATGTGAAGGAGAGTTGACTGTTGGCTTGTTTAGAGATTGATCATGCAGCGTTATTTCATTATCGCCGAAACCCCTCTACAACTGAGACAATATTGAACCAGAAGAAGACCTTAAAGCAGAAATACAGTGACGGAGGTGATTATTATCGGCATGAAATTAAAACAAAGTGCTCTGTGGGAGAAGACATCAGATCTTGCAAGGAAGCAAGTTAATATTGAATGAGGACCTCTGATCTTTCAAACAGGTACTATAATTCCGCTTTAAATAAAACATCCCGTCCATTTAAACATTTAAATAGAATTGTTCCGGCGCCTGTGTGTGTTTGTGCGCGCGCGTGTGTGTGTGTGTGAGAGAGAGATGGAGACAGAAGGAGGCTTAACTTTTTAGTTCAGTTTTTAAGTTGTTTAATTCAGTAAATGTTTAATAAATGTATTGCATCTTGACCTCCGGCCCCTCAAGGAATTAAAGTTCAGTTTGGACCGCCGATCTGTCAAGCAGGGAATACGCTTTTAAATCTTGCTTGTGGGCGTGGCCCGTAGCACCACAATAAACATTTAATGTGTATACAATACACATTTAATGCATACTATAGTGTGTGTGTGTGTGTGTGTGTGTGTGCGTATGTTAATAAAAAATGTCCAATAATGGTATAATTAATAAATATGTTAATAAAATGGTTTGTGTTGTTAAAATGTTTCAGTGGTTTACTAAATAATTTTCTTTTACTTTTACCTTTTAACACTTGTTTCATACATATTTCTTACAAAATTGGTCTATATTTATCATTTTTAAAGGGTTTATGGGGTAGTCTTGGGAGCCTTGGAACGAATCAGGCTAACATGTAAAATACGCCCCCTACTTACGAAACTCCCAATTTACGAAAAAGGCTCTGGAACGGATTAATTTCGTAAGTAGGGGATGAGCACGTTCAGTCTGTCATTTGTAAACAATGGACGCAGCATCATTGCGTCATTACTTCAGCGTACTACGTAGGTACGTCTAAAGTCAGAATTTGACAAAAACTGTAAAACAGATGAACGTAAGTCGGGGAGCGTCTGTAGTGTGTAACAAAACAACATTTGCATGAACTTTATAAAAAATATATAAAATATATTAATTTTAATTTATAAAACTAAATTTAAGCTTTATTAAAAAAATTGCCTAAAATGAAGTCAGCATTTGAGAACCAAATGGCAAGTAATTATAAGCTATAACATGTATAAAATTGTGTGTGTGTGTGTGTATGTACAGTGCTGTGCCAAAGTTTCTGCCCCCTGACTGATTTTTTTTTTTTTTTTTTTTTTTTTTTTTTTTTTTTTTTTACTTTTTTGCACCTTTGTCACACTTTTTCAGATCATCAAACAAATTTAAACATTACACAAAGATAACCCAAGTATTCAAAAAATTCAGTTTTCCTGTTGTGATTTTATTTAAGAGAAAAATCCTATCCAAACCTACATGCACCTCTGTGAAAAAGTAATTGCCACCTTGTTAAAAGGTGAGGTAATTGTGATTGATCCAATTATTTGGGAAAAACGGAGTTCAATTTCATGTCCACACCCAGGCCTGATTGCTGCCAGACATTTGTAATCAGGACATCTCTTACATAAAACCTGTTTGACATGAGGTAGGCCATACTAAACAGACATCATGCAGTGAGTTTCAAGAGCAAACAAGAAAGATTATATAGATGTCTCAGTCTGGGAAAGAATACAAAGTCCTTGGTAAATCTTTGGGACTCCAGCAGCCCACTGTCAGAGCCGTTATACGTAAATGGAGAATGCATGGCACAGTGGTGATCCTTCCTAGGAATGGCCGACCTACCAAAATTACTCGAAGAGCATGGCGCAGTCTAACCAGAGAAGTCACAAAGGATCCAAAAACCACTTCTAAACAACTACAAGCCTCACTTGCCCCAGTTAATGTCAATGTTCATGACTCTACCATCAGAAAGACAAAAATGGCATCCATGGAAGAGCTCCGAGGCGAAAGCCACTGTTGACAAAAAGAATATCAAGGAATGACTTGCTTTTACCAAGAATCTTCTTGATCATCCCCAAAGCTTTTTGGAAAATGTTCTCTGGACTGATGAAACTAAAGTTGAAATTTTTGGGAGAAATGCATCCCGTTCCATTGGGCACAAAAGCAATATCGCATTTGATAAAAAAAGAACATTGTGCCAACAGTGAAACATGGTGGTGGAAGTGTGATTATCTGGGCCCGCTTTGCTGCTTCAGGATCTGGGTGACTTGTCATGATTGGAACCATGAATTCTGCTTGCTACCAAGAAATCCTGGCGAAGAATGTTCGTCCATCAGTTGGACGAATATGATGGTCCATCTCATCATAGTCCATCCCAAACTAAAGTGCACCTGGGTTCTGCAGCAAGACAATGATCCTAAGCACACCAGCAAGTCCACTTCTGAATGGCTAATAACGAACAAAATAAGGCTTTTGGAGTGGCCTAGTCAAAGTCCTGACCTGAACCCTATTGTGATGCTGTGGCACAACCTTAAAAAAGCTGTTTATGCTCAAAAACCATACAATCTGGTTGATCTTGAGCAATTCTGCAGAGAAGAGTGGGCCAAAATCCCATCACAGCGATGTGAAAGACTCCTCGCCCCTTATCGCAAGTGCTTGACTGGAGTTATTGCTGCAAACGGTGTTTAAACCAGCTGTAAGATTTAGGGGGCAATTACTTATTCACACGAGCCGCATGAATTGAAGCACGAAGTAGTGAGGGATCATGTTTCCATCATACTCTGTGTCCTGCATTTTCGGGTCCAGCTGAATGTTCCTGGTGTCACTATGACGCCAGAAACATTCAGCCGTACCCAAAAATGCAGGACACAGGGTGTGATGAAAACTGATGCGCTTTATTGTTCACAGGGAAGGCACTAGAGCATGGGCAAAACGTAGTCACGGTTAGAGATGTGTAGAAACACCGGAAATCAAACTAAAGCTGGAACTGGTGGAGCACGGAGCAGAGATCTAGCGGTTGGAGCTCTTTGGTTAATCCACCGTAATGATGACGAGCTCTGAACTAGTTCGCTTCACTTGGCTTTTGACTCTCACTGAGATGGAGTTGTGTGGCTTCATCCACAAATAAGGCGCACTGGATTATAATGCACATGGTCAAGGTTTTTTTTTGTTTGTTTTTTGGGGGAAGTTTGAAGACTTTTAAGTGCGCCTTATGGTCTGAAAAATTGTTATTTAAATGAATATGTTGAACTATGATGAACTACCTATCACAGAATTCACAAATGATTAGATGTACACTCAGTCAGTCATATATCGACTGAGAAATTGATAACATACTGGATTTGACTTAATGAGCGCCCTGCTCCAATAACCGCCCATGTGTACTTCTCCTCTTCGAGCTATGGTCAGCTCATAAGGCCTGCCAGCATCCTCTGCCATCTCTCTCAATCTTTCGATGCGGCGCCAGCTTCGCTCCATGTCTGCCACCCTAGTTCCTTCTGTTCGGCTTCGGCACTTCGCCTCCATGTTGTTGTTGGGCGACCTCTCTTTCTTCTCCCCTCTGGCATCCATGTCAGTGCTATTCTAGTGTTCTGACCATGTGACTTCCTCAAGGTGTGTCCACCGCCATCTTCTGGTCCTAACTGTTTCGCCCACTGGGTACGTTTCTGTCCTGCAGTACAGCTCATTATTGCTGAATTTTGTTGGCCAGAAAATCTGGAGAATTCTCCTAAGACACTTACTCTGGAATCTCTCCAGCTTGATGGTATGTATCTCCTTCATTTAATTTCCACATCTCTGCATCATAAAGTAGCACTGACATTACATTGCTGTTAAATACGCTGATCTTAGTCTTTCTGCGGTACTTGCTTGATTTCCAAAGGGGGCTGAGCATGGCAAAGGCAGTCCTTGCTAGACTTGGCCTGTGCTTTGTCTTCTGTAGATCCTCCAATCTTATTTAGCACAGCACCGAGGTGCATGAAAGTGTCCACATCAACACTTCTGCCCTTGATCTCAATAGGGCTGGTTACTCTGCTGTTCATTCTTAACACCTTGGTCTTGTCAGTGTTGATTTGGAGACCCATACTCTCAGCATGTTGACAGTCTTTCTGTCTTCTCTTGCATATGCTGGTGCCTACTAGACAGAAGGGCGATATCATCAGCATAGTCCATGTCTTCAAGCTGGGTGGTAAACTTCCATCTAATGTCTGTTCTCTTTCCGCTAGTTGTTTTCCCTCATAATTCAGTCCACAGCAATGATGGAAAAAAAACCCTGACATTACGCATTTTACTTCCAGGAAAATGGTTGCCGCCATTGTTGACAATTTGAAATAATTATCGGGAGGGAAAAGGTAAGGGGTCTTTTTTAAATTGTTTATTTCTGTTTATTTTTAGTTTTCATGAAAGTAGTTTGGTTGATACCGTAAAATGAATAATACAAATACCAGTAAAACTCTTATTTTTCTGTGATTTATTCATGTTTTCCACCTCAATGGTAATAAGCACTTACCATTCCATTTCACTGGTAATCATTTTAATAAGCTGGCCATCGACTTACAATTTTTTAAGTTCCCTGGGCGCTTATTACGTCGAATATGGTATGTTCTATTTTTTTTAATATAGACATGGAACTTAAAAAATGTTTGTGCTCTTTTCGATTAATCAAAAACTTAATCTATCGATTTATTAAAATAATCATTAGTTGACGCACTAGTTACAATGCTTTTCAGCTCACCATGGATGGTAAAGTTATTTATGGTACTGTAGCCTTCTAGCACCTTGAACCAATTTCTATAAACATCAATAATGCTATGCTACAAAGAAGCTTGAGGAGCATGTCACATCGACAGCTTGGTAGTAGTTGTTGCTTTCTGCCTAGTCTGCATCTTCAGCAGGTGTCTCAAGATCATCAGAGTTTTGCCGCTTAACCTGAACTCTTCACCTGAGCGGGGCAGCAAATTGTCTTGACTTAAATTGTCTTCACCTGCAGACTGGCTTCAGGCTATCTTCTGAATTGGTGCCTCTGCATGCTAGCCTCCTGACCTATGGTTGGCTGTGTTCCAGCTTTCTTTCCACTTCATCCACAACCATCTTGAGCTTGACTCCTCTGAGGCATTGATGATCTTTATTGCCTTCTTTGTAGTGGTGGAGGGAAGACCTAACTTGCACAGGAAGTTTTTTGTGGATGTTGCGACAAAGCCCCTACATCCGACTTAGATTGGCATCAGGTTTGCTTTCTAGCCCTTAACCCTTGCTTCGTCAACCAAGTGCTGGTATTTCGCTGCTTTCAACTCAAGTGAAATGTCGAGTCTTTCCTCCCAGGGGACGGTAGGCTCTATAATGTGGATGGTTTTCGATTCGCGTGATAGTAGCAGCATGTCTGGACACGCTGTAGTGACTGCTCTCTCTTCTGGGGAATCGTGGCTTCTTCTGCACATCCACATCAAGTTGCCAATCAGAGGCTGTAGATAAGCTCGACCGAGTTCTTGCAGACTTACTGGACTTGGACTTTTCTCCTTCTTTTAGGAACTGTATGTGTTTTACTACATTCCCTTTGTTCTGGTGGTTGGCCTCCACTCTGCACTGGTCTACGACTATAGCAATCTCTCGGAGAACATTGTCGTGCCTCCACCTGTACCTGCCCTCCCCTAGAGCCTTGGGACATGCTGTAAGGATGTGGTTTAGGGTACAGTTGATGGCTTTACAAGGAAAGCATGGAGTGTCTTCTTCCTTACCCCAAATGCACAAGTTGGAAGGCGTAGGTAGCAGGTCTGATACAACACTGAGTAGGAAACTGAGTCGTCCTTCGTCTATAGACCATAGGTCCTTCCAGGTTGATGGGCGTTCGGGGGCTGCTTCCCATCTGGTCCAGCTGCCTTGGCTTCCTAACCCAACTGCCCTTACATACCGGTCATGTTCTGCTTTCTTTCTAGATTGCTGGACAATTCTTGTTTTATCATCAGCCATGCTCCACTGCTTCTCACCATAGTTGCCAAGGCCCAGTCGTCCTTTGCAAACTGTTCCCACTAACTCTTGATGGCATCCTCAGTGACTTGAACTGCTTTATGAGAATTCACTTTCTACCGGTCTTCACAGCGTCTCCTGCGTGGTGAACTGCTGAGGTTTTTTTGATGAGCGCAAGGTAGAAACAGCTCAAACTTTTGCAGTCTGGAATTCTTCAATGTCTCAACTGCTCCTTACACCTGGTTTTGCCTTGGTGTATTTTCACGCCTTTTTCGTTCTTGAAGAATTTTCCACAACTACTGCACCGGCATTTGGTTTCTATTGCTGCTTGCTTCAGAACATGCATCAAACTTGTCCTTGGTTCGTCGCCTGGTTTGTGATTCGTTGTATCCATGCAGGTTTGTAGTTCATCCTCCCCTGCCTCTCGGCCTGCAAGGGGGTATTCTTTAGTAGTAGAACTTGTAGCGGTTGAGTGCAGTGATTTGGGTTGCTAGCCCTAACACTGTGGTGTGCCGTCTTTCCGAGCTGTCGTCCGAACTTTCTCGGCGGTCAGTGGGACTTTCCCCACGGTCACATACGTAGTTTCTATAAACATCAATGATGCTACGCTACAAAGAAGCTTGATGAGCATGTGTCACATCCGCAGCCTGGTAGTAGTTGTTGCTTCCTGCCTAGTCTGCATCTTCAGCAGGTGTCTCAAGATCGGCGTTTCGCCCCTTAACCTGAACTCTTCACCTGAGTGGGGTAGCAAAGACTTAAAAATCAGTCTATTCTCCTGATAATACTGAGTATGAAATTAGGATTCTACATATTCTTGATTTTGGCACAGATTTGGCTCTGTTTATGTATTTAAATAGCTTCTTATTAAATGGTGCAAAATAATTGACTGGCATTGAATTCATGCCGATTTACATGCCAGTCATAGTGATTTATGGTATAAAATTGCCTACATCAGCTTATTAGCGTATACAGACATGGAGTATGAATTTCAAGTCCAAACTCTTCGGTGTTTAGAGGGTCAGGGTGTGTGTGTTATTTGTCTTGGCTGTATCTCCTGTTATTGACAGAGCTGAAGCTTAGATTTTCCACTTTAAAAGCTAAAATTAGTTTATTGTGCAGGGCTTGGCTTAGTTTAAATTCTCGAAACATTGTTGCATTTTAATTTTTCTCACAGGAAAAGCTGTGTGTGTTGATCACCGAGTATGCTGAATGCAGCTCTTTGTCCTTGTGCCAGTTACAGTCATTGCCAATGTGAATGTCAGGCTTACAGAAGTGTGTGTGTGTGTGTGTCTGAGCGAGATGTATGTGACTGGCCATTAGACTCACAAAAGAACTGACAGTCCTGGTTGACACACTGATTGTCACTGAATGGCTGACAAAGTCAGTCTGCTATTATCGCAGCGTTTTTTCAGTCTAACAATCATTTTTCTGTAAGAGCAGAACACACACACCCCCATCTTTTTATTAAAACTTTCTTACAATGTGGTGTTCTTGGTACTTTGGTTTAAGCAGTGCAGAATGTTAATCATCCCTCTCCGTATTTAGATTGGATTTGTTTTATTCAATGGGATACAAGCTTGGGTAATGTAATGGTTGTTGGCATGTCTCGCACTTGTTTCCAATTAAATTAGTTATTTTGGTGTGTCCCCCCCCCACCTAACAGTGTTGAACAACTACACTGAATTATTAGCTGTTGGGTGGATATCTTAACTGAATGGATGTGTTGATCAAGGTCTTGTTGTATTTATAAAGTTAAACCAAGCCTGAGGTTGACAGAACATCCATCTATTCATTTTTTTTTTCTTCCACTTGTCCAATGTCTGGTCTATGAGGGAATCCCTGGCATTCCTCTTCCAAGCTACACTCTCCAGTTCCTCCTGGGGGGTACTGAGGTGTTCCTAGGCCAGAAGGGATATATAATCCCCACAATGAGTTCTGGGTCCACCCAAGGCCCTCCTCCCAGCTGAACGGGCCTGAAACGAATCTAATGTGAAGCAACCTATTCAATAACCAGACTAACTTACTGACTCCTTTCCATGTGGAGGTGCAGGGCCTCAACCAGAGTCTTCTCCTCCTGCGGGATGTCTGAGCTCCTCATCCTAACTAGCTCTCAAACTCACCCCAGACACTAAAAGTGTGACGTTTTAATCACTTGGTCACTTATCGGTTTCTGATTCACGGGCCAGAAACTGCTTGTCAGCGGATTAAACCAGCCTTTCCTCCTCCGGTTTTAAGAAATTAGCTTTAAGTTCACTACTTTAGTTTTGTTTTCTTTACACTTGAGGTAGTTTTAGTTGTTTTCTTTGAAGCACCAACTCTTCTCTGCTTTAAATCAGGAATCAGCGGAAATCAACAACATCCTGTGACTATTCACAAGTCTCCAGTTAAGGTTTTTTTTGTTTGTTTTGTTTTTTTAATGTAATAAAGCATCATTGCTACTGTCCAGCTTGTTCAGTGTGTTGACTGCAAGATATTTAGTTGTTCTCCCTCCGTCATTAGTGAAGTTTATCTGTGATAAGTGTATACAGTTAACTCTCTGAATAAGATTGTGGCATTAGAAGTGCACATCCAGATTTTAGAGAGGAATAATGAGTAGCGTTCCTGTAGGCAGAAGTCTGGGTGTCTTAGGCGGAGATAGTAATAATTGCCTCCTCCGGCATCAGAGCTCTTGCTTGCAGCAGGGCGAATGAATGACAACTCGGCAGCATACTCGTACAGCTAATTCTTTTGTCAATTGTAAAAAGCGCTATACAAAGGTAACCAAATTGAATTGGAAAAACATGACCGGGAACACAATCCAGGCTTACAAAGACCTGCCAAGACTTGCTAGAATTCCTAGAACCAGAAGAATACACACATGGTACTGTGACCTAATAATGCTAAAGCACATGCTGTGATAGCCAAGGATTGTTTGATAAATCTGACATCAATTACCAGGTCCTGAAATCATATAGCATTTCTAACGGTCGTATCTCTCTGTCTGGAGTCGTTTTCACACATCAACCAGCCAGGTCGGTCGGTCTGTCTGTCTGTCTGTCTTGACATGTAGGACATAAATTAAACTGGAACCATACTGGAACAATGATCAACCGTTTGAAGATCTTTGTAATGTAGGTCAAATGAGGTGACCAGCCCGTGCACACTGTCTGGGACACGTGAACATAAATGGCTGTGGCATCATCAGTAACCAAATTTGTAGTCTTTCACGAATGCCACAGCGGTTAGGTTTGTTAGTTCAAGAGAGAATTGGCTGTGTTGATTTGTGCAACAGTAACCAGTCAGGGATGTTCATAAGGTCGTGCATGCTGAAGACTGTAAGTAGTGGTTTTCTTCGTGTGCTGTGCTGCCCTGAAATGCAGCTCGAGCACAATTAGAATATGCAGTGGCATTGTGTGAAGGGGGTTTTCAATCATAATTATTTTTCATTAATCTTCTACTGATTTTTTTTTTTTTTTTAACTCTGATATTTTATAAAGATAAATGTGTGCACATGCTGAGATTTTCTCCCACAGGAACACCGTGATGTGTATTGTGCAATTCTGTTGAGGACTGTGTATCTTTTCTCTCTGACATGGTATGCGTTTATATACAGCAGAATGTAACAGTGTCTCTTGCTCAGTCTGTTATCGTGTGTGTAATCTACACAAGTGAGTTATTTATTTAGCCCCTCATTATTAATGTATGTTTTTTCCAGGCTGCAAATGGCTATGTGCTGCTGTTTGACATTGTCGGTGGCGGAGAGGAAAAGTATCTGTACGAACCCATCTACCCGAAGTGAGTGATCCCCTCCTTTTACTCCTACTTGTCTTCCTTCCTTGCTTTTCCAGGTCTTCTAAAAGCAAAAAAACTCTGACTCTATGATGGTTGCCACATAAATACAGGTCCAGCGCACTTATTTTGATCAGTGCTTTTTTTTTTTATGGGTCACACGTCATCTGAATAAACATCTGTTGTTTTTTCACCAGCGAAGTCCATATTTCTATCAGTGGACTTCAGTATGGTTACGTGACCACGTGTTGCCTCTGGTTACAACAGCACATTCTCATTCTGAAGGACGCACACACAGTTTACCCCACCAAAGAATGCAGGCTAAAGTGATAGCTCCCTGTAATTACTTTCATACTCTTCCCCAACAGGCACCACAGAGATACCTTCGGAAATTAGCTTTGAGTGGCAGAATTGACCCTTACAAATGTGTATCCCAACCAAGTGCCGACTGACCACCACATAATCTGAAATGTTTTTGAAAAAATATTAGTACATTAAACATCTGCATGTTACATTCCAGTGGAAAGGAAGTACGTGCTAACAACTAGGGCTTCTTTTAGCATGGTCTCAGCTTGTTGTTTCTACCCAGCTTGAACTAGATTACTCGCCTTCCTTCACTCTGTCCTTTGCTCTCAGTATAATTATTTTTAATTGGTAGCTTTCTAAGACAAATATTAGCTTTATACGTCCACTCATCGGTTATAATAAAATGGTCACTGCAAATGCAGATCTTTTGCATAAAGCTCTGCTCTGGAGATGTTGCTGAACTGTTTAGCACATCTTTTTGTTTCATGTTCTTTAGAAATAATTGCCAGGAGATGGGAAAAAAACACTCGTTTCTTTCCCTGACCGGACAGTTGGAACAACCAAATACAGTACTTTTTACACTACAGTAAGCCCCCGCCCATTCAAAGGCTTTTTTTCAGAATGTTTTTAAATTAGCGCAGTGCTTCCCAATTATTTTCTGTGACGCCCCATCTCGGAATGAAAAAAAACCCCAAACATTTCACCTCCCCCAGTGCCCCACGTGTGACTATGAATAGGATTATTTGTCTATAAAATTGTTAATGTACCTCTGCATAACATTGTATCTTTAACATTAAAAATAAAAAAGAATTAAATAAAAACCCACTTAATTCAAGTACAGTATGGCAAAAAAGCATGTTTCCCAGGATCATACATGCTCCTCCTGGCATCACACCACACCCCACATATCTGAGAAGCACTGAATTAACGGCAGCCCTGGTAAATTATATTTTTACATATTTTACATCTACATCGTCACATTACTGGCACGGGATTTGAATTTAGCCAATGGCTAAGAGCTTTTGTTTCTCCCTCGTGCTGATTGGTTACAGATGATGTGTACACCTCTTTGCTTTTTTTTTTTTTTTTTTCCTCTCCTTCGTGCACATATTATCAATGTGATTGTGAATGTGCTGATGTGAAGGACGCTTACAACTCCACCCCCTCCCCCCACTGGGATGCTCGGACCACAACCTGGTCTACCTGCTCCCCCAATACACACCCAGGGTGAGAAAGGAACCTGTACAGAAGAGGTCTGTGAAAGTGTGGACCGAGGAGGCCAATGAGAGGCTTAGGGACTGTTTCCAGACCACAGACTGGAGCATACTCTGTGACTCCTTTGGTGATGACATTGACGGCCTCACACACTGTATCACCGACTACATGAACTGCGTGGACAGCACCGTGCCAACACGGAGGGTACGGTGCTTCTCCAACAAACACCCGTGGGTCACCCCTGAGCTTAAAGTCCTCCTGAACCAGAACCCCCCCCCTTCACATGTCTCCAGACCAGCAAACACCTCCCCCCTACCCAGGCCAACTTCACTTGACTACGACAGCCACACACACACACACACACACACACACACACACACACCCCCATGTCAGACCAGGTGAGGAGACCGCTGAATCTGAAGGACCGGATGGCATCAGTCCCAGGCTGCTGAGGACCTGTGTGGACCAGCTCTGTGAGGTCCTATGCCACCTGTACAACCTGAGCCTCAGCCTGGAGAAGGTTCCTGTCCTGTGGAAGACCTCCTGTGTGGTTCCGGTTCCCAAAGTAGCTCAAGCAAAGGAACTGGCCCACTACAGACCTGTCGCCCTGACCTCCCCACCTCATGAAGACCATGGAAAGGCTCCTCCTCGAACACCTCTGCTCTGTGGTGAGCCCCACCCTAGACCAGCTGCAGTTTGCCTACAGGCCCAACATCGGGGTAGAAGATGCCGTCATCTACCTTCTGCAGCGGGCGCTCACCCACCTGGAGATCGCCGGCAGCGCTGTGAGGGTCATGTTCTTTGACTTCTCCAGTGCCTTCAACACTATCAGGCCAGCGCTTCTGCGGGGGAAGCTGGAGGACGTGGGAGTGGACGGACATCTTGCTGCTTGGATTATCGACTACCTCACTGACCGTCCACAGTACGCGCGGCTGTAAGTCAAAGGTGGCAGTCTGCAGCACAGGGGCACCGCAGGGCACCGTCCTCTCACCCTTCCTTTTCAACATTTACACCTCGGACTTCACCTACAGCACAGACAGCTGCCACTTCCAGACGTTCTCGGACGACTCCGCCATCGTGGGCCGTGTCAGAGGGGAACAAGCTGGAGTACCGGTCGGTCATCGTTGACTTCGTGGACTGGTGTGAGCGCAACCACCTGTGCTTGAACACTAGGAAGACGAAGGAGATGGTGGTCGACTTCAGGAGAAGCAGTCTAACACACACACACACACACACACACACACACACACACACACTCACTCACTCACTGGTGAACATCCAGGGACAGGATATTGAGACAGTGGATAGTTTCAAGTACCTGGGCGTTCACCTTAACCATAAACTGGACTGGTCCCACAACACCAACGCCCTGTACAAGAAGGGCCAGAGTCTCCTCCACCTTCTGCGGAGACTTGGGTCCTTTTGGAGTATGCAGACCTCTGCTCAGGACATTTTATGACTCTGTGGTAGCCTCTGCAATCCTCTACGCTGCCAACTGCTGGGCCCCGGGCAGCACAGAGCGGGACAGAAAGAGACTGAACAAACTGGTCAGGAGGGCCAGCGCTGTCCTAGGCTGTCCACTGGAATCTGTGGAGGATGTGGGTGAGAGGAGGATGGTAGCAAAGCTCACATTCATCTTGGTCAACAGCTCTCATCCACTGCACCAGACTGTAGAGGAGCTGATCAGCTCCTTCAGTGGACGACTGAGACATCCTGAGTGCAGGAAGGAGCGCTACCGCAGGTCCTTCATTCCCACTGCTATCAGACTGTACAACGCCACTTTGTAACTGTCTGTGGGGAAAAAAAAAAAAAAACGGTTATGTGCAATAAAAACCCCATGCATTTTAATCAACCGCATCTACTCCACTGACTCTGAACCTTATCAACCCATCTACTCTGCCCTCAGATACATGTACACTTGAATATAAGCCAGTCTACAAAGTTGTTCTTTTTGTTTTCTTTTTTTATTGTATATTACTTTATACTATTTATGTATCTATTTATTTATTTACTCATATAATATATATGTATGTATATGTATTATTGTATAGGTCTCTATTTTGCACCCCCTACTGATGGTACCTCAAGAGCCTGTAACAGGGAATTTCTCCATTGTGAGATTAATAAAGCTGTATCTATCTATCTATCTTGAATTGTGAGTTCACACAAACGTAGGTCACAAACATCTGTGTATTAGCTTGTGATCGCTGTGACAGTGAGCTGTATGACATCCAACCCTCCCTCCCTTCCCGTCATGAGACGTCAGGCAATTAGCTCCCATGGACTCCTGGTCACGAATGGCTACAGCATACCTTGACCTAATTTCAACGTCACAGAAACGACATTAAATATGCATCTGGTCATGAAAAAGTCAGATATGTCAACTTCAGCATAGGATTGTTTATTAGCACAGATATGCTCATGTTCCTCGTCATAAGAATCAAGTTTACTCGATGTGCCATTAAACACTGTGGGATACACATACTGTCCTGTGAGAAGAACGCAGTACAGTGAGTCGTCGACTTGCGACCGCTTTTGGTTCCGGCAGACCGGTCGTAAAGCAATGTGGTCGTATGTCGACTTTCCATCCAAATACACTCATGCCAAACAAAAACAGATGAACAAAACTTGTGCATTTAAATCTATACATCCATTTTCAATTCCATGTCACTGTGGCGCGCAGCGGAGAGCCAATCCTTTCTGGATTCCAGTGTGGGTGGGTCCGATACCTTGAAACTCTAATTTTATTTGGATTATATAAACCGCCACAGACTGTGCGTGTTGTTTGAGTAAAGAGAGAACTTTCCCTCGTTTTGATCGGCTCATTTCCACGAAGCCAAGCACAGCTGGCAAGCAAACACAAATGGACAGAAATGGGAAAACTTCAACCTGCAGACCAGCTGATTGCCAAAACTTGGGACTCCCTCCCTGTCACATAAACACTGCAGCGTGTGAGTCCAATAAAATTAGAGTTTCAAGGTATTGGACCCACCCACACTCAGAAAGGATTGGCTCTCTGCTTCGCGCCACAGTTATGTGGCATTGAAAGTAAATGAATAGATTTGCTCTGAGCAGTTAGAAAGTGAAGCATCATCTCCTGCTTGGCCTTTTAAGATGCTGGCACTGCCGGCAGCACAAACAACTGTCGTACGCAACACTCGCACTGCACTGCCATGAATCATGCTTCACAACTTTTGCAGTCATAAAGTCGATCAGACGTAACTTGCATAGGTTGTAAGTCGATGACTCGCTGTACTTGTTAAAAGTTGTTCCCATATAGGGCTTATTTGCTACATTATCCATGCTGTGTGGTGGAGGTACCTTGCACTATGAATATCCCTGAAATTATTGTTGTGGTGATGGTTATTACTATTCCTGTTCTTATTGTTCCGTGTGTGTGTGTGTGCGTGCAGGGGTAGTGTGCGTGTGAAGGTAACTCCTGGGTATAAAGAGGAACAATGTGCTCCTGCTCTCAGTGTGGAAATGAAGAAGCCAGTCGACCTGGAGGCTCCTGTTACCAGGTATACACGCGACACAAGTTCTCTCTCCGCATGTGTGTTGTAATATTAAAATCCGTATGGACAATCACTGTATGTAGATACTTCATCTGTATGTTTATGATTACTCCACAGTGAAGATGTGGTCCCTACTAGTGAATGCGTCTCTAATTTAAAATCCATGAATTTCATTCATTTATTTGAATAAATATGCAAATAAACAGGCGTAATACCACGAACTGTGTGCATAATCTAGTAATTTGGATCCTATGGCCCTGCAGACCCTGCTGTCTGACATTTAAACTGTCAGCAAGATGGATTAATCAGTAATTCCCAATGTGTCATTAAATGACTTAAACCTTTGTAGCACTGTCTTGCAGCTCTGTGAGCTTCAACCTGTTGTTGAGGGTGCTTGGGAATATCATGTGGATATGTGGGTTTATAGCGGTGTTACTGTGCCTCATACCATCTCGCATGTCTCTGTATGATTTTGGGAACCACCATGAGATATGTAAAACAAGAGATTGTTAATTAGTTCGTTCAGAACATGGGGTCAGTCAAGTCGTTTCCTTCCTGCTTGTGAGCAGGCTTTTTTCAAGCAAAGGCTATTTTTACCTCTTCATTTCTACAAGGTGAAGGAATTGGAGGAGGAATCCGGAGTGGGCCTGTCGCAGTATTACTGCATCGTTGACGTTACAGCAAACAATGTCTCGGCTGGTCCCAAAACGTTAATTCAGTTGCCATTCCCACTAGAGCCATGGTGAAAGGTTGTTATTGTTAATGATGTGGGGTCTGAGGCGAGTAGATTAATGTTTCAGCTTTACCTTTTTGTTCATGACACCTTTTAAAACCAACAATAGAAATAAAATTTTTTAAAAATTAAAAATTTGGGTGAGACCTTAGATTTTTAAATGACAACCCATCATTACAACTGTGTTAACCCTTTGTTTCTCCTTGTACTGACATACCCCCCCCCTCCCTCCCAGTCTTCAGTCTCTGCAGGAGGATTTATTGGTGTGTACAGCTGATGGCTATCTGCACATGCTGCACTGGGATGGCGTGTGTAACGGCCGGAGAGCTGTAAACCTCAGCACCATTCCTTTCTCTCTGGACCTGCAGTCGTCCCGCGGTGAGATTTTATTCGCAACTTCCTCCAAACTTACTGATGATTCGATTGTATGGATCGGCTTTGCTTTTTTTTTTTTTTTTTTTCCAAGCTGGAACATGATTTGTTCATTTCAAGAATCTGTGTGTTAGGTGGTCCATGTTTGGATTTAAACGGCGTGCATATCAGAGAGATGGAGTATTGTGTGACGCTGGATGGTTTCGCTGTCGTGCTCGATGACGGGAGACTTGGCTTCATTACACCAACTGCGAACAGGTTCTCCACTGAGGTGAAATGTTTTGGAGTCATGTGCATACATTAAATCTGTTTTACGCAAAGTCTTCTGTTAAAGTATGAATTATATTCATAAACAGGTCACTGCTGAAGGATAATGATCATAGCTTCTGATTGACTCCTACCTCAGGTTTGAAGTGTTAGATGGGTTAAATATCTCACTTTGAGGGAGTCATGTGTACTGAGCAGAGACGTGCACTCATTTCAGTCTCACAGACGCGCGGCGTAACCGGAGACTCATCCTCAAAAGACTTGACTCAAATCACACAAATTTGGAACTTGTGACTTTTTGTTTTTGGAGCGTTAACTTTTAGGGCAATTCTGACAATGCTGACTGTTGTCCCTTCTCTGAATATTAGGCCTAATGTTGCACGTGCATGCGGCCAGTTTCATTGTACACTGCAGCACGTTTGCAAAAACACTTTCCATGGAGAGGACATCTGCGGCTTCTGCCATTTCTAATAATTCTGCCTTTAACAAAGGCCAAACAATTTTTATATATTTTATATATTCTTTTCAGCTTTTTCATAATATTGTCAAATAAACAAATAAACGCGTAACAAAATCAAAATGCCAGTGGTTGTCAGATGCTTCAGGTTTTTAGTTCAGAATTTTCCTTCTCTTATGGGGGGCACTGGTTTAGTTACCAGTCACTTAACCTGCAGCAGGTAATACATGGTACCAGTTGCAGGTGCATGAGAAGTCTCACCACAGGGTTCCAACGTATGTACATACATACCAGAAAAGTTGAGGCTGGCACAGTAGTGTAGTGGTTAACATGTCCATTTCTCAAGTCCCACGTACGGGCTTATCTGTGTGCCGTTTGTTCCCCGGGGAACAACTTTTCTCAGTGTTGGCCAAGATAGGCTTCATCCAAATGCATGTAGAATAATTCACTGTTTTGGCAAACGATTGATGCGATGGCCTGTCGAGCTGTCCAGGGTGTTCCCCACTCTCACCTGGAGTCGGCTGAGATGGGCACCAGCCTTCCCGTGACCCTTATTAGGATTAAGCGATACCGACCTGTTTGTTTGTTAGCTCATTTGTATTAATTATCAACGAATGCTTTACAGACACTGATCTGCAGAATAATGCTTTTTATGCCTATTCGGTAAACATCCTGCTTCATTTGCTTTCTATAACCACATGCAGAAAAGAAGGAAGTAAAACCGCAAATGAAACACAAACTGTAGTTTCGTGTAAGGCACAGCTGTAATCACCATCAAACAAAGATGTGAGTGTGAGGCTGTGGATTACAAAATTAGACCACCATATTCATATCTAATAAGACATCCTCCATTTTCTCAAGAACATAAACAGGGTTTTTATCTTAATCATGTTTTATTTGTCAAGTGTGTTCATATGATGTCAGTTTTTGTCAAGGGCTGATGGTCCAATAACTCAAAAATGACCCCAGGGTCAACAAATTGGGTTTTCAGCTTTCTTTCGGGTGGGAAAATAGGGTGGGATTGTCGGCATGAACCTGACTTTGTTGTAAGGTCATAAGGTCACTTTTTCTCTATTCGACCCATTCAGGCTGGTTAGGAAATGACATTGGATCACCAAATTTGGTGGATGGCTTCCCTTCAGGATGGACTTGATTGGATTGTATATGCATACCCTTGACCTTGTTTCAAAGTGACAGTTGTCAGATTACTTATTTTTTTCTGTATTTGGATTTAATTTGTAGATGGTTGGATAGAGATGTGTGTGTGTGTGTGTGTGTTACTGTGTATTATTTTAAGGAATATAAATACTTGAACCTAAATTTTACGTATATTCTGTACATTGTCTTGTAAATACAGTTGGCCCCCCTACTTATGAAACCCTCTGGGTACGAAAACTCCAGGTTGCAAAAGACATTTTCCCCAAGTTTTCGTCCTCTATATACGAAAACAACCTCTTACGAAAAGATTCAAACATGCTATTCGAAATTCAAACCATGTGCGAGTTGCTCTCCCATTGGCCAGGAGGCAGCTGAACTGTACTGTATCCATACTTCCTTGCTTGAGAGAGGAGAGTTGAACAGGAATGTTGGCCCGTGAGTTCTTTTTGAGAAGTCATTGCAGTGTTATATTTCGTTATCCATCATGGCCCAGGAAAATACCGAAAAGCGGAAATACAGTGACAGAGGCGATTATTTCGGCACGATATTGAAGCAGAAGGAGCATGAAAACCGAGTGCTCCGTGGGACAAGACCTCCAATCTTCCAAGGAACAAGTTAATATTGAATCAGGACCTCTGATCTTGCAAACAGGTACTGTAATTCCGCTTTAAATACAACATCCCGTCCATTTAAACGTTTAAATACAATTTCTTTGTCAGCTCCGGGCCACGTGTGGGTGGAGCCCGCATTCGGCAAAACACACCAGAGAGTTGTGTGTGTGTGTGTGTAAGAGAGAGAGATATAGAGACTGCATACAGAGTCAGTCAGAGATGAAAGGAGGCAGTCTTTACTCTCTTTAGAGGTTTTTAATTTACTTTCTTTTAAGTAAATGTTTAATAAATGTGGCGCGCTCCACCAAATGTGAGCAAAACGCGGCTCATCCGGACCTCCGATCCCACAAGGATACAAGTTAAAATTGAGTTTGGACCTCTGATCGGTCAAGCAGGGAATGTGCTTTGAATTCCCCATCTTAAAATGCTCTGGCATCCTGCGTGTGGGCGGAGCCCGCATTCAGCGGAGCACATGCGTATTGTGTGTGTGTGAGAGGGATAGAGAGAGACGGTGTGTGTGTGTGTATTAATAAATGTTTAATAACTATTTAATTAATAAATATGTTAATAAAATGTTTAAATGGTTTATTAAATAATTTTCTTTTACTTTTAACGCATTTCATGCATATTTCATACAAAATTGGTATACTTTTATCATTTTTAAAGGGTTTATGGGGTAGTCTCGGGAGCCTTGGAACAAATCAGGCGTTTTACATGTAAAATGCGCCTCTACTTACAAAACCTCCACGTTAAGAAAAAGGTGCTAGAATGGATTAATTTCATAAGTAGGGGGCCGACTGTATTGAAATGTTATGTAATTAGTGATTGAATTTGAATCTTGATAGGTATGCAATTAAATTCCCATGTTATGTTTAATTAAGTAAATTTTACTTTATGCGTCAGTGGCAGGGCTTCTCATAAGCTATACTTCTTGGCCCCTCGTTTTCGGCGATTTTATTTTTGCAATAAATTTCCTTTTCCAGCTGAAATAATTTTAATTTCTCTCCATTTCATTTCTCCCATTCGCATCTCGTGTGCATTGAAATTACCCGTACTTTGATGTGAAAGACAGTGCATTAATTTATACCAAGATGTTTTCTGTGTGCAGCAGTTGCAGGGTGTTTGGGCAGCAGATGTGACAGATGGCACGTGTGTAGCAGTGAACAACAAATACAGGCTGATGGCGTTTGGCTGTATGAGGTATGTGCATGCAACAACGAACTGCACTATGTGTGTAATTAAAGCAATTAGTAAAGATGAAAATGTGATCCAGTCTCCTGAACAAGAATGTGTGGATTAGATGCAGCGATGGACAGGAATGCAGATTTTTTTTTTCTGTGTTCCGAGCTACAATAACATTTTATTTCCCCTCCAAGATGAACAGAGAATTTCCTGTTCCAGATACATGCCAATCTCTTATAGTCTCCATCTGTCCTGTCGCTTCTGGTTTCTGCTATGTTTTCATTAAGACATTGACATCAGTCACACTTGGGAATAGTGGGTATTCGATCTGTACGATTATAAATTCAAAATTGTACAATCATGCTTTGTGTACATATAGAGGCATTTTCAAATCAGCATATTTAGTTAACAGCTTCCCGTCAGACATTTGTGGTACTGCTTGTTCAGATGGTCAGTTGTATTAAAAAAAGAAAAAGTGAACTTCACTGACCCTGAAGTACAGATCCTGCATTTACCATTGATGGGGCAATTTTAAAACTGGCAACTCCTCATGCTAGGCTCTTCACCTTAAGCAATATCTACACAGGTAGTGATCTAAGTAACTATGCAAAGTCAATGAACACCTGTTTAAGGGAACGAGGCAAAATCTTCCCAAGTGGCACAAAGTTCAACTCTGAACTGTCATATGATGCAATTAAAATGATGGCCAATCAGAGCTGAAAGGTAACATTGATTGACAGATAGCATTAATACAGAGTCCTCCGCCCCAAACCTTTATATTTTTTGCTTTCATTGACTGTGAAATAGGTGACTTTGCATGCAGTTCTTGGGTTGCCCGATGTTTCCTGTATTGATGTGGCTTAATGGTACGTTCTGGATATGTTTTTTTTAAATCGTTGATGGTTCTGACTTGGAGAAGTACCAAGCAGCTGCCTCTGTCAATGTCAGACTTGTGAGGTCCCTTATATTAACCTATGGAGTATTGAGGCATTTCCAGCCTTATGACTTTTATAAAAATATGATTTTAAAAGATTTGTGCATTTGTCATTCTTGTGGTGTTAATATTGACATGAAATGTGTTTCATTACAGTGGGTTTTATTATTTAGATTACCACAGCTTTTTGTCTAAGACAGTGCTTCTCAATTATTTTCTGTCGTGCTCCTCTCTAGGAAACCCCCCCACACACACACACACACACACACACACACAATATAAATCATGTTATTTGTCTAAAAATTGTTATAAGTAATCCTCTGCATAACACTGTATCCTTATTAACATAATAAATCCTTATTACCGTTATGGAATACAAAAAAGGAAGAACTATAGATCAACTTCCAACAAAGAATAAGTTTATTAATAACTTTTAGTCTTTAAACAAAAAGATTTAAAGTGCATCAATTTGCCTGAAATTAAAAATCGGTGTCTTTATTTAAACTATAAACATTTTTGACCAACAAATTGTACCATACGATACTGAAAAATGAAATTAAATAAAAATTAATAAATTCAAATTGATCAGCAATATTAACTCGGAAGCACAATATATAAAACACGTTAACCTACAAAACAAAAATGAATAAAATAATTTGTATTATTTTTATTTATTTATTTAGTGAAAATTATTAGATCCAGGTTAATGGCTATAATGAGCACGTTTCGCAGTGCACAGCTTTTCGAAGCAGGGTTTAAAGCACAACACTAAACTCTGAGCTTCTGCTCAATGCTGGACTGGGACCTGGACTTATTTTTACAGCGCTGACGTCATCCAGCATGACAGAGACCATGTCTGCTGCAGGTAGGATCAGTTCCCCTGCTCTGCTGTGGGGTTTTCTACACAGCAGTTTGGTACTCCACCTTATCTGATGCTAACACAGTTCGCTTGTTTGCTGGAATATCATTCACAAAGCAGGAGGGCTGTTGGAAATATTCGGCACGTTTATGCTGAAAAAACTCATGTGGCTCATCACGTGATCGGGAAGTGACGTCTGAATTTATTTTGTTTCATGCTGTCCGCGGCCAATGTTTTCAGACACAGTAAATACAGCGGTCTTTTCTCGTTTCTTACCGCAGCACAGTGAAGCAGAGTGCTACATCCACTTCATCATATCTCCTCAACGTAACTTCCAGGACACTTTTTTTTTTTCCCCCCTCACCGTCTCAGTCTCTCTCCGCTTCTCTTTCCATCACTGTTAAAACATTCCATGGTGGGTTTATTAACTTCACTTATTTTTCCTCTGGGAACACTGACAGTGAGGAAGCCACTGCTACCTGCTGTACTGGATGTAGAATTACACTTTATCCTAATACGGTAAAAAAAAAAGCATGTTCCCTGGGGTCACACAACCAAACCCCCGGCATCGCACCACGCCTCCCCAGGGGGGTACGCCCCACTATTTGAGAACCACTGGTCTAACAGCATGTTTTTTAGCTCTGGCAACAAAGCTTGAGGAATAGATACCATCCGACATACTTTAATTTCCGGACCTTTACTTGCTGTGCACTGAATCTGGGGCTTTCAGACTCGATATGCTGGCTGAGTGCTAGGATGTTTGTGTATGAGTGACCTTGACTTACTTTTCAAGGTCACGGAGGCAAAACTATATATTCGGGCTCCGGACATTTACCTGCCGTGCCTTGAAGCTGGGGCTTTTAAACTTGCTATTCTTGTTCTGTATTTGGCACATTATGAAATGGACCCTTTTATGGCGCGAGTGCCTGGACCCTGCGCTGTCTTTTTCATGCAGTTTTATGATTAGCTTGAGACCAAGTGGTGCTTCTATCTGACAAGTCTTTCTGAATGAGTTTCAATAGGAATGATATTGAATGGAATCTGGTATGATTCATGAACTTGGATTTAAAAAGCGCTCTGCATTACATTTCTGAATAACGCCTCACAGTCTCACATCAGTGTGATTGCGGTTGCAGAATTTCTTCCCTGTGGTGCAAATGTGACTGAATAAACCTTCAAAAGCCTGAGGGTTTTTAGCATGTCTTGAAATTAAAAGCATAGCGACGTCCTGAATGTTTTCACATGTTCAAAAGGCGATGAGGCTCACACGAGTGCCACAATCGGTTAAGGCAAAGAATGTGGCTGTTTTTAGTTCTCAGTGCCAGAGAGGCAGGAAGAGGTATGTGTGAAGGTTCTTAGACAAAGTATTACAGAAATTGTGGTGTTAACATGGCTATCACATTAAAAAATACATTGATAAAAGGTGCTGGGTTTGAGTCCTGGGCTCTGGCATTGCTCAGTTTGCATACTCTGCACTGTTAGGAAACTCGCACAAGCACAGAGAAAGACGTGTGCATTAGGGGAATTGACTGTTCTGAATTGCCTCTCGATCAGTGGTTCTCAAATAGTGAGGCGTGATGTCGGAGGGGGGCATGTGTGACCCCAGGGAACATGCTTTTTTTTGCTGTATTAGGATAAAGTGTAATTCTACATCCACTACAGCAG
The DNA here is from genome assembly GCA_024760905.1 of Plotosus lineatus. NCBI lineage: Eukaryota > Metazoa > Chordata > Actinopteri > Siluriformes > Plotosidae > Plotosus > Plotosus lineatus. Next base: position 33,542,084 of record CM045735.1, read on the forward strand.
GTGGCAGTGGCTTCCTCACTGTTAGTATGCCCAGAGGTCAAATAAGAAGTGAATTTAATAAACCCACCATCGAAAATTTTTAACAGGGACGGAAGGAGAGGCAGAGAGAGACGGAGACAGTGAGCGAAACGAAAGTCTCCTGAAAGCCAAGTTGAGGAGGTATGATGAAGCGGATGTACCACTCGGCTTCACTGTGCCGCATGAGAAACTAGGAAAGACCGCTGTGTTTAGTGTGTCTGAAAACATTGGCAGTGGACAGCATGAACCCATATAAATTCATTCGTCACTTAAAGACATCACACCACACAGGAACTGATCCTACCTGCAGCAAACACGATCTCTGACATGGTGGATTATGTCAGTGCAGTGAAAATAAATGCAGGTCCCAGTTCAGTATTGAGCAGGCGCTGGGAGTTCAGTGTCAACCTTTAAACCCTGCTTTGAAAAGCTGTGCACTGTGAAACGTGCTCATTATAGCCATTAATCTGGACTTTTTGACAAAAATAATAATTAAAAAAATGAAAACAATTTGTTTTGTAGGTTAAAGGGGAAATGAATCACATCGCAATGTAACATTGTCTCACTTCATTTGGTCCTAAATATCACGTTTTTGCAGCTGATCAGTTGAAAATCGCCCTGATAATAATTTAAATCTAATTTGAAATTCGCGGTGTGAGACCATGTAAGCTGCCATTGGTCCCCGGCCGTTTCCTGCAACGTCACTGTGTTGGTGGTCGTGGACTTGTGTAAATATCACAATGGCTAGCAACGCATCAATGCATAATCATAAAAAGCCTTTAAGTACCGGTCATCATTGTATCGCACCAGGCTGTACAAACGGCTATTATAAACGTAAAGGCGTGCACTTTCACCGGCTGCCTTTAAGCAACAGTAAGCTATTGAAAGCCTGGCTCAGTGCAGTGAAACGTGCCGACCCACCAGTGAATGAAAGCGCACACATTTGCAGTGCCCATTTCAGGACAGAAGATTATGTACTCGCATACCAATCCGACAAAACTGGTCCCATGGTGTGGTCCAAAACCACATCGTTGAAACCAGGATCATTTCTGACCGTATTTGACTTTTCTGCATACAATATTACAAGTACAGACAGACCAAGCACACTGCAAAGTAATACAGTATCGGCACGCAAGTGAAGGGCGGAAAAACGAGCTCTCCAGGCTGACCACACAGAGGTAGGGAATACTAGACAACAACGTGAAAACTATAGATAATAACATGACAATTCTGATTTGATCTGTAAACCTACCAACTATTTATGGGGCGTTCAAGGGTTTCAGCACGGACATCTCTCATGGAGACCATGGCCACCTCTAAAATATCCCTTTCAAGGCACAGCATAGGAAACAATCTGTGGTTTGTTATGCAGGTCAGCTCCCCTTCAGCTCGCAAGAGATGGTCAAGCATGGCATCCTGGCAGTAAGGCATTTCTGGTAACGGTGTACAATTGTCACAAGTGCACATAAAATTGCTGATCTGGTCATGTTCACCGGCATGTCCGTGATCACTGTCAATATCATGATCACTGTCAATATCCCTATTATTGCTCTCGGCGTCAAATGCAGCCAGGGTTCTTGGACTAACGTTAGTGATATTCCGTCGGATCTGCTCGGAAGCAGATGTGACACGCTCCACCGGAACTTTTGAGACAAAATGCGGCTTATCCGGACTTCTGAACTTTCAAGTAAGAAAGTGAATGTTGAGTACTAAACAAGTATTCAAAGGGCACTTACTTAGTTAACAGACAGGAAGTCCAGATGAGTCGCGTTTTGTCTCAAAAGCTCTGGTGTCAGTTGCAACACTACATTCGGTGGAGCGTGTCACATATGCCTGTGGATTAGCAGCATTTCCTCTACTCCCATATCGCCTTCATCTTTCAAAAAATAATCGTCTTCTGCTGAAAAACTGCGTGTTGTTAGCGTGAGATTTCATGTTGTTTATATCATATAATATGCTATGATATGCATGGACTATATTTCATGTAGTACTTTGTACCAACCCAGTGACGTCACAGTAACTTTGTGTAGGCGGGCACTTGGCAATGGCGGCTTTCGGGTTGATAACTTATACAACAAGCACATAAAACAAAACCGCTGTGTGCAATGGTTTATTCATGAAATAAAATTTAAGCCACAATCGCTTCAATAAACTATACTTAAAGGGTACCTGTACCCAAAATTGACAGCATTAAAAAAAATATCCACTATACCTTATTATTAACTTTTAAACATCGCATGATGTCGGTAGTTTATGTACAAGTCCACATTTCCTTTTCTTCTGTATGACATTCCTTGCTCACTAAGGTTCAACGCGCTGACATATTGACTTTTTTTCACCAGGGTCAAAGGTCATCGTGACGTAACATCGTTGACAGTCATATAGCCAATTGCAGAATGTCAGTATATTTTCCTCAAGCAATTCATGTTCTTTACAACAATAGCACTCCTGATCGGTTTTTTGATACACACATTTTCCACAAGAGCACCAAATGTTTGCTGGTTGTTTGCTACGATTTTCCTGTGTAAGAGCTTCTGCCGACTCTCCAATATCGTCCTCCGAGTCGTCACTACCCTGGTCCGATTTCACTAAATGTGGGATAGTCTTTCTTGAGTGGTTCATATAAATAACCTTCTGCTCCTTCTACGAAATTGTCTTCGTCCATGGTTTTAAAAAAAAAATACTATGTCTGTTTTTTCCAATTTTCTGTGAGCTCAGTATCAACAGGTTAAAATTTTTGGTCAAAAAATGTTTACAGTTTAAATAAGGATACTTCACGCAAATTGATGCACTTTATCTTTTTGTTTAAAGACTAAAAAATTGTTAATGAAGTTATTCTTTGTTGGAAGTTGGTCTATATTCATTTTTTTGTATTCCATAACGTTAATACGGATTTATGTTAATAAGGATGCAGTGTTATGCAGAGGATTACTTATAAGAGTTTATATATATCCCAGTAGGATGAAGTGGTTTGGCAGCTGAGTGTGTCTTCAAGGAGAATTGTGTGTGTTTTAGTGGCTCTGTATTGGTCTACATGATAGACAACGCTACTGGCTCAATGCAGCTGTCCCACAAATTGGAGTTAAGCCCAAAACACTACCCAGGTAAGTCCTTTTTCTTTCTTTTATCCGTGTGTGTGTGTATATGTACAGTGGTCCCTCACCTTACGAAATTAATCCGTTTCAGAGCCTTTTTCGTGACCTGTTTTTCTCGTAAGTAGAACCAATTTTACATGTAAAACGTGTAATTTGTTCCATGGCCCCCAATACTACCTTTTAAAAATGATAAAAGCATACCTTTTAAGGTACTTACTTTGTGTTGACCATGTCTTCTTAAGAGTTTTAATCTTACAAATGTTTATGCAAGGTTAAAAGCCTGAGCCAAAAATGAAAGTTGCAGTGAGCACACTTGAAAAACTCATGAAACAAGCTGCTGCTCAAGAGAGCTGTGTCATCCCTCCTAGCCAGTGGGAGGCCAGCGGGGCGGGATGTTCGGAGACAGCCAATGGGGGATCTGTGTCATTCCTCCTAGCCAATAGGAGGCCAGTGGGGCAGGATGTTGGGAGACAGCCAATTGGAGAGCAACTCGCGCATTGTTTGAATGTCGAGTTTGAATGGCGCGTTGCATAAGGATAACTTGTTTCGTATACGGAGACAAAAAATTTAGGATAATGTTTTTCGTAAACTGGATTTTTCGTTTTCTGGCACTATCGTAAGGAGAGGTACCTCTGTGTATGTATGTGTGTGTGTGTGTGTGTATATATATATATATATATATATATATATATATATATATATATATATATAAAAATATCCGCTTAGTCCAGGGTTGGGTCGCAGGGGCAGCAACCTAAGTAAAGAGGTCCAGACGTCCCTCTCCTGAGCCACTTCCTCCAACTCTCCCGGGGGGACACCGAAGCGGTCACAGACAAGCCGAGAGACATAGTCCCTCCAGCGTGTTCTAGGTCGACCCCGGGGTCTCTTCCTGGTTGGACATGCCCGAAACACCACACCAGGGAGGCGTCCGGGGGGCATTCTAATCAGATGCTCGAGCCACCTCAACTGGCCCCTCTCAATGCGGAAAACCCCGCCACCTTTCGGTCATTACCCAAAGCTCGTGACCATAGGTGAGGGTTGGAACATAGATCGACTGGTAAATTGAGAGCTTTGCCTTGCGGCTCAGCTCCTCCTTCACCACGACTGACCGGTACAGGCACCGCTTAACAGCGGAGGCTGCAGCGATCCGTCTGTCGATTTCTCGCTCCATCCTTCCCTCACTTGTAAACAAGACCCCAAGATACTTAAACTCCTGCACTTGGGGCAGGACCTCATTCAGACCCGGAGGGTGCATTCCACCATTGTCCGACTGAGAACCATGGCCTCGGACTTGGAGGTACTGATCTTCATCCCGACTGCTTCGCACTCCGCTGCGAATCACTCCAATGAGAGCTGGAGGGCCCGACTTGATGAAGCCAAAAGGACAACATCATCTGCAAAAAGCAGAGACGATATCCGATGGCCACCAAACCAGAACCCCTCATCGCCTCGACTGCACCTAGAAATTCTGTCCATAAAAATTATGAACAGAATTGGTGACAAAGGACAGCCTTGGCGGACTCCAACTCCCACTGGAAACGAATCCGACCTGCTGTTACCAATACGGACCAAACTCTGGCTCCGGTGATACAGCGACCGAATAGCTCGTCGCAACGGGTCCGGAACGCCGTACTCTCAGAGCACGCCCCACAAGATCGTTCGAGGGACACAGTAGAAAGCCTTCTCCAAATCCACAAAGCACATGTGGATAGATTGGGCAAACTCCCATGCCCCCTCCAGAATCCTGTGGAGCATATGGAGTTGGTCAAGAGTGCTACCTCCAGGACGAAAACCACATTGTTCCTCCTGAATCTGAGGTTCGACTATCGGTCGGATCCTCCTCTCTAGTACCCCTGCATAGACTTTCCCAGGTAGCCTGATAATTGGAAAACACCCTCCGGTCCCCCTTCTTAAAAATCGGGACCACCACCCCAGTTTGCCAATCCAGAGGTACAGCCCCTGATGACCACGCGATGTTGCAGAGACGTGTCAACCAAGACAGTCCTACAACATCCAGAGCCCTGAGATATTCCGGGCGGATCTCGTCCAACCCCGGAGCTCGACCACCGAGGATCTTTTTGACAACCTCAGTGACCTCCGCTCCAGTGATGGGTGGACCCCCACCAAAACCCCCAGGGTCTTCCTCTTCCACGGAGGGCGTGTTGGCGGGATTGAGGAGGTCCTCAAAGTATTCCCTCCACCTCTCGACGACATCCCCAGTCAAGGTAAGCAGCTCCTCACCTTCACTGTAAACAGTGTTTGTGAAGAACTGCTTCCCCCTCCTGAGGCGTCGGATGGTGGTCCAGAACCATTTTGAGGCCAACTGATAATCGCTCTCCAGGCTTTCACCGAACTCCTTCCACGCCCGAGATTTTGCATCTGCGACAGCCTCGGCTGCAGCACGTTTGGCCTGCCTGTACCCGTTTGCTGTCTCGGGAGTCCCACAGGCTAATAAAACCCGATAGGCCTCCTTCTTCAGCCGGACGGCCCCCTTCACCGCAGGTGTCCACCACCGAGTTCGGGGATTACTGCCACAACAAGCACCGACGACCTTACGGCCACAGCTATGGGCTGCCGCCTCAGCAATGGAGGCACGAAACCTGGCCCATTCGGATTCCATGTCCCCCGCCTCCTCCGGAACGTGGTTGTAGCTCTGCCGGAGGTGGGAGTTAAAGGCCTCTCGGACAGGGTACTCCACCAAACGTTCCCAGCAGACCCTGATTACACGCTTGGGCCTGCCAGGTCTGGAAGGCAACTTCCCCCACCACCGAAGCCAACTCGCCACCAGGTAGTGATCGGTAGACAGCTCAGCTCCTCTCGTCACCTGAGTGTCCAGAACATATGGTCGCAAGTCCGATGACACGACTACAAAGTCAATCATCGAACAGCGACCTAGGGTGTCCTGGTGCCAAGTGCACTTATGGACACCCTTATGTTCGAACATGGTGTTCGTGATGGACAAACTGTGACGAGCACAGAAGTCCAACAACAAAACACCATTCGGATTCAGACTGGAGAGGCCGTACCCACCGATCACACCCTTCCAGGTCACACTATCGTTGCCTACATGGGCATTGAAGTCTCCCAAGACAACGAGTGAGTCTCCCGAGGGAGCGTTCTCCAACCCCCCCAAAGACTCCAAAAAGGGTGGGTACTCTGAACTGTCATTTGGTGCATAAGCACAAATAACAGTCAGGACCCGTCCCTCCGCCCGAAGACGGAGGGAAGCTACCCTTGCGTCAACCGGGGAGAACCCCAACATTTGGGCACCGAGAGGGGGGGGGCAACAAGAATACCCACACCGGCTCGCCGCCTCTCCCCATGAGCAACTCCAGAATAGAAGAAGGTCCAGCCTCTTTCGAGATGCTTGGGCTCTGGAACCATCCTATGCGTTGAGGTGAGTCCGACCTATATCTAGTCGGTATCTCTCCACCTCACGCACCAAATCAGGCTTCTTTCCCACCAGAGAGGTGACATTCCATGTCCCGAGGGTCAGAGTAAGTAGCCGAGGATCGGTCCGACAGAACCCGTGCCTTTGGCTGCCACCCAACTCACATTGCACCCGACCCCTAAAACTCCTCCCACGGGTGGTGGGTCCATGGGAGGGCGGACCCATGTCTCCTTTTCGGGCTAGGCCCGGCCAGGCTCCATGGGCCTAAGCCCGACCACCAGGCGCTCGCCTTTGAGCCCCTCCCCTGGGCCTGGCTGCAGCAGGGAACCCCAGTGACCCGCGTCCGGGCAAGGGAGACTGCTTCCTGTGCTCTCTTTCAGATGTCATGTGTCATAGGGGTTTTTGAATCGCACTTCGTCTGGACCTTCACCCCGGACCTGTTTGCCTTGGGCGACCCTACCAGGGGCATTTGCCCCCAACAACATAGCTCCTAGGATCATTAGGTCACGCAAACCCCTCCACCACGATAAGGTGGAGATTCAATACCAGACACACACACACACAGTCGGCCCCCAACTTACGAAGACCCCTGTGTACGAAATCCTCGGGTTACAAAAAACATTTCCCTGAGTTTCCGTCTCCGAGATACGAAACAACCCCCCTACGAAAAGAAATTTAAACGCGCCAATCAAAATTTCACACGACACACGAGTTGCTCTCTCATTGGCTGTCTCTCAACATCCCGCCCCGCTGGCCTCCCAGATAGAGACAGAAGAAAGCTTCACTCTTTAGTTTTTAGTTTAGTTTTTAAGCTGTTTAATTCAGTAAATGTTTCATAAATGTGGGTGCATTTGAGCTTATCTGGAATTCGGATCCCTCACGGAATCAAATTAAAGTTGAGTTTGTGAAGCAGGGAATGCGCTTTGAATTCCACTTCTTGTGGGCATGGCCTGCAGCGCGCGAGAGAGAGAGAGAGAGAGACAGGTGTGTGTGTGTGTGTGTGTGTGTGTGTTAATAAAAAATGTTTAATCATGGTTTAATCAATAAATGTTAATTAAATGTTTAAATGGTTTAATAAATACTTTTCTTTTTCTTTTAGCACATTTAATACAAAATTGGTGTACTTTTATCATTTTTAAAGGGTTTATGTGGTTTATCAAGTCCAAAGACTGGAGCCTTGGAATGAATTAGGTGTTTAGCATGTAAGATGCGACCCCTACTTATGAAAGCCCTGCTATACGAAAAGGGCTCTGGAACGGATTAGTTTCGTAAATTGGGGGCCAACTTATATAAAAATAGATATAAAATATATTTTCCTTTCGCTATTCCATTCAGGGGTCGCCACAGCAAATCATCTGCCTCCATCTCACCCTATCCTTTGCATCTTCTCTTACACCAACTACCTTCATGTCCTCCTTCACCACATACATAAATCTCCTCTTTGGTCTTCCTCTAGACCTTCTGCCTGGTCGTTCCATCCCCAGCACCCTACAACCAATATATTCACTATCCCTCCTCTGTACATGTCCAAACCATCTCAATAAAAAAAATAGGAATTTTGGGTTTTCGTGAGCTGTATGCCAAAATCATCAGTATTAAAACAATAAAAGACCTGAAATATTTCAGTTGGTGTGTAATGAATATAAAATATGAGGGTTTAATTTTTCTGAGTACATTACAGAAAATAATGAACATCACAATATGCTAATTTTTTGAGAACTCAAAAAAAAAAAAAAGAAAAAAAATTTATATGTATATATATATATATATACACACACACACACACACACACACACACATATACATACATTAGGCCCTTGACATTCGCAGGGGTTCGGTTCCGGGCCCTCCCGCGAATCAAGATAATCCGCGAGTTCTGTCCCCAGAAGTGAAACCACATGTATCTTGTCACATTCGCGAATGAGCAGCTGTAAGTAAAATACTATGTATCTATTACATGCGCTAAAATATGCTTCTTAAACACATTCAATAGACAATCTTCCTCATTAATACAGTATTAATGTAGTAATGATTAAGAAAAACTTTTCAATTTTTACTGTTATATTTATTGATGCTAAAATATAAACATTATACAGCATACGCATAAAACACCTTTCAGTGCATTCTCTTTAGAAACATACAGCACTGTAGTTTTCAAAAATGTCCACTAGAGTAACTTACTGTATTGTATTAGGCATGACACGACTGAATTCAGGTATTAACTGCATTAAGTCCGAGCAGCTCAGCCACAACCCCCCCAGCCGGAGCTGAAGTACAAAACAGAATTTTAGAGTGATAGAGTAAGAGGCATTACAAACCAAAGAAGCGGTGATGTTGATATGAGTTAATCCTCTGGCGCAGAGGTGAACCTGCTTTTGTTTATTGGGAGTAAATGAGAATAGTGAATCCAGGTGTGTGTGCTCCCAAGCAGCTCAGCCACGCCCCTCAGGAAGTAAACAGTTATGGATGTTTGTGTGATATATTTTATTTACTGTGGTGTAGCATGTTTCTCATTGTGTTTTGTTTATCCAATTTATTACATTTCTTGTTCTTTTATGTCCTTTTTGTTGTGATCTGTGTTTTGAGGGACTTTGATTTTGGCGCTGTGCCTCTCCCTAACTTTGTACTTCCTGAGGGGCGTTGAGGTGGAGGTTTTTAAGTACTTAGGCTCAACAATCCAGAGCAATGGAGAGTGTGGAAAAGAGGTGAAGCATGTGCAGGCTGGTTGGAATGGTTGGAGAAAAGTGTCCGGTGTGATAGGAAGGTATCGACAAAAATGAAAGGAAAAGTATACAAGATGGTGTTGAGGCCAGCGATGCTGTATGGTTTAGAAACGGTGGCCCTGGGGAAAAGACAGGAAGCAGAACTGGAGGTAGCAGAGATGGAAATGTTGAGGTTCTCTTTGAGAGTAACGATGGATGGATAGGATCAGGAATGAGTATATCAGAGGGACAGCAAATGTTATATGTTTTGGAGACAAAGTCAGAGAGGCTAGATTGAGATGGTTTGGACATGTACAGAGGAGGGATTGTGAGTATATTGGTAGTAGGATGGTGAGGTTAGAACTACCAGGCAGAAGGCCTAGAGGAAGACCAAAGAGACGATTCATGGATGTGGTGAAGGAGGACATCAAGGCAGTTGGTGTAAGAGAAAAAGATGCAGAGGATAGGGATTTCCTGAAGGGAAAAGCCGAAATATATATATATATATATATATATATATATATATATATATATATACTTTTTATACCAGATACTTTTTCATACCACTGTGTGTGTGTGTTTATATATATATATATATATATATATATATATATATATATATATATATATATAAACACGTGTGTTTTTATATATATATATATATATATATATATATATATATATATATATATATATATATATATATATATATATAAACACACACACAGTGGTATGAAAAAGTATCTGAACCTTTTGGAATTTCTCACATTTCTGCATAAAATCACCATCAAATGTGATCTGATCTTTGTCAAAATCACACAGATAAAAAAAAAGTGTCCGCTTTAACTAAAACCACCCAAACATTTATAGGTTTTCATATTTTAATGAGGATAGCATGCAAACAATGACAGAAGGGGGAGGAATGGGGGGGGGGGGGGAATGAGTAACTGAACCCTCTG
>CM045735.1:33557248-33609748 GCA_024760905.1 Plotosus lineatus
GGCAGTACGGAGGCAGGCATGGAGCAGTGCCCAGAGTTAAGCCAGGCCTCCATCTTGCAGTTTCAGTTCATTAAAAGTGCACTCTCCGTTAATCCCTGTACGGTAAGAATCCACCTTCATGGTTGACCCGTGCTCAGACTTAAATTCTGATTATTCGATACTTGCAGAGCATGCAATTCTGCCTTGCTGTGCAGGTTTAGTCATACATGTGTACAATATTTTGTGTGTAGAGTAATCAGGAGCAGGTGCTTCTCCACGGAGAGGATCGATTGCTGATGACGTGCGGAGATGCTGCGGTTCAGATACACAACCAGGACACACACTCGGCACGGAGCACAACACACACTCAGCTCAGCACTTTACTGGGACACAAACACTGGCACGTAGTGCAGGTACTGTCTTGTAAATGCACCATCTGCACTAATTAGTAGGTAACGCTACACATACATGGACTAGAGTCTTCCTGGAGTATCTCAACACTTTCATTAAAGGATAAATGGTTGCCTGTCCCCAGCAGGATGTTTAGTATTATGGTACTCTGAGTGAGCCAGTATCGGCTTGTGTTTATTGCTATAAATGTGTCGAAGTCATATCTGCCAGATGTTTCGAGTGTACCTGCACTCACTAGCACAGGTAATGTAAGGATCAAGGATCGATCCGTGTTTTGTGATAAAAATTATCACCTTTAATTTAGTCATATCACATAGAACCACCACCAGCCAGGCTTGGGCATAAGCCTCCATGTGCCTTCTCTTTGACACAAAATGCTGCTACCTGGTTTTGTATGAATTGCTGCACATTTGCTGACCATTCACAGTCTATAGTGCTATTTGCCTCTTTATGTGCCATGATTGGCTTGTGATTGAGTGGCAGGGAGGTGAGTGTGTGCCATGCCTCCCTCCCTTGATAGCTTGGCCAAGTAACTCAACTGACTGCTGCATTAATCTGGATTCGAACGTACGATCTCCTGGTTAATAGTCATGCACCCTGTATTCGTCAGGCGAGTTGTTCAGGATGTACCCCGCCTTCACCCCGTGCTGGCTGAGATGGGTGCAAATCTCTCTTCTACCCTAGTTTGGAGAGGGAGAGGCGGGGGGAGAATATGAATGAATACTTTTCCTGGAATCTATACTGGTGTGAAAGGACATTCAAATTGGATAAATAATTTTAAAAATTCAGTGAAATGGACTTTAACACACACAAAAAACACAGATTGTGGAAAGATGGACACTGAATTAAAAGGTTCTCACTGATACAGGGTTCTGTGTATATTTGCATATCAAATATTGAAAATTTACTGATTGTTATGAATGTTTTTGTTCTCAGATTCACAGCACGTATCTAGAAACCAACTGGCCAATACGGGTAAGTGTGTCAGTTGGTGGTTTGTATTTTTCACAATTTTACTTAGAATTTGTGCTAAGCAGTGGTGCAATGTTAAAAAAACACATTTACTGAAGTACACATTCTCACTGCTTGTATTGAGTTTTACTTTTACTCCATGATATCGCAGAGGAAAATATTGTACTTTTACTCTGCTTTAGCGATTAGTTCATTTTTTTGCTTCCAGTTAACAATAATTTGCTGAAGATGAGGTGTCACCTTTTTAATGCTAAAACATTCCCCAAATCTGAGGCAAATAATTGATTTTGGACAACACGGGAACATAGAAAGCAAGTTAAATAGTCGTACTATTTTTACATAACCATGCCCTTGACAGCCAGGCAAATTCAGTTGGAATGTACTGCTTTTAATAATATACGTGATCCATATTTTAAAGATTAAATCTATGCATGAACTTTTTGAAAAGAAAAATGACTGCCTAATACGATATTTTAAAGAAGTGGTATGCTCCATCAGTTTTGGATACAAACTGCTTTCTGGTCAAAGAAATGTTACCTTTGTTTCATTATTTAAATCTCGTCCTCAGAATAAATTGTAATGGTACAATGACACACGCTGTTGAAAGTGCTGTTAAACTTCATTCACTTACTCACTTTAACCATTATGAAGGCAGGTCTGGTGAGGTCTGGAAGCTGAGCATCGGCACTGTGTACCATCTTATTTAAATATTTTATTTAAAATTGGATCCTGTGTTAATTACAGTCAGTCCCCTACCTACAAAATGAACCCATTCTAGAGCCTTTTTCGTAACGCGGGGATTTCGTAAGTAGGGATGGCATCTTACATGTTAAATGCCCAATTTGTTCCAAGGCTCCAGTCTTGGGACTGGATAAATCCTTTAAAAATGATAAAAGTACACCAATTTTGTATGAAATGTGTTAAAAGTAAAAGAAAATTATTTATTGAACAATTTAAACATTTTATTAACATATTAAACCACTTTATTAACATTTATTAATTAAACCATCATTAAACATTTTTTATTAACACACACGCCTACCTGTCTCTCTCTCTGTTTCGCACACGCTGCGGACCATGCCCACAAGACATGGAATTCAAAGCGCATTCCCTGCTTGACAAACTCAACTTTAACTTGATTCCTTGAGGGATCGGAATTCGAGATGAGCTCAAATGTGCCCACATTTATAAAACATGTACTGAATTAAACAACTTGAAAAACTAAACTAAAGAGTTCAGCTTCCTTCTGCCTCTACCTGGAAGGCCAGCCGGGCGGGATGTTGAGAGACAGCCAATGAGAGAGCAACTCGCGCATCGTGGGAAATTTTGATTGGCGCGTTTGAATTTTGAATTTCTTTTTGTAAAAGGGGGTTCTTTGTGTATTTTTGTATCCCGGGGACGGAAACTCGGGGAAATGTTTTTCATAACCCAGGGATTTTGTACCCAGGGGTCTTGATAAGTAGGGGGCCGACTCTACGTCTCTTTCTGATTGTGTTAAAATAGTTGATTGTGCCCATTATTTTTTTTTTTGGGGGGGGGGCATTAGCACTTCATGATGGGAGGTATGACACGCTGTTTAATAAAGTTGAAGCATGAGAATTTGAATTCAGGTAGGTTTTGTAAGACTGTTTATTAGTGCAGAGTAACCCTGTGGCCCCCTTGTCCCCCAACCCCCCAGCTGAAATATTTAATTTCCCCTATTTTTTCCTCAACCTCGCTGTGATCCCTGACTATACATTGAGCATGCTTTAGACATACAAATTTTACAAACTACAAAAAAAAATTGGAAAGATTTATTTGTGAAGCTGGGAATTGAACTTAACTGGAAATGTGTGACTTTCATGCTGGAAAATTAACAATTGTGGTATGAATAAAGTCAAAGAAAGCAGCGGCACTGTGTAATAGATGAAAAATATTAAACGATAATACAAAACCTCTATCTGCATGTGCCTGTGTTAAATATCAAAATTCATGTGTAATTGTAGGTCCTGTTTAAAGAGCCAGTACTTTCATTTAATTAGAGATGTGTACCCTTGTTTCAAGGTACCTTATGGCTTATGGTGTGTGTATGTGTAGTTTGCAGCCATAGACTCAGCAGGTCAGTGTTTGGTGGTAGCAGGGAGACGCGGATTTGCACACTACTCATTATATACCAGGAAATGGAAACTATTTGGGAACATTACACAGGTACATCACATTTGGATTAAAATCATAACACATTTTAATCTATTGTGTGGAAGAATGAACAGTTTTGTTTTTGCATTCCTTCCTACCCATGTGTGAAAGGAACAAAGTATGACCGTGACAGGGGGTCTCACCTGGTGGAATGACTTTGTCGTCGTTGCCTGTTACAACTTTATCGACCAGCAGGAGGAGGTACAACACCACTGTTTATATGCATCTGGCTTATTTGTTCATAATTCGGTCGCTGATTGTTACTACGTGCACCCAGCAACCCTTTTGATGGTCCAAGGACATTGGTTTGAGCAGATGTTATGTCATTAAATATACAATATAACTTCCGGCAGATCCAGACTTTTGTGCTGCCCCACATTTTTAAATGATTTCACGATTTTCCTCATTCCATTTTCTGTCTGTAGATGAGATTATATCTGCGCTCCTCAAATCTGGACAATGCCTTTGCCAGCGTGACAAAGCTGCATGCAGAAACTTTGCTGCTCAATGTGTTCAGAAACACAATTATCCTGTTTCGTACCGACTGCTCCATCTGCCTTTATAGCATAGAGAAGAAGCAAGATGGGTATCCATCTCTCTCTCTCTCTCTCTTTCACACACACACCCTGTTACTCTGAGTGAGTGATGTTCAAGTGTGAGCTTTTATATAATGTAATTGTGTCTCTATCCGTTCTCAGATCTTCAGTGTCTATAGATTTGCTACAGGAAGTTTCCATGTCACGTTATATTCCTCATCCTGCACTGGTTGTTTCTGTCACACTCACTTCAGTCAGAACAGAGACTGGAATGTCACTGAAAACCACTCAGCAGGTACACACTGGCGCATGCTTTTACACACACTCTTTATTTATATGCGTGTATATATCTTCATCATCATCATCTTCCACTTAATTCGGGGTCAGGTCACGGGGCAGCAATCTAATCAAAGAGGTCCAGACATCCCTCTCCCCAGCCACTTCCTACAGCTCTTCCGGCGGGGGGGGGGGCACCGAGGCATTCCCAGATAAACTGAGAGACATAGTCCTTCCAGCATGTTCTAGGTCGACCCCAGGGTCTCTTCCTAGTTGGGCATGCTTAACACCACACCAGGGAGGCATTCTGATCAGATGCCCGAGCCACCTCAACAGTCCCCTCTCAATGCGGAGGAGCAGCGGTTCTACTCCCAAGCTCTCCCCAGATGGTAGAGCTTCTCACCTTATCTCTATGGGATGGGAAAGACCCGCCACCCGGCAAAGGAAGCTCATTTCAGCTGCTTGTATCCGCCATCATCTTTCAGTCACTACCCAAAGCTCGTGTCCATAGGTGGGAGTTGGAGTGGAGATCGACTGGTAAATTGAGAGCATTGCCTTGCGGCTCAGCTCCTTCACCACGGCGGACTGGTACAGGCTCCGTTTAACAGCAGAGGCTGCAGCGAGCCATCTGTTGATCTCCCACTCCATCCTTCACTCACTCGTGAACAAGACCCCAAGATACTTAAACTCCTCCACTTGGGACAGGACCTCATTCCAGACCTGGAGGGTGCATTCCACCCTTGTCTGACTGAAAACCATGGCCTCGGACATGGAGGTGCTGATTTTCATCCAGGCCGCGTTGCGCTCAACTGCGAATCGCTCCAATGAGAGCTGGAGGTCCCGACTTGATGAAGCCAAAAGAACATCTGCAAAAAGCAGAGACGAGATCTGATGGCTACCAAACCAGAACTCCTTAATGCTTCGGTTGCGCCTAGAAATTCTGTCCATAGAAATTATGAACAGAAACGGTGACAAAGGACAGCCTTGGTGGACTCCAACCCTCACCAGAAACGAATTCAACCTGTTGTTACCAATACAGACCAAACTCCGGTTCTGGTGACACAGCGATCAAATGGCCTGTAGCAACGTGTCTGGAACGCCGTACCCCCAGAGCACGCCCCACGAGATAGTCCGAGGGACACGGTCAAAAGCCTTCTCCAAATCCACAAAAACACATGTGGACAGATTGGGCAAACTCCCATGCCCCCTTCAAGATCCTGTGGAGCGCATAGCGTTGTTCAAGAGTGCTACAGCCAGGTCAAAAACCACATTGTTCCTCCTGAATCCGAGGTTCGACTATCGGTCGGGTCCTTCTCTCCAGTACCCCTGCATAGACTTTCCCGGGTAGGCTGAGGCGTGTGATTCCCTGATAATTGGAATACACCCTCCGGTCCCCCTTTTCAAACCACCCCGGTTTGACAATCCAGAGGTACAGCCCCCGATAACCATGTAATGTTGGAGATGTCAAGCAATACAGTCCTACAGCAAACAGAGCCTTGAGATATTCATGGCGAATCTCATCCAACCCTGGAGCCTGACCACTGATAGAATTCTTCTATAATCACCTGAAGAGAGAGGATGGTTTCACCACCCCTCGAAACAGATCTGAAGTGATAAATGGAGTTTCAATAGAAAGTCTTTGTCCTGTCCTTTTATTTTTATTGTTATTTGCTCTACCATAAAGTATTGAGCACTCTCCTACGGAAGGATCTACTCAGAAAGTCATATATGTGTATATGTGTATGTGTGTGTGTGTGTGTGTATATATATATATGTATGTATGTGTATATATGTATGTATGTGTGTGTGTGTATATATATATATATATATATATATATATATATATATATATATATATATATATATATAAATAATAAAATGTGTGTATGCATGCAGGGATCCCTTGCTACTTTGCACTTCAATTCATGCCGCTTCAGTGCATCGTGTTTTTTTGTTTGTTTGTTTTTTTTTAAACTCTTCATCGAATTTAAAAAATAAAGAAATTAAGGAATAGGGGGCAAGGTTAAGGAAAATTACTCAAAAACAAGGCCAATTATGTACAAAAAAACCCCGAAACAAACAAACAACCCAAAACCTCTCATCAAAACTAGTTACATTTTTGTGAGGTGCGCATGTGTGCGCGTCTGTATGTGTGTGTATTTATATTTGATTTACATCTTATGTATTATTTTTGAATGTTTGTGTTATAAGCATTTATAAAATTGAATATGTATTTAGTGATATACACATGTACGTATATGTCAGTGGGGGTGGGGTGGAGGGGTTGATCCTACTTCGCGGAATGTGGTGGTCGTAGTGCGATCTTTTTTCCAATTAACCGTGGAAAGTGTGTATATCTACCGTATTCGACGTAATAAGCGTTCTGCTCCAATAAGCTGCATCAGAAGGGGAAATTAAAGGGTCTTTTTTTTTTTAATTTATGCTGTTTTCTGTTCATTTTCAGCTTTCATATAAGTACAGTGGTACCTCACTTTACAAAATTAATCCATTCTAGCGCCTTTTTTTGAAACCTGCATTTTTCGTAAATTGAACCACATTTTACATGCAAAAACCAGAGAACAAGTGCAGGAAAATCTAGAGAGGTGGAGGTATGCCCTGGAAAGGAGAGGAATGAAGGTTAGCCTCAGAAAATCAGAATACATGTGTGTGAATGAGAAGGACCCAGGAGGAACGGTGATGTTACAGGGAGCAGAGATAACGAAGGTGGAGGATTTTAAGTACTTAGGCTCAACAATCCAGAGCAATGGAGAGTGTGGAAAAGAGGTGAAGAAGCGTGTGCAGGCAGGCTGGAATGGTTGGAGAAAAGTATCCGGTGTGATGTGCGATAGGAGAGTGTCAGCAAGAATGAAGGGAAAAAGTGTACAAGATGGTGGTGAGGCCAGCGATGTTGTATGGCTTAGAAACAGTGGCGCTGAGGAAAAGACAGGAGGCAGAGCTGGAGGTAGCGGAGATGAAAATGTTGAGGTTCTTCCTGGGAGTAACGAGGATGGATAGGATCAGAAATGAGTATATCAGAGGGACAGCCCACGTAAGATGTTTTGGAGACAAAGCCAGAGAGGCTAGATTGAGATGGTTTGGACATGTACAGAGGAGGGATAGTGAGTATATTGGCAGTAGGATGCTGAGGTTGGAACTACCAGGCAGAAGGCCTTGAAGACCGAAGAAGAGATTTATGGATGTGGTGAAGGAAGACATGAAGGTCGTTGGAGTCAGAAAAGAAGATGCGGAGGACAGGGTGAGGTGGAGGCGGATGATTTTGCTGTGGCGACTTGTCAGAAAATCTACTGCTACCTCTCCTAGACACTTCCATACCTCCACACATATGTCATCAGGACCAACTGCCTTTCCACTCTTGATCCTCTTCAATGCCCTCCTCATTCATCCTTACTAATCTTTGCTACATCCTGCTCCTCAATGACCACCACTTCTACTCTTTTTTTTTTTTTTTTTTTCTTTCTAATTTTCCTCATTCATCAGCTCTTCAATGTACTCTTTCCATCTTCCCAGCACACTTCTGTCATCAGTCAATACATTTCCCTCTCTGTCCTTTATCAATCTATCCTTACCATCTTTATCTCTCTGCTGTGCTAACATGTATAGATCATTTTCTCCCTCCTTACTGTCCAACCTATCATACAAGTCATCATACGCCCTCTGTTTGGCCTTAGCCACTGCTACTTTCGCCTTATGCTGTGTCTCCCTGTACTCCTGTTTACTCTCTTCGGTCCTCTCAATGTCCCACTTCTTCTTAGCTAACCTCTTCCTTTGTCCACACTCCTGCACTTCCTCATTCCACCACCAAGTCTCCTTATCTCCTCTCCTTCCAGATGACACACCAAGTACTCTCCTACCTGTGTCCCTGATCACATTTGCTGTGGTTGTCCAGTCATCTGGAAGCACTTCCTGACTACCCAAAGCCTGTTTCAACTCCTCCTCGAAGACAACACGACCCTCTTCCTTTTTCAGCTTCCACCACTTTGTCTTCTGCTCTGCCTTTGCGTTCTTCACCTTCCTCACCATCAGAGATATCCTGCACACCATCCTATGCTGTTTGGCAACACTCTCACCCACTACTACCTTGCAGTTACTGACTTCCTTCAAATTACATCGCCTACACAAGATGTAGTCAATCTGTGTGCTCCTACCTCCGCTTTCATAAGTCACCCTATGTTCCTGTTTCTTCTTGAAGAAAGTATTCACCACAGCCATTTCCTTCCTTTTTGCAAAATCGATCAACATCTGTCCTTCTGTGTTCCTGTCCTGGATACCAAACCTGCCCATCACTTCCTCGTCCTGTCTGTTTCCTGCACCAATGACCACTCTTTCACCTCTGGGGGTACTCTGCATCACTTCATCTAACTCACTCCAGAATCTCTCCTTCTCTTCTAGCTCACATCCGGCCTGTGGGGCATAAGCACTAACAACATTGAACATCACACCTTCAATTTCTAACTTGAGACTCATCACTCTGTCTGACACTCTTCTCACTTCTAGAACATTCCTGACAAACCCCTCCTTCAAGATGACTCCTACTCCATTTCTCTTCCCCATAAAACCGCTTAAACCCTGCTCCTAAGCTTTTAGCCTTGCTACCTTTCCACCTGGTCTCCTGAATACACAGTATGTCCACCTTCCTCCTCTGCATCATGTCAGCCAGCTCTCTGTCTTTTCCTTGCATAATTCCAACATTCAAAATCCCGACTCTCAGTATTAGACTCATGCCTTTCCTCTGCTCTCTCTGCCTACGAACACGCCTGCCGCCTCCCCTTCTTCGACGTCTTCGACCAACAGTAGTCCAATTTCCATCAGCACCCTGTTGGTTGATAGCACTGATGGTGGTCTTTGTTAACCCGGGCCTCGACCGATCTGGTATGGGGGTAATACTTCTGATTTGCATCATAAAAGTTTGCCATTGGTTTTACGTCGGATGCCCTTCCTGACAGAACCCTCTGCATTTCTCTGGGCTTGGGAACGGCATGGGGGGGGGCTGCATTATATACGTACATGTATGTGTGTATATAACACCAAATAATTCAATGCTATAAATGCTTATAATAACAATTAAACATTAAAAAAATAACAAGATGTAAATAAAATATAAATACAGATGCTCCCCAACTTGCCAACATTCATTTTGCAAACATCCGGAGATACGAGCAGGTCTGTCCAAGGTCAAAAGTGAAATGAAATTGAAGAACAAGTAGTAATAGAAATGGAATAAAATCTACAGAAAGATATATCATAAATATAAGTATGAAATATGTGAGCCACTCCACCAAAAGTAGGCTCTTGCATCCAAAATTGAAAAATTAACTTTTTACAGTGTCGGAGTAGGCCCAAAGCTGCAAAATGCAGCAAAAAGTTTGTCAAAACCTTGAAATCTGACCGAGCTATGCCATTTCTTGTCAGCATTCAACTCCAAATTTCAAAAGACGTTTTAAAGAAAAACGAGCTCAAAGATTGCTCTGCTTTCAAGATCATTCGTCCTTAGCAACCAAACATTTTTATGCTCCTCTGCCATATAAACATTTAGAAAACATGTCTGGGAGAAGTCCTCATTTTAATCTGACAGGCCATTTTTTTAACCCATCAGTCACCATGGTAACCCCCCAAAAATGAACAAAAAAAAAAGATTTTTTTTTTTCCACTTCCGTTTGTTCCAATAAGATCAGTATGCATCTTTTCGACCATTGCATAAAGGTTTAAATGCCTTCAAATGATACTGATTGAAAAAAACAACACTGTCAGGTTCAATCACACTGAAATTAAGATAACTATTATAACTCTCTGATTTCTTTATACAAGTAAGCTTCAACTCTGTCCTCATTATTCTCGTCTGTATCCTGCTCAGCAGAAAGGATCACATTATCACAAAAACCCACGATCCAGCATGTCCAGTTCACACAAGATTACACACAAATCAAATAATGAAGAAAAATTCCATAATCAAATTTTGCATGCAGAGAAAAATAGTCACCGGCGAAATAATCAAGTACGCCAAGCATTCCGGCATCCTCAAAGCCCAATTCTCACGTCAAATTTTGCATCTTTACTAATGGTGCTACACATAACGGCTGACATTTCGCTCTCCTTTTCCAGAAGTGAATTCACAATATTATAAATCAACTTAATGACTGTTTTTGGAGAGAAAGTCCGGAGATAAATTCAGCATGCTGTAAACCGGAAGTTAACGTGTGACGGACACTGTGCATGTCTAATCAGTGTGCTCGTTTCAAATTTTCCTTAGCAGCTAGCCTGCATTGATAATGAGCATATCGTCTCCATAGCCTTTATTTTATTAGCTGAAATGGCATTTTAATAGCAAAACCGTATCCAAAAGACTACTTCACGGCCGTTCTTCTGGTGTATGGATTATAGTGTCTTTTCCCGAACTCTGTGAATATTTGCAACGAAAACCAGTAAGCTTTGCTGCTGTTTTTATCTAGTTTTATGAGGGTACTCACCAGAAAAATGAAAAAAAAAAAAGACGTTTTTAGTGAGTTTTAGTCGATTTCACATGAGCAAGTGATAGTTGAATACTTGTAATAGTTTATGCAAAAATCAGAATTTCAATAAAAATGGACCATTTTTATTTTTCTGTCCATTTTCTCAAAAGTGGTCAGTGTGACAAGCGCCTACTTTTGGTGGAGTGCCTCACATGTGATTAAACATTATCCTGAGGTGCACTTAATACTTGGCTCCAGCAGAGGGGGTGTGGCTGATAGGTGCTTTACACAGGTCTGGGAAGAGAAGCAGAACAATACCTTTCTCAACTCCTGCCAAAACTTTCAAAGATCCAAATTGACTCCAGTATTATAACGAACTGGATAAGAGTGAAACTCTCTGTAAATCAGATCAGATCTGTTCTGCTGTGCTTCAGAGGAATCAGGAGTTTATGTATCCAGTTTTTATTGGAGATTTTGGGTTGTTTTTTTGTTTTGTTTCTTTCGGGTTTTTTGCATAATTGGCCATGGTTTTGTTACATTTTCCATAACTTCCCCCTATATTTCCTTATTTTTTAATTCGATGAATATTTATTTTTTTAAAAACTGCGGTGCACTGAAACTGCATTAATTGAAGCGCGAAATAGCGAGGGATCCGTGTGTGTATGTATACGTGTACAGACACTCCCCGACTTATGTTCGACCACCCGGAACCAATTAAAAATCTAAGTTAAAAGTGAACGCAAGTTAATTCGATCATACTGCACTATACATCCATAAATACCATTACCGTATCTCATAAAACATCCCTAAATCAATTATTATAAATATAACATTGTAAAATAATATCAAATACGTAAAATAATATCAACATTAATTTCAAATAAATTAAATTCAAGCAGAATAATTTCAAATTGATGAATTTTAATCAAGTTCCTGTCCTGGATACCAAACCTGCCCATCACTTCCTCGTCCCTTCTGTTTCCTGCACCAACATGTCCATTGAAGTCTGCCCCAATGACTAGTCTTTCATCTTTGGAGGTATTCTGCATTACTTCATCTAACTCACTCGAGAATCTCTCCTCTTCTAGCTCACATCCTGCCTGTGGGGCATAAGCACTAACAACATTGAACATCACACCTTCAATTTCTAACTTGAGCCTCATCACTGTCTGACACTCTTTTCACTTCTAGAACATTCGTGACAAACACCACCCTCAGGATGACTCCGACTCCATTTCTCGTCCCATCCACACCATGATAAAACAGCTTAAACCCTGCTCCTAAGCTTCTAGCTTTGCTACCTTTCCACCTGGTCTCCTGAACACACAGTATGTCCACCTTCCTCCTCTGCATCATGTCAGCCAGGTCTCTACCTTTTCCTGTCATAGTTCCAACATTCAAGTGTCCCTACTTTCAGTTCTAGATTCCTGCCTTTCCTCTTCTCTCGCTGCCTACGGACACACCTCCCGCCTTTCCTTCTTTGATGTCGTCGTGTGTATATGTATGTATGTGTATGTGTGTGTGTATATATATATATATATATATATATATATATAAAAAATCTCACACACACAGTGAGTCATCTACTTACGACCTATGCGAGTTACATCTGATCGACTTTACGACCGCAACCGTGTTGAAGCATGATTCATGGCAGTACAGTGCGAGTGTTACGTACGACAGTTGTTTGCGCTGCTGGCAGCGCCAGCATCTTCAAAGGCGTAGCAGGAGATGATGCAGCTTCACGTTCTAACTGCTCAGAGCAAATCTATTCATCTACTTTCAATGCCATGTCACTTTGGCACGAAGCGGAGAGCCAATTCTTTCTGTGTGGCGGGTCCAATACCATCATCATCATCATCGTCTTCCGCAAAGTCCGGGGTCGGGTCGCAGGGGCAGCAACCTAAGCAAAGAGGTCCAGACGTCCCTCTCCTGAGCCACCTCCTCCAACTCTCCCGGGGGGACACCGAGACGGTCCCAGACAAGCCAAGAGACATAGTCCCGCCAGCGTGTTCTCGGTTGACCCCGGGGTCTCTTCCTGGTTGGACATGCCCAAAACACCACACCAGGGAGGCGTCCGGGAGGCATTCTGACCAGATGCCTGAGCCACCTCAACTGGCCCCTCTCAATGCGGAGGAGCAGCGGATCTACTCCGAGCTCTCCACGGATGGTAGAGCTTCTCACCTTATCTCTAAGGGAGAACCCCACCACCCGGCGAAGGAAGCTCATTTCAGCCGCTTGTATCCGTGATCTTGTTCTTTCGGTCATTACCCAAAGCTCGTGACCATAGGTGAGGGTTGGAACGTAGATCGACTGGTAAGTTGAGAGCTTCGCCTTGCGGCTCAGCTCCTTCTTCACCATGACGGACCGGTACAGGCACTGCTTAACAGCAGAGGCTGCAGCGATCCATCTGTCGATCTCTCGCGCCATCCTTCCCTCACTTGTGAACAAGACCCCAAGATACTTAAATTCCTCCACTTGGGGCAGGACCTCATTCCCGACCCGGAGGGTGCCTTCCACCCTTGTCCGACTGAGAACCATTGCCTCAGACTTGGAGGTACTGATCTTCATCCCGCCTGCTTTGCACTCGGCTGCAAATCGCTCCAATGAGAGCTGGAGGTCCCGACTTGATGAAGCCAAAAGGACATCATCCGCAGAGATGAGATCCGATGGCCACCAAACCGGAACCCCTCAATGCCTCGACTGCACCTAGAAATTCTGTCCACAAAAATTATGAACAGAATCGGTGACAAAGGACAGCCTTGGCGGACTCCAACTCCCACCAGAAACGAATTCGACCTGTTGTTACCAATACTGACCAAACTCTGGCTCCGGTGATACAGCGACCGAATGGCTCGTAGCAACAAATCTGGAACGCAGTACTCTCGGAGCACGCCCCACAAGATCGTTCGAGGGACACTGTGGAAAGCCTTCTCCAAATCCACAAAGCACATGTGGACGGATTGGGCAAACTCCCATGCCCCCTCCCAGAATCCTGTGGAGCTTATAGAGTTGGTCAAGAGTGCTGCGGCCAGGACGAAAACCACACTGTTCCTCCTGAATCCGAGGTTCAACTATCGGTCGGATCCTCCTCTCTAGTACCCCTGCGTAGACTTTCCCAGGTAGGCTGAGGAGTGTAATTCCATGATAATTGGAACACATCCTCCGGTCCCCCTTCTTAAAAATCGGGACCACCACCCCAGTTTGCCAATCCAGAGGTACAGCCCCCGATGACCACGCGATGTTGCAGAGACGTGTCAACCAAGACAGTCCTACAGCATCCAGAGCCCTGAGATATTCCGGGCGGATCTAGTCCAACCCCGGAGCTCAACCACCGAGGAGCTTTTTGACAACCTCAGTGACCTCCGCTCCAGTGATGGGTGGACCCCCACCAAAACCCCCAGGGTCTTCCTCTTCCACGGAGGGCGTGTTGGTGGGATTGAGGAGGTCCTCAAAGTATTCCGTCCACCTCTCATTGACAGCCCAGTCAAGGTAAGCAGCTCCCCACCTCCACTGTAAACAGTGTTTGTGAAGAACTGCTTCCCCCTCCTGAGTTGTCGGATGGTGGTCCAGAACCTTTTTGAGGCCAACCGATAATCACGCTCCAGGCCCTCACCGAACTCCTCCCACGCCCGAGATTTTGCATCTGCTAACAAAACCCGATAGGTCTCCTTCAGCCGGACGGCCCCCTTCACCGCAGGTGTCCACCACCGGGTTCGGGGATTACCGCCACGAAAAGCACCGACGACCTTACGGCCACAGCTATGGGCTGCCGCCTCAGCAATGGAGGCACGAAACCTGGCCCATTCGGATTCCATGTCCCCCGCCTCCTCCGGAACGTGGTTGTAGCTCTGCCGGAGGTGGGAGTTAAAGGCCTCTTGGACAGGGGACTCCGCCAAACGTTCCCAGCTGACCCTGATTACACGCTTGGGCTTGCCAGGTCTGGAAGGCAGCCCCCCCCCCACCACCACCACCACCACCACCACCGACGCCAACTCACCACCAGGTAGTGATCGGTAGACGGCTTAGCTCCTCTCTTCACCTGAGTGTCCAGAACATATGGTCGCAAGTCCGATGACACGACTACAAAGTCAATCATTGAATTGCGACCTAGGGTGTCCTGGTGCCAAGTGCACTTATGGGCACACTTATGTTTGAACATGGTGTTCGTGATAGACAAACTGTGACAAGCACAGAAGTCTAACAACAAAACACCATTCGGGTTCAGACTGGAGAGGCCGTACCTCCTTCCCCACCAGAGAGGTGACATTCCATGTCCCGAGGGTCAGAGTAAGTAGCCGAGGATCGGTCCGACAGAACCCATGCCTTCGGCTGCCACCCAACTCGCATTGCACCCGACCCCTTAAACTCCTCCCACGGGTGGTGGGTCCATGGGAGGGCGGACCCATGTCTCCGTTTTGGGCTCAGCTCGACCACCAGGCGCTCGCCTTCGAGCTCCTCCCCAGGGCTCGGGGACCCGGTCCGGGCAAGGGAGACTGCTTCCTGTGCTCTCTCTCAGATGTCATGTCATAGGGGTTTTTTGAAACCTGGGTTCCGATACCTTGAAACTCTAATTTTATTGGACTCGCACGCTGCAGTGTTTGTCTGTCCATTTGTGTTTGCTTGCCAGCTGCGCTTGGCTTCGTGGAAATGAGCTGATCAAAACGAGGGAAATTTATCTCTTTACTCAAACAACATGCGCAGTCTGTGGCGGCTGTTATAATCCAATAAAATTGGAGTTTGAAGCTATCGGACCCGCCCACACGGTGGAGTACAGAAAGGATTGGCTCTCCGCTGCGTGTCACAGTGACGTGGAATTGAAAATAGATGTATAGATTTAAATGCGCGAGATTTATTCATCTGTTTTTGTTTGGCATGAGTGTATTTGGATGGAAATTCGACATACGACCAGATCACTTTACGACCGGTCTGCCAGAAACAAAATCGGTCGGAAGTCGAGAACTGTCTGTCTGTATGTATGTGTATGTGTGTGTGTGTATATATAGATATAGATATATAATGTGTATATATATATATATATATAAAATGTGTGTGTGTGTGTGTGTGTGTATATGTATGTGTGTGTATATATATAATGTATATATTTATATATATATATATATGTATATATAATGTATATATTTATATACACACCCACATCTGTTCAAGCAGAGATGGAGATGTTTCTCAGCACAACCCAGCTGGTATATAACACAAACACTCACTCCAGTCAGAATAGAGATGAGTACATCTGAAACCCCCCAGCTGGTACTCTGGCAGGAGTGGAAAACACCATTCTGCTGGCTCATGGCGAGTAAAATGTCTGTAGGATGAGTGAAATTAGCTAGTAAGTCATCAAGCTGGCTGCCACTGACCAAGAAATATAAAAAGGCTGACAAATTGATTAATATTTTCACCAATCTTGTTTTACTGTAGCTTTTCAGATATATTTCACTCGTGCACAGGCATGTGCTCCAATATGTGCTTGAAACGAATACTCAAAACCACTCCACAGGAACATACACACACACTTTATTCGAAGAAGCGATTGGGAAGTCATTCACAACAACCCAGTGGGAACACACGCGCACTTGCTTTAGTGAGAGCAGATTTGGGTCTGTTCATGAAACAGCAAATTCGATGCCTAATTGATCTTGACTTTGTTCACTCAGGTGTGTAATGCAGAAAGTGTTTTGTTAAATCTGGCTGGTCAGCTCATTATGCTGCAGAGAGATCGGTCCTGCCCACAGATACGAGATAAGGACTCATCTGCCAGTCAGAAAACCCTGGTGAGTTCCACTCACACATCCTATGTATTAGCCAGTGGATTTCAATCAGGTCTTATGCTTCACTTTCTCTTGTCTTTTTTATATTTGCCCATTTGGTTTAGTGTTTTATGATCTCTCTGCATTGTTCTAATTTATTTATTAAATCTTTTAAGTCAATTTTAAACTGTGTTCCTTTTAGTTGCCTTTCTCACCCCCTGTGGTTCTGGCTCAGTGTGTGGAGAGTGTTTGGGCCTCGAGTCACTCTGGCTGTAAGAAGCGCCACCTAGTGGAGGCCCTCTGGCTCTCATGTGGTGAGTCCGGGATGAAAGTGTGGCTTCCTCTATTCCCTCGTCGTGAAAACCGCAAACCCCACTCATTCCTCTCACGCCGTATCATGCTCTCATTCCTCCTTGACATCTACCCCCTGGCCGTGCTGTCGGAAGACGCACTCGTTTTGGGCGCTGCTAATGACACTCTTCTTTACGACTCCTCCTTTTCCTCCAAAGATAGCCTCGCAGGAAACTCCTGCTCTATGGATGGCAGTGGTGGAGATTCCTCCAACAAAGAAAGCCTTTCTCGCAGATCCGCCACATTTTCTTTGTCCCGAGAGCCCCCGGAATCGTTTTTCCCGTACTGTTTGGTAGAAAGGACCTCTCAGATCTACCTCCACCACCTCCTTCGTCAGCTGCTGGTGAGAAATTTGGGTGAGCAGGCCTTGTTGTTGGCTCAGTCATGCTCGTCATTGCCTTATTTCTCACATGTGCTGGAACTGATGGTGCACGTGGTGCTAGAGGAGGAAGCCACTTCTCGCGATCCCATCCCTGACCCGCTGCTGCCTACTGTGGCCAAGTTCCTGGCTGAGTTTCCCCTGTTTCTGCGCACCATCGTCCACTGCGCACGCAAGACTGAGTTCAACCTCTGGAACTACTTGTTTGCTGCTGTCGGGAATCCAAAAGATCTTTTTGAAGAGTGCATCATGGGTCGGGATCTGGACACAGCAGCTTCATATCTCATCATACTGCAGGTACGAGGAGAATTTTTTTTTTCATTAAAAAAAAAAAACAGAGAGAGAATCTTTTATACTTTCAAGCATGTTCTACAAGCACACCTTAAAGTAACTTGTACCAGGTTACACATGAATACAGCTTTCTGTGTATTATTATGGGTTACTAATGTTAAAAGCATGCAGTAGGTTTTTCATATTCAATATTTTATGTACAGTTGTGTTCAGAATAGTCAGTGTGTTTAAAAAGTTAATAAAGCTCAAAATGCTTATAGCATTTAGTTCCATTCGCACGAAAGCATTGGGAACATGAAAAATTGTTCTCAATCAAAACATGAAGAAAAATATCATTTATTATTTCCTGAAAGAATTTGAAAAGTGAATATTCGACTGTTGAAAAAAGTGTCTGAATTTCTTCTTTACAAACTCATTCACTGTATGAACTGAAAAAAATGTAAGATTTTGTTTGCCTTTGAATCACTGAACTAATATTTCGTTGTATCACCACTGTTTCTGAGAACTGCTGCACATCTGTATTGCATGGAATGAACCAATGTCTGGCACCTGCGAGCAGGTTTTCCATCTCAGGATGATGGGACTACATTCCACAGGTGTTCTGTATTTCTTGCTTTTGCCTCAGAAGCTGCAATTTTTTTCTATGGAATTAAGGTCTCGGGATGGGCCGCCACTCCATAACGTCAATCTTGTTCTGGAACTAAGATGTTGCCTATTTATTGGTGTGTTTTTGGTTGTGATCTTGTTGGAACATTCATTTCAAGGGCATTTCCTCTTGAGCATAAGGCAGCACGACCTCTTCAAGTACAGGGATTCCTCACTTTCCACGGTTAATTGGGACCGAGATCCCCCTGCAACCACCAAATTTCACAAAGCAGGATCAAACACCCCACCCCCCCACCCCCGACTAACACACATGTATGTGTATATCAGGGGTCGGGAACCTTTTTGACTACGAGAGCCAAAAAAGACATCTTTTAAAATCTAATTCTCAAAGAGCCATATATTAATACTGAATACAACTAAATTTAAAAAGACCAACAATTTTAGAGTATAATAAGACTCTGAATTTATTTTAAATTACATTACTTACTTATCTACTTACTTTAAGTAAGTAAGACTTAATTTATTTTAAACGACGTTGTCATAATGAAGTTATTTATTAGTAAGACAAGTACTTCTTACTATCAGTGCTGTAGTGGTCAAATAAGTGACTACACAATGGCAGCGAAGCGACTGAGGTGCACGGAGCGCGCGGCTTTGGCTTTGAAACTATTTAGCACTTCATCTCCGCTTTTTATTTACACAGGTGTGGAAATTTACGTTGATCAACTATAAAGGAGACCAAATTAAGTCAGTACACGCAACTCGGCCACTAAAACAACTGTGTACACGGTGTGTAATGGCGCGTACCCACCACTACAGCACTGCTTACTATTAATGCGACTTCTGGTGCTGCATGGTTTTTGCTGATGGCTTTATAGTCTGGTTGATACGGGGTGCGGATTCGACACGACATGATTCACACGCTGCAGTGTTTGTGACAGGAAGTGCGTCCCAAGTTTTGGCAATCAGCCGGTCTGCGGGTTGAAGTTTTTCCCATGTCTGTCCATTTGTGTTTGCTTGCCAGCAGTGATTTGCTTCGTGGAAATGAGCCGATCAAAAACGAGGGGAATTTATCTCTTTACTCAAAAACAACATGCGCAGTCTGTGGCTGTTGTTATAATCCAATAAAATTAGAGTTTCAAGGTATATGATATCAATAAATGCATATTCAATGCTATAAATGCTTATAATAACAATTAAACATTAAAAAATAATGCACAAGATGTAAATAAAATATAAATACACACACTTACAGATGCACGCACTTGGATGCGCACCTCTTATTAAAATGTACAGTGATACCTCAGCTCACGAACATAATTGGTTCCCAGAAAGTGTGTGTAAGGCGAAAAGTTTGTCTTCCGAACATTTATTTCCCATAAGAAACCATTAAAATGAGAATAATCCATTCCCAGGTCCCCATAAAACATAATTTTCTACTAAATAAGCCTTAAAACTACACAAAAATATACCTTATTTTATGTATAATAAATGTGCTATTGTATTGTAATTAAAGAAATAAACTGTACTGTATAATAGTCGTTTTATTTACCTTTGTGATGGTAGTTGATGGCTTGAAGGAATGGAGTGGGAGGAGGAGGGAGGGAGGTAGTTATTGTTTGGAAGGAGTGTTTGGTAACACCTACTGTTTGGAAACACCCTTAGCCACACACGCACCCTTAATAGCTTCCTTGTTCTTAAGGATGGTAGCAATGGTAGACTTAGCGTACTGGTATTGGGACGCTAAGTCACACAAACGCACACCTCGTTCGTGTTTTTCAATGATCTCCGCCTGTGGTGGGGTCTTTTTCGGTCCCATAACAGCAAAAGTACACTCAATATGGTCCAAAATGTCTATCAAACACAAACCACTTCCACACTCAAAGAAAGGAGGTGACGAACTGGGACGCCGTGAGCGTGCGTCAGCTTCTCGTGGCCGCCACCGTGGCGCTGTTCGACCGCGTGGTTTGGTTCGTCCGCCGAAAACTAGTTCGTCAGCAGAGACTATATGCTCGCGAATTTAATGTTCTTGAGGCGAAAAGTTCGTGAGCTTAAGCGTTCGTCAGCGGAGGTTTTACTGTACTTAGTTTTGATAGTAGGTTTTGGGTTGTTTTTTTCTTGTTTGTCTAGGTTTTTTGCACAATTGGCCTTATTTTGTGGCATTTGCCTGAACTTTTTCCCCCTATTCCTTAATTTCCTTATGTTTTAATTCGATTCATTTTTTTTTTTTTTTTAACGCGATGCATTCAAGCCGCATGAATTGACACGCAAAGTAGCGAGAGATCCTTGCTTTTTATGTATTCAAACTGACCCATGATCCCTGGGATGTGATAAATAGACCCTCCACCATAGTGTAAGAAACATCTCTCATATCATGATTCTTGTACCGCCAGGCTTCACTGTCTCCACAGTGTACTGTCTTGAATTCAGTGTTTGGATGTCTTCTCAGGGGGTCATTAGACCCAAAATTAGCAATCATACTTTCATCAGTCCAAAAAGTGTTACTCCATTTCTAATGAGGCCAGTCAGTGTGATCATTGGCATATTGCAACCTCTTCAGCACGTCTTTTTTTCAACAGCGGGACTTTACCGATAGTCTTGCCAATAGCTTGACTTCTGATTGTAACAGGACTCACAGGTCCTTACACCTTCTTTTGCCTTTCTGGAGCTGACCGTTAGCAGAGTCCCTGCTATTTTGGCTCTTCTTCAATTCGAATGATAGTTTTTCAGTTTCTTCCATATGTTTCAGGTTTTAGTTGCCATTTTAAAGCATTTGGGATAATTTTAGCTGAGCAGCTGATCATTTTCTGCACTTTTGTGTTTTCCCCACTCTGATCAACTTTCAACTTTTTTAAAATTAAGCTACACTGCTCTTCTGAACAATGTGTGCAATGACCCAATTTCCTCAGAATTTCAGAGAGAAATATTCTCAGCACAGGCCTGTTCACAGGCGTCAACATTTCAAAAATTTGGGAAACCAGTTTGTTTCATGGGTAAATGACTCTGGCTAACCCAAAGTTCGTTCAGCTGCAAAAATAAGTTGAATCCCACAGGTTGTGCAAAATGGTTCCCTGAAGAACAAGTAAATTATTAAACAAACCTGTTATTGAATTAATTAGATTTGTGCTTTTAAGTTCATTAGATGTATGTATAATATCTTATGTATTGTTGAATTTTCTAATGTTAAAGGATTAAATTATTGACAACACAACTAATTATTTTTGAAACATTAAATTTGAATACAAATAATCATCACTGTTCTCATAAAACTGCTGGAATACTTTTAATACATCAAAATGCAAAGTCCTCAATCAGCATAAATTCACCAATTTGAACCTTTAACTGGTTTAACTGGAATGTTCGCGAATTGCTAACATTAATACATAATGTTTTAATACACTTTTTTCGCTATAACATTTTTGATAATTCACAAGGTATTAATTAATAAATGTGAGCCACTCCATCGAAAGTAGGCTCTTGTGTCCAAAAATTAGCTTTTTACACAGTCAGATAGAGGATGCCCAAAGCTGCAAAATGCAGCAGAAAGTTTGTCAATACCTTGAAAACTGACTGAGCTATGCCATTTCTTGTCAGCATTCTACTCTAAATTTCAAAAGATGTTTTGGAGAAAAATGAGCACAAAGATTGCCATTTTCCCCAAGATCATTAGTCATTAGCAACCAGACATTTTTATTCACCTCAGCCATATTAACTTTTAGAAAACATGTCTCGGAAGAGTTTTAGGAAGAGAGATGAGAAATCATCCTCATTTTAATCTGACAGGCCCTTTTAAAACCCATTAGTCACCGTGGTAAACCCCAAAAAATGAACAAAAAAGACTATTTTTTTTTTCATTTCTGTTTATTCCAATAAGATCAGTATGTATCTTTTTGGCCATTATATAAAGGTTTAAATGCCTTCAAATGATACTGATTGAAAAAAAAAAAAAAAAACACTCTGGTTCAAACAATCACACTGAAATTAAGAAAACTATATAACAAAACTCTCTGATATCTTTATACAAGTAAGCTTCAACAACTCTGCCCTCATCATTATCATTTTAATATATATCCTGCTCAGCAGAAAGGATCACATCATCTTCACGAACACCACTCATGCACACTTTTATTAACAGATGCCTCTTCATCAGCATCAAAATTAAAATCTTTATCAACACAGCTGGCATCATAATCAGTTTGTTCATCAGTAAAAGGAATGAAACATTTTAATTATTTTTCAGGTCTTGACCAATTTTTAGGACTTGACCAACCCACGATCCAGCATGTCCAGTCCAGACAAGATTACACACCAATCAAATTTTGCATGCAGAGAAAAATACTCGCCGGCGAAATAATCAAGAACACCAAGCATTCTGGCATCTTCAAAGCCCAAAAAATACTTACATTTTTGGGGCTTACCATGGTGACCAGTGGGTTTTAAAAGGGCCTGTCAGATTTGAATGAGGATGATTTCTCTTATCTCTTCCTAAAACTCTTCATAGACATGTTTTCTAAACGTTTATATGGCTGAGGTGCATAAATATGTTTGGTTTTCTAAGGACTAATGATCTTGGAAGAAGTGCAATCTTTTTGCTCATTTTTCTCTGAAACATCTTTTGAAATTTTCAGTTGAATACTGACACAAGAAATGGCATAGCTCGGTCAGTTTTTAAGGTACAGTCGGCCCCCTACTTGTGAAACCCCCTGGGTAAGAAAATTCCGGGTTACAAAAGCCATTTTCCTAAGTTTTTGGCCCTGAGATATGAAAACAACCTCCTCTTATGAAAAGTGCCAAATGCACCATTCAAAATTCAAACGTGCCAATCAAAATTTCACACAGTACGCGAGTTGCTCTCTCATTGGCTGTCTCCCAACATCCTGCCCCACTGGCCTCCCATTGGCCAGGAGGCAGCTGTTACCCATACTTCCTGTACCCATACTTCCTGTTTGTCACACATGTGAAGGAGAGTTGACTGTTGGCTTGTTTTGAGATTGATCATGCAGCGTTATATTTTGTTATCGCCGAAATCCCTCTACGATTCGGACAATATTGAACCAGAAGGAGACCTTAAAGCGGAAATACAGTGACGGAGGCGATTATTTCGGCACGATATTAAAACCAAGTGCTCCATGGGAGAAGACCTCCGATCTCACAAGGAAGCAAGTTGATATTGAATGAGGACCTCTGATCTTTCAAACAGGTACTGTAATTCCGCTTTAAATAAAATATCCCGTCCATTTAAACATTTAAATACAATTGTTCCATCAGCTGTGCGTTGCATGTGGGCAGTGCTCAAGTTTTGAGTGTGTGTGAGAGTGTGGGGGAGTGTGAGAGGCTGCCAGAGTCAATCAGAGATGAAAGGAGGCTTTAGTTTTTAGTTTCGTTTTTTTAAGTTGTTTAATTCAGTAAATGTTTAATAAATGTGGCGCATTTGAGCAAAATGTGGCTCATCTGGACCTCCGATCCATCAAAGAATCAAGTTAAAGTTGACTTTGGACCTCCGATCTGTCAAGGAGGGAATGCACTTTGAATTGCACTGCTTCAAATGCTCTCGTGTCCTGCTTGTGGGCATGGCCTGCAGTGCCACAATAAACATTTAATGTGTACTGTATTGTTTGTGTGTGAGAGACAGGTGTGTGTGTGTGTTGTTAAAAAATGTTTCATAATGGTTTAATTAATAAAATACTTAAATGGTTTAATAAATAATTTTCTTTTACTTTTAACACACATACAAAATTGGTGTACTTTTATCATTTTTAAAGGGTTTATGGGGTAGTCTTGGGAGCCTTGGAACGAATCAGGCGTTTTTGACATGTAAAATGCACCCCTACTTACGAAACTCCCGCATTACGAAAAAGGTTCTCGGATGGATTAATTTCGTAAGTTGGGGGCCGAATGTATTCACAAACTTTTTGCTGCATTTTGCAGCTTTGGGCCTCCTTTATCTGAATGTGTAAAAATCTCATTTTTGGACACAAGAGCCCACTTTCTGTAGAGTGGCTCACATGGGTTCTACCAAAACACTTGACTGAACGGCTTCGTGATGTCTGTCTGCTATTACTTTGAACACAACTGTGTGTGTGTGTGTGTGTGTGTGAGACTTCACAGATTTTTTTGTATTTGTAAATCTATCCCCACCCCCCCACCCCATGGAAATGTTTCATGGGAAATATTGGGGGCAGCTATGGCATAATGGTAGGGGCTTTGGGACTGAAAGGTTGCTGACTCTATTCTCAAACCAATTGTAAATGTGTGGTGGTGGTGGTGGGTAGTCATGGCTGAAGTGCACTTGAGCAAGGCACCCCAACTGCTCCGTGTATGCCCCCAGTAATTTTTTTTTTCTCCAACGGTGTTGCTAGAACATGGAAGCTCCAGCAGTAAGTCGTCAGCACGCTACACTCCTCTTCAACACGGCACTAGAACAAGGAAAATGGGATCTCTGTCGCCACATGATCCGATTCCTCAAGGCCATTGGGTCTGGGGAGAGTGAGACTCCACCCACTACTCCAACCAGCCAGGTGAGTTCTGAATGGGATGAAAATCAAGTGTGCTGTGTCTTAATTCTTAATGTGCCAGTTATTATTAGCTGTTAAAACAGATGAGTGTGAGATATTTAAAATATTTGCAAACTTCTAAATGAGAAGCGGTCTCGTTCATTTTAAATGTATTTAGGAAACAAATGTACTTCACTGAAATCCTTTATACACCCACCAAGTGTGCAGGTAGAGTAATGGGTCGATCATATGGATTGAACCTTTATTTGTTCAGTAAAGGTGCCGAGCTAATGGCCTCGCAATGCTTTTGTTCTTATTTTAGGAGCCGAGCTCTACAGGAGGGTTCGAGTTTTTTCGTCATCGCAGTATCAGCTTGTCTCAGTCAGCGGAAACGGTTTCTACAGGAAAATTCAGTTTACAGAAAACCTTCAGCATGCCCTCAGGACCGTCCACGAAAGGGTAACACAGTTGTTTTGTTTTTGTGGTCTACAATTTGCATGATGACTGTCTTACTCAAACATTATGGAATAAATACTGAATAAACTTCTCTTAAACCTAATCGCTGTGAGGGGGCACAAACCAGTGTTCTCTCTCACGCTGATCCCAAGCCTGGATAAATGCAGAGGGTTGTTTCAGGAAGGGCATCTGACGTAAAACATGTGCCAGATTTGATATGCAACTTATCGCTACATCTTCCATACCAGATTGGTCGAGGCCCAGGTTAACAACAACCACCATCATTGCTGTTAACCAACAGGGTGCTGGTGGAAACTGGGCTACTGTTGGCCAAAGAAGGAGAGGCGGGAGGCGCGTCCGTAGGTGAAGAGAGAGAAGAGGAAAGGCATGAGTCAAGAACTGCGAGTAGGAACGTTGAATATTGGAACTATGATAGGAAAAGCTAGAGAGCTGGCTGACATGATGCAGAGGAGGAAGGTGGACATACTGTGTGTTCAGGAGACCAGGTGAAAAGGTAGTCAGGCTAGAAGCTTAGGAGCCGAGTTTAATCTGTTTTATCATGTTGTGGATGGGACGAGAAATTGAGTAGGAGTCATCTTGAAGGAGGGGTTTGTCAGGAATGTTCTAGAAGTGAG
This sequence comes from Plotosus lineatus, assembly GCA_024760905.1. NCBI lineage: Eukaryota > Metazoa > Chordata > Actinopteri > Siluriformes > Plotosidae > Plotosus > Plotosus lineatus. The sequence goes on from CM045735.1 coordinate 33,583,042, forward strand.
AAGAGTGTCAGACAGAGTGATGAGCCTCAAGTTAGAAATTGAAGGCGTGATGTTCAATGTTGTCAATGCTTATGCCCCACAGGTGGGATGTGAGCTAGAAGAGAAGGAGAGATTCTGGAGTGAGTTAGATGAAGTGATGCAGAGTACCCCCAGAGGTGAAAGAGTGGTCATTGGTGCAGACTTCAATGGACATGTTGGTGCAGGCAACAGACAGGACGAGGAAGTGATGGGGAGGTTTGGTATCAGGACAGGAACACAGAAGGTCAGATATTGATACATTTTGCAAAAAGGATGGAAATGGCTCTGGTGAATACTTTCTTCCAGAAGAGACAGGAGGATAGGGGACTTTTAAAAGTGGAGGTAGAAGCACACAGGTAGACTATATCTTGTGCAGGCGATGTAATTTGAAGGAAATCAGTGACTGCAAAGTAGTAGTGAGTGAGGGTGTTGCCAAACGTAGGATGAGGGTGTGCAGGATGACACTCGTGGTGAGGAAGGCAAAGGCAGAGCAGAAGACAAAGTGGTGGAAGCTGAAAAAGGAAGAGTGTCGTGTTGTCTTCAAGGAGGAGTTGAAACAGGCTTTGGGTGGTCAGGACGTGCTTCCAGATGACTGGACAACTACAGCTAATGTGATCAGGGGGACAGGGAGGAGAATACTTGATGTGTCCTGTGGAAGGAAAGTGGATAAGGAGACTTAGTGGTAGAATAAAGACGTTCAGGAGTGTGTACAAAGGAAGAGGTTAGCTAAGAAGTGGGACATTGAGAGGACCTAACAGAGTAAACAGGAGTACAGGGATGTGCAGCATAAGGCATCGGTAGTGGTGTCAAAGGCCAAACAGAGGGCATATGATGAATTGTATGATAGGTTGGGAAGTAAGTAGGAAGAAAATTATTTATACAGGTTGGCACAGCAGAGAAATGGAGATGGGAAGGATGTGCAGCAAGTTAGAGTGATTCAGGACAGAATGGGAAATATATGACCGATGACAGAAGTGTGCTGGAAAGAGTACTTTGAAGAGCTGATGAATGAGAAAAATAAGAGAGAAAAAAGAGTCGAAGAGGTGACTGTTGAGGACCAGGAAGTAACAAAGATTAGTAAGGGTGAAGTGAGGAGGGCATTGAAGAGGATGAAGAGTGGAAAGGCAGTTGGTCCTGATTACATACTGGTGGAGGTATGGAAGTGTCTAGGAGAGGTAGCAGTAGATTTTCTGACAAGAACATTCAACAAGGTCTGAGAGTGAGAGGATGCCAGAGGAGTAGAGAAGTGTGCTGGTGCCCATTTTTAAGAACAAGGGAGATGTGCAGAGTTGTGGCAACTACAGAGGGATAAAGTTGATGAGCCATACGATGAAGTTATGGGAAAGAATAGTGGAAGCTAGACTAAGGGCAGAGGTCAGCATTTGTGAACAACAGTTTGGTTTCATGCCAAGAAAGAGCACCACAGATGCAGTGTTTACCTTTAGGATGTTAATGGAGAAGTACAGAGAAGGTCAGACGGAGCTACATTGTACCTTTGTGGATCTGGAGAAAGCATATGACAGGGTGCCGAGAGAAGAACTGTGGTATTGCATGAGGAAGTCTGGAGTGGCAGAGAAGTATGTTAGAGTGGTGCAGGACATGTATAAGAGATGTAAGACAGTGGTGAGGTGTGCTGTTGGTGTGACGGAAGAGTTCAAGGTGGAGGTGTGACTGCATCAAGGGTCAGCTCTGAGCCTCTTGTTTGCTATGGTGATGGACAGGCTGACAGATGAGATTAGACAAGAATCTCCATGGACCATGATGTTTGCAGATGACATTATGATCTGTAGTGAGAGCAGAGAACAAGTGCAGGAAAATCTAGAGCGGTGGAGGTGTGCCCTGGAAGCGAGTGGAATGAAGGCTAGCCTCCATAGGACAGTATACATGTGTGTGAACGGTGAGGTTAAAGGGAGCAGAGAAAAAGGTGGAGGATTTTAAGTACTGCGGCTCAACAATCCAGAGCAATAGAGTGTGAAAAAGAGGTGAAGTGTGTGCAGGCAGGTTGGAATGGTTGGAGAAAAGTGTCCGGTGTGATAGGAAGGTATCGGCAGAATGAAAGGAAAAGTGTACAAGAAGGTGAGGAGGCCAGCGACGTTGTATGGTTTTGAAGGGGGCATAGTGAATATATTGGTTGTAGGATCCTGAGGTTGGAACTATCAGGCAGAAGGCCGACAGGAAGACCAAAGAGGAGATTTATGGACGTGGTGAAGGAGGACATGAAGGTAGTTGGTGTAAAAGATGATGCACCGGATAGGGTGAAATCGAGGCTGATGATTCACTGGGGCGACCACTGAAGGGAGCAGCTGAAAGGAAAAGAAGAGGAAAAGATCTTAATTATCCAGCTTAGTTTCTTTTCTGAATAAAATAATTTAAGGTAGAACTGCTGTCTGTGCACACAAGTTTTACAATCGGTTGTACTGGTGGGACCTGGTTTTGTTTCCTGCCATTAATGTTAGTGTTGATCTTGTTACTTGAGCATAAGCGTTTGCTTCTGTGCTTATTTTTATAAATGGCCTGGTCTGGCCTGGAAAAGAAATCTGTCCTCCAACCATGAAACCTTTTTACTATGACCAGGTACTGGGATTTTTATTGGTGCAGCTACAAATTTTAACAATTGACCATGAATTATGTTTATGGCATTTGTCAGATTCCCTGATTGAGACACACACCCCACCCCACCCCACCCCGAGATTCACTCAGCCTTAATTCCTAATGTACATAAATGCGGTACAATCAGTATGATTCCACAGAGAATGTGCTCCACTTAACAAGTATATAATGTAATTCCGGAATGATTTGATGCTCCTTTGCGTGTGTGTGCGTGCAGTAAGGAGAGTGACAGTGCTGAGAACATGTACATCGACATGATGCTATGGCGTCATGCACGACGTTTGCTGGAGCAGATCCGTCTAAAGGATCTCGGCTGTTTCTCGGCACAGCTGGGCTTTGAGCTGATAGGCTGGCTGACCCGGGAGCGTACCCGTGTCGCTCGTGTAGCTGACTTTGTCTCTGCCCTTAAATGCCTCCATAACGATTTCCTGTGGCCTTTTCCTGTTCTTCCTGCTGGCTCGCCACTGAAAAACGGCCGCTGTCGAGCAGGTGTGTTCATGATGGTTATGTTACAGATACTTTACATCCACAGTATGCTGTGTATATGGAGTGTACACAGGTATTTTACTCATAGTGACAACACCTTTATTTGCACACTGATGAGAAAGAAATCAAATTGGTGAACGACCCGACCCCCCCCCCCCCCCCCCCTGGTTTCTGCATCTCTTTCTCCGCAGTATTGAGCACACGCCTGTTGAAGTCTCGATCCAACGACAGCTTACTCAACAGCGATATGGACACCGCACCAGCTCAGATCACAACCAACCACAATTGGTTGGATGGGCTGGTGACGGAGCCGAAAGAGATTGACTCTGCCTCATCACACAGTGCTCCACAAACGCAGGAAGCCTTTCTGTCGCCTCTCATCAATAAAAGTGCGTTTATCTTAATGATTCTTAAATCTATTTTTCTTTCTTAGTGCTAATTTTGACCAGTTGGTGTATCTGTTTTTGTATCAAGGTCTTTGTCAGTATTAAGTGCTCCGTCTGAAACATTTACCTCTGGAGTATATTATGGCATCCAGATGAAAGCTTGTTGGTAAAATGAGCTCTCAATCTCTTTATTTCCCTCCAGCCGAGGAGTGCAGCATTGGCTCAGCCACAGATCTAACGGAGACAAGCTCTATGGTGGATGGTGATTGGACGATGGTGGATGAGAACTTCTCCACCCTGAGCCTCAGCCAATCAGAGCTGGAACACATCTCCATGGAGCTGGCCAATAAGGGTCCTCACAAGTCACAGGTGCAGCTCAGGTAAGGTGGCGCTGCTGATATCATCGGTGGGATACAAAGGCGTGGCTGCTGCAATATTCTCATCAGTTGTGCAGCAGTGTGTATTGAAATGTTAGTTCAGTTTCTGTGTTCGGATGGTGGTATTCAGGTTGATGTCATTCCGCAGGTATTTGCTGCATGTATTTTTAGAGGCAGGATGTTTGGAATGGAGCGTTGTGATTGGTCTGATTCTGCGTGATGTTGGTGTCATTAAACAAGTTTTGGGCTTTTTGGATGCTGCGGATACAGAAACGGTTCAGAGTGTACAAGTTGGACTCATCGCTGTTGACCAGTGGGCTTCATCTGATTGGTCAGTGTGTGTGCACGTGTGTCCTAATATTTAATTCAAAAACACTCCTGCTTTATCATAATATTGTGAATATTTTGGGTTATAACTTTCATTTCTCTCACACCTGTTTGGTTGTCTCCAGTCTGGGATACAAACCCTTCCTGAACCTCATCGCGCCCGAGCTGCAGAAACTGTGCGACGTCTCCGTGGATCAGGTTCCGCTCGACTCCTTTCAGCCAGCCATCTCCAAGCTGGCTGACCCAGTCCTGCCACGAGTGGAGGAACATCGTGGTGTCGCAAACTTTACCCTCCCAATGACTCTGGAGATCCCCACTAGCTCCGCCCCTCGTATTATGGATGACACTCACAAGGAGGAATCGGAAGACGAAGCAGCTGAGGAGGGAGCTTACGACTGTACGCTCTCATAATTCCACAGGACAGAGAATCAGCAGGATCTGGAATTCTATACATTGAGTCCTAACCTTAGTCACTAAGCCATGCAGCATTGATTAAAGAGCGCAGAGTGCATTATGAGTCATGGTAGGAAGCACGGGCAGAAGGCAGGAACTTTGTCTGTGTTTCAGTGGCACGTCAGAGTGTATTGATGTTTATAGGGTACTACAGAGAGAATGCAAGGTGGTTTTCTTATTCACTGTGTATGCCACACGTCATCTTCACATGGCACAGTCCAGTTGATGAGAATGATGGCGCCAATACATCACATCATGGCTGATGTGCTCATGAGGTGTCACTGACACAGCAGTGCCGAATATATAACTTAAGTTACTGGGTCTCAAAGTAATGACATGTATAATATATAATCCGATTGGTTGACCAGTACACGAGGCAGTCCGTGTTATATGAATTATGTATAGATATAAGAACGAGGTATCAGTGGTAAAAATCTGCTGAATTCTTCATGTGCTTTTTAACATCATTGATCTGGATTACAGTTCCTTTCGATCCCACAGGGCAGTAGTGGCTTAGTGGTAAAGGTTAAAGTGTTACTGATCTGGTCAGTGGTTCAATCCCTGCCATCACGACTGTTGGGTCCTTGAACAAGGCCCTGAACACTCAGTTGCTCAATTGTATTAAAAAAAAATAATAATAATAATAATAATTGTAAGTCGCTCAGTAAATGCAAGTCATGTCCTTGAAATTTAACTGAATTTACCTCCGTGTTCACTCATTTTAATTAAATATGAGAATCACTAATTATATTTTGATACTAAAATGCAAAAATATTTGAGTGTGTGTAGCTCACACCTGCCTCACTGCAAGACGGTTCTGGATTCGAGTCCCATGCTCTGATGTTTCTGTATGGACTTTTTGTGTTCTCCTTGTGCTGATGTAGGTCTCCTCTGGGCACTCTGGTTTCTTATGACAGTCCAAAGACTGCATGTTAGGCTTTTCAGTTGTTACAGATTTCCCCTGGGTTTTTGGTGCGTGTTACTCTGTGATATTCTGGCATGTCGTTCAGGGTGTGCTTTGCCTTGAACTGGCTGAGATAGGCTCCAGTCTCTTTGCAAGAGTAATATGATTAAACAGTTCAGCAAATGAGTGAGTTTATTCAATCTGCTGACAGTGTGAATATATATGCAATCAAAATCAGAATTTACTAAAAATTCTTTGTGGGAGTCTAAAACCCAGACGAACTTCAGATGTTGTTCATCCAAGCCCCACCCCTTACTCCATTAAAATATCTGAACTCGAGTACTTTCAGAAAGAGATCTCCACATACTACAGGATTTTAAAGTGATCCAAGTTTGGTGCTGTGAGTTCACTGAGGATTTACATTCAATAGTTTGTGTCTAATTTTATGCATCATGTCATGGCTTGTATATGCGCGCATCAGCCAGTGAGCTATGGAGTATGCCCCCTAAACTCCATCCCCTTTCTTGGCTACAGCTTCAGCACTGCCTGCATCTCCACAAGAGAAATCACCATGAGTGGGATAATGTGTGACCTACGTAGTGAATAAGGGATTGTGTAGGAGCGAATACACTTGGTGTGTGTGTGTGTGTGTGTGTGTGTGAGTGAGTGAGTGAGAGAGAGCGAGCGAGAGAGAGAGTAAGTATAAAGCAACTCTGATGTGCTGTTTAGGTAATGCTGCAGTTCTGTCCTTTGGTTGAATTCATATTCATCTAAACTTCCCTCGGTGTGTCTTAATACCAGTATTAACAATCTCTATGAAAAGAGGCTGTACTTCCAAAAATTTATTTATTTTTATCTTTTTTTTTTTTTTTTTTTTTTTTTTGGGGGGGAAACAATCAGTTCATCCACAATGCATCATGTTGCTATGAGGGTTGGGTAAATATCATATCGTCATAATCCACTAACACAGAGCTCCCAACATTTAGTTTAATCATATGTTAATGATTTTGTTTGCACAATGAGCCAATCATGTCTAATTTCTACATGTCTTTCAGTGAGCTCAATGTTAAGGTGTCCCCCTTTTTGTGGGATGTCCCGTGTAATAGGCAAACCACTTAAGAGATTGTTTTCTGTCACTATGTGACGGATTCTCTTCTGTCACTTGACCTACACACTCTGTGGTAATGTCAGACACTCTGAGACATCCCATCCCGCCTGCCGAGCTTTACACCCGGCTTCTAGGTTAAAATAAAATGGTGAGTAACTTTGATCTACACAAACTTTATATCCCTTTACTCTGGGCTTACACTGGGACCCAATGTCTGCCATTTCTGTGATTCAAGGCGTGGCACATCACAAATTTAGTATGATTTAGGCTGTAAAATAGAGGTAGAGTGCACCTAAGGAGGTCTTACATTTTTAGGGTATTTTAAGCTCTGGCTCTACCATCTGAGTTTTCCAAGTTTTATGATGTTACAATATTACGATGAATTATGATCTGATGCCAAAGTTCACAAATCCACCAAGTTTCCTCGATCTTCATGACTACTCTCAAATCATTGAGATTGTGGACGTCGGGCCCCATGTAAACCCAGAACTAGTTTTGGGGAAGCAGTTAAAAAAAAACAGGGCAGGGCTTGTTGGGTCTGGTCCAATTCTAGAATTTTTTTTTTCCATCAAAAATTGGATTGATATTTAATTTGTTCAATTTGTTGTGCACTGCTGGTATTTTCAATTCATTTATTATTATTTAGCATGGAGTGCTGCAGCCTCTGTCATAGGATATTGCAGGAGGAAAGGGGGGGTGGAGGTGTTTTTCTTCTCAGTTCTTGATATGTATCATAATAAAAAAAAAAATTAAAAAAAAATCACGCATGTCTAACCGTGGGGCTCTAAAGGAGCGGTTGATTATGAATATACTCGCACGCCAGATACATCACATGACCCCACCCTGATCACAAGCATAAGTGCTAACAGTGTTCTGACATGGAGTCAGTCATGATGCTCGGTTTGATTCTCGCACAGTTGTAACTCAACCTCTTCCACAGCCTGCACTTTTTATCCTTACAGTATCATAAGTCTGGATTTCTTTCAGTCCTTTAAAATAGGAAGAGCAGATTTGTATGAAATTCCTGGTTATTGTTGTTGTTTTATTTGACTATGAAAATTTAATACCTCATTCATTGCAGTTGTCTGCATTTTAGAACTTTTTTTAATCATTTGTCCAATCACCACACTCCTTGTTTCTCGTTGTGCTTTGAAAGCACCAGTGGGGTGTGTGTGTGTGTGTGTGTGTGTGTGGTTTTAGAGTATACAGCTTCATATGTTTTGTTTATGAATAAATCTTCAATAACAATTTCTGAAACATCACACTGTCTAAAAGGGTGTGTGCACAGTTCAGTGTGTTTATCTGTGTACTTCTTTGGTTGATTTGTACAAGTAAGTGAGGTCATGGTCATTGTTTTTGTTTACTACCGCAAAACATGTAAACCGTGTCGCGTGAGCGTGCAATCTGTCACGTGCAGCCCTGTGTACAGTATGTGGAGTTTGAATCTGGATTCTTTATCGCATGACACTCAACAAGGGTTTGAGATCCCTCAGGCTGACAAGGATGCAAAAAATGCAATGGATGAGCTCAGGCTTGAATCTCACTCTTAAATTGCAGGTGGGGTGTTTTAGATGTACTCAGGAGGTCTGTTCATCCATCATTGATGCACCAGTGGTACTTTAGAAGGTTTTTTTTTTGTTTTTTTTTTTGTGCACCCCATTTATTTTCAGATTTAATCTGGAGTGTATGAACACGAGTGTGTGAGAATAACAACAAAGCTGCAAGGTACATAATGAACAGTAACCTGAAGCAGTGAAGTGATCCATGTTCTGTAAAAATTAAACTCATCCTGCTTCAGCTGATAAAGAGGAAGTAGTGTTATGGCAGATCTTATTAAAAAAAAAAAAAAAAATCCATTCTGGCTTCAAACCTGAGAAGTGAAAACGTGTAGTGATTGTCGCTTTTGGATCGAAATCTTTGTCCTGTCCTGAGAGGAATGAGTTTTCAGCTCTTCAGGGTCAGACATCAACATGGAACTGCTTGCTTCATTACTTGTCACTTCAGTGTTATTTTTTATATATAGAAATCTGTATTTTTTTGTTGTTGTTGTTTTCATGTGCAATGATAAAGCAGCAGCTCAGTTTGTCTCCGCAGCTCTTTATCTGTCGTGTTTTTCATGTGGACCAAACTGTTGTTGTTGTTACTGCTCCTCAGGTCAAACATTAGCTTGTTTCTCAAAATGATAAAGAAGCTCATTGACCGAATTTGCTGTGCCCTCACATCTCATTTCCTTTTTTTTTTGTCTCCAGCACGTGTATGTTATTATACAGCCACTCACTACTATGCTTCATATAGTCTACTGACCAAAGAAGTGAATTTAGGCCCACATGCAGCTTGGAGCTGATCTGAATATGCAAATTAAGTTTATTCAAGCATTCTCTCACACACACACACACACACACACACAATATCTCATCATTTTCTTTTTCCCTTGTCTGTGGAGGATGGAAAAGATAAAGTAAACGAATAGGTTTATTGGCGAAATGAGCATACTCTGTGTGTGTGTATATACAGCGCTCCCCCCCCAATCATTTTATTTGTTCTTAATGAACAAGTGCGGTACTTTTCTGAACATGGACTGCTTTCCTTGCTTTGTGTGTAAGCCTGGTGTGTTACAATGGGGGGAATCTGTAGTGGTGCATCAGGTGTGTGAGGTGTGGTGTGTTGACGATCTTGTACAATTCACTTTTTCTACCAAGTTTCTAGAGCTTTTCTTGTAAAAAGAGAACAATAAATTATTTTTAAAAGCATCCTTTATGGTGTGGAATGGAGTCTTTCTGTTCTTTAATGTTTTCCGTCGGTTTGGTTTTATTTCTTTTGACATCACAAAGCAAGTTTACTCCGTAATCTGCCCAATGTTTCTATAGAAAGCTTTTACCTTGTGCAAGGAACAAACGTCTTTCTGAAACCCCAACTCGCCGGCTGCAAAACTGGTCGTTTCCATGGAAACAAACCTGTTTGTTTTTTTTTGGTTTTTTTAAAACATATATTACATGTGCTCAACCGGACATAAAAAAAACAAAAACAAAACCCCTATGATTTATTTTACGTCGGATGCCCTTCCGGTCACAACCCTTTTAGCAAGGGACAGAAACACGCTGACGACTTTGCAGCTCCTCTTTACGAAAGTCAGCAATGGTTCTTTTACATGAACCTCTCACCGTAGACAGTGACAGAAATGGCCCGCCTTTAATAACCCTGTTAGCTGCACTGGGGGGGGGGACAGTGACGACCTTTATGGGGACTTGAACCCCCAACCTTAGGATCAGCGATCCAGTGCCCTATCCACTAGACCACCACAGCCCATATTACATGCATTAAAATATGCTTCTTAAAACACATTCTATAGACAGTTTTACTCATTAATTATTGTAGTAATGATTAAGAAAAACTTCTCAATTTTGTACCGTGACATTATATATATTACACACACACACACACACACACCCTCAATTTTTTTTAGCATATTGTGATAAAGATCATTTTCGGTAATGTACTGATAAACATTAGACTTTCATATATTTTAGATTCATTACACACAGCTGAAGTAGTTCAAACCTTTTGTTTTAATCTTGATCATTTTGGCAAAAAAGTAAAGAAAATCCAAAAATTCCTATCTCAAAAAATTTGCATATTTCATCTGACCAATAAGTGTTCATTATTTGAAGGTTGACTTTTTTATATTATGTTCAGTTATGCACTCAATACTTGGTCGGGAATCCTTTTGCAGAAATGACTGCTTCAATGCGGCGTGGCATGGAGGCAATCAGCCTGTGGCACTGCTGAGGTGTTATGGAGGCCCAGGATGCTTCGATAGCGGCCTTAAGCTCATCCACAGTGTTGGGTCTGGACTCTCTCTTCACAATATCCCACAGATTCTCGATGGGCTTCAGGTCAGGAGAGTTGGCAGGCCAATTGAGCACAGTAATACCATGGGCAGTAAACCATTTAGCAGTGGTTTTGGCACTGTGAGCAGGTGCCAGGTCGTGCTGAAAAATGAAATCTCCATAAAGCTTTTCAGCAGATGGAAGCATGAAGTGCTCCAAAATCTCCTGATATCTAGCTGCATTGACTAACCAGTGTCTCTCCCCCTTATGCCGGTCCCGAGCCCGGATAAATGCAGAGGGTTGCGACAGGAAGGGCATCCGGCGTAAAACTTCTGCCACATTTAAAAATGCAAATGATCAATACAGAATCTAAAATATATGAAAGTTTAATTTTTATCAGTATATTACAGAAAATAATGAACTTTATCACATGCTAATTTTTTGAAAAGGACTAATGGTGCACATTCAAGATTTTTAATCACCATTTGTGCTTTGACACACACACAAGAATGGAAAGGAAGGCTCAAATCAATAAAAACAAATCGATAAGCATTAACCATTCGACGTCCACTAGAGGGGGACAATGCATCATTTGTGAGACGCCCCATCGAATGTAAGCGCTTGTAGCAAGTGACGTATGGTGTTTGTGGACAAAGCGCGGCTTACCCGGACTCCGATCTTTCAAGTGAGCAAATGAAGGTTGAGTACTGTACTAAAACAAGAACATAAAAGTGTGACGTAATGACAACGAGCTTTCAGCCGAAACCAGAATGCAGCGTGAGATGGCAGAGTGGATTTATTAGTCAAAGGGTCAAAGTAGATTTATTAGTCAAACTTACGCGCTTTCATTGAGGTGAACTGCATTCAGCTGGAGCATCTTAGCCACGCCCCTCGACCGGAGCGGGCAGAGAACAAAGTGACAGAATACAGTAGAGTGATGCGAGTTAATCTTCTGGTGCAGAGGTGAGCTTTATTGGGAGTGGATGAGAAGAGTGAATTCAGGTGTAAGCCAAGAGCAGCTCAGCCACGCCCCTCAATGAAAAGAAAACGGAGTTAGATGAGTACAGCTGCCAAAATCAAAGTCCTCCCAAAACACAGACTAACAAAAAGATAAGAACACGAAGAAATAGAAATTAAAATAAAAAACAAACAACATGAAGTGTAATACATTTGATAAACAAAACAAAAAGATCAACATGCTACAGCACAGTACATAAAATCACACACACACACACAAACATTATACACATTAACTTAGGTACTGTACTAGAATAATAATTGAAAAATACTTTAATAATATAGTGCTTTACAACAGTTCAGATGATTATTCCTCTTCAGACGCTTCAGGGGAAACTGTCATTTCTTCAGAAGAGACATCCAACGTCATTACCTTTTTCTGGTACATTTGAGTAGCATCATGGAGCTTAACTGGTAATTAAAACACACTAAAAAGGCTCATTGACAACTTGCACGCGAATGAGGAAAAAGGGGCGTATAGATCATCTAAACCAATCAGCAGGAAGGAGGACCCCCCATGACCCCCAAAGAACAAGCTCACAAAATGTTGCTCCATTTCGCTTTTGGCCAGCCATGTGCTCTTTGGTAAACTGTAACCTCTTCAGCACATCTTTTTTCCAATAGTGGGACATTACAGGGCTTCTTACCTATGGCTTGGCTTCACATAGGCATCTTCTGATTGTAACAGAACTCACAGGTAACTTTAGACCTTCTTTGATCTTCCTGGAGCTGATTGTTGGCCGAGTCCTTGCCATTTAGGCTCTTCTATCCATTTGAATGGTAGCTTTTCACTTTCTTCCATGTCTTTCAGGGTTTGGTTGCGATTTTAAAGTATTTGGGATCAGCTGATCATTTTTCTGCATTTTGTTTTCCCCTCCAATCAACTTTATCAAGTGATGCTGTTCTTGTGAACAATGTCTGGAGTGACCCATTTTCCTCAGAATTTCAGAGAGAAATGTCCTGTAACCTGCATGTGCATTTGCTGCCTTCCTTCCTTCCTTAAATTAGAACAATAATTGGCACCTGTTTTTCAAAGAATTAATGACATCACTAATTGAACTCCACACTACTATTTTGAACACGCCCCTTTCAATGAGTTACTCAATTACACAGAATCGGTAACATGCAGGTCATGACTGTTGGTTCTGTTGGATTCTATTACTCTACCACACCTGCTAGTAAATTATTTTCCATGTAGAAATATAATTTCTACCAAAAACAGATTGATCAGCTTAGTGATATCTGACTGATATTATTTTGAACACAACTGTAAGTCTTAACCGACTGTTTCTTTGAAATATGCTGCTTCCATCTAGTGGAGGGATAACGAATTACGCTTCATGGTAATGGTTGATACAAAGAATTTAAGATAAGCCTGTGGATTTTATTTCACACCTGTGCTGTAGCATCTATAATGCTTCATGGAGGGGCTCCTGGTGTAAAATCTGCTTTGAAGGTACGTTTGATTTGGCCCAATGTTCATGATTCAGCAGTCCTGTTGGGCAAAGAGAAAGAAGAATCGGAAGGTGGTGTAAGGGTAGGACGTGAGAGAGGGCATGTTTGTGATGGACAGGGGTGCAGAAGAATGATTTTATGAGGCTGGGCTGAAAAGTTCATAGGTTGAAATGTTTTTAAGAGATACCCTTGTGGCCTACACACATCTTCCATCAGTTATCCAGCACATGGATCGCTGCAAATTGCTATCGAAGCTCTGATCTTGCTGGTGAAATTCATCTTTAATGTAATATAGTACATGTTCTCTTGCTGTAAAGCGCAGGCTGACTACTCCGCAAGTTCAACAGCTGTAGTCTAAGGATTATTCGTTCAATGTGATTGATTTGCTCAGTCAATAAAGGGTTAAAAGGGGTGTGTGTTGGCCTTGTGAGGGCCTGACCAGCTGTGCAGGTTGTACCTCAACCTCGTCTGAGAAGGGTAACAGCCTCTATGTCTAATCAGAGTTAAGCATCTTCGAAAATGAACGAATAAATGTCAAGATTTGATTATGTTCTTTTATTCAATTAAATTCATACATTAACCTGAAATGGCTTTAAAGTCTAAAACAAATGAAGCTGCAATCAGATACCAGCTACAGGACTATTAGTGATGCTCCCACAGTCAGAATGGAAATCCTTGCAGGATGTTGTTAACAAATGAGAAACCTGTATGTTCAGAGCTGGACCTGTCAAAGGTACGGGTTCCTTCTGTTAAACAGGTTTCAGGAAATAATTTTTTTTTTACTGTTTTTATGTAAATTGCTCTCTCTCTCTCTCTCTCACACACACACAGAGAGAACTTGTCCTTTCCTCCGTGGAATTAATTGCTGTCCTGCCCGGAATTAAAACAGAGGCATCACTGCAGGACAAACACTAAAATGCACCCTTTCATACACCAGTACAAAAACAAAGAACTGTTCATTAATATTAATTCCTAAAAGGCAAGTTCAATTAGAACACGAATAATTCAACACGTCTTCAGCACTGTCTGTTCAACCCTCTCAGATCCAGGGGGTTCACTGCAATCTCTAATAATCTACCCTGGGTGCTTATTACTGGGCTACAGGGTAACTGGACATTTTTAAAGCCAAAATGGTACCAACAGTGTATCAGGAGTACAGTTAAGCACCTTCAACTTAAAAAGCTGATATGTGCTGTCCCTCTGCTTGTTTGAGTGTATAACCAGATAAACATGAACTGTGACTTAGAGCAGTCACCAAATTCTCCCTAAATAGTTGAATGTGATCTTGAACTATTCCTGTTCACGGTGGTTTCATTATCTGTTCATGTTTCCCATTAGTCAGTTATGATGTTCTTGTAGTTTTCGGGGTTATAACAGTTGGAATACTGGCAGTGTGTTTCAATGGAACACTAAACTCTAGTTGTAAGTAGGTGTCAGTTTTAAAACCAGTGCACTGTATAGTATTATTACTACAACACCGCCTTCGCTGTTTGAATAAATAACGTGTGGATCTGATTTTGAGGCTTTCACAGCTGTCAAGTTGGAGGTTGATGCTCGCCTCAGTACTGGTACATGTCATAAGTGCTGACCCATGAGGTCGGAAAAATCCAGTCTGGAAATTTCTGCAAGAACAGCCTGAGTTCAGGAGTGTACTGTTCATCTCCAAATAAATAGTGAGAAGAAACAGCGATGGAGACCATGCTCTCTTCATCCAAATGCCCTGAAGGTGGCTGAGAGGAAGAGAAAAGGGCAAAGAATTCAGAATGAAGTGTGCTTTGAAGGGTAACATTTAAAGTTAAGACATTTGAATAAATTAAATACACTTTACTAACTTACGCTTAATATGCCCCTCCCCCTTGAACCTCAAGTAAATAGCAAGTCATTCATGACTCAAGAAAGCATACTTGCTTGTCGCTGTAAAGCCCTTTAAAAATACATTTTCAGTGATTATTCAGCCCTCAGTCACCTTTAAATTTAGTGAAGTGGCCCATGGCGAAAATGAGTTTGACACTCACGACATAGGTCATCATTTATTCCCTTTGATTAAGAAGAAGGGCGGGGAAAAAAATGAATGCTCCCTCAACTGGGAATTTTTACTGAGGAACTCTTACTACTCTTCAGCAAGTAACAGTAAATCAACATGGCTGCTCCACAGTATAGTTTAAAAAAAAAAAAAAAAAGCTAATACAAAGTTGTCCAACTGCAACATCATCTTTTCTTTTCGGCCTTTTCCCGTTCTCGAGAGTCGCCACAGCGAATCATCTGATTCACTTTGTTTAAATCACTCATTATAATGGGCTAGCTAGCTTGCTGCTAACATGAAGCCGTCCATGTTTTGCCTCATGTCGCATAAATGCTCAGGGGTTATAAAAATGCCTTTCCAACTGATTCCGCACTTTTCATTTTCTGTTTCGGAAGGTAGATTGAATGTGGTGTTAGTTCCGTGATATGTTTCATGCATACGTGCTACTGATCCATGGTGTTCATTTCTGCTGAATTTTATACTTACTTGAACCTCAATCCAGAAAGTCCACGGTCCTGCATCCACTCCGTGAGAGTAAAATACGAAATATTCTCCGTCCAGATCATACTGCGGAGTCTCATCTGCAAACGACCAGCCTGTGAGTGAAGATCCCTTGTGGGGCAGGATGTACAGGGACATGTGGCTTGGACCTGTGTGATAATAACATCATTAAATTATGCGTACGTACTTCCAGCTCCAATGACATTCATTCATTCAGCCGGACAAACATTCCCATTTAATTGGGGTCAAAGATCAAATGGGCTGTGACCTATTGTTGGTATGCAACATTCCCCTTTCCACCTACATTGGGATGTGACAATCCCAGTTCCAAGATGTACAAGTATACCTAGTTTGATTTATATGGTGGTAAGCATAGAGGACATATGCACTAGACAACCTTGTACTTTCAAGGCCAAGGTCACAATGACCCAATGATGGCGCTACCTTTCCAACGTATACTTAGTCACCAAGTTTGAGGCCGGTGCTGCCAATAAATCTGAAGTTATCTAATAGTTGAGGACCTTTATTTTTCAAGTGCATGCCCTAACTACAAAGCAGGAACATTATCAGAATTAATGAGGGCAAATCATCTATCCATCTTCTTCCACTTATCCAGCGATGGGTCTCCGAGGAAAGCCCAGGGATCCCTCTTGCCAGCAACACTCTAGCTCCTGCCAGGTGATTCCAAGGTGCTCACCAGACCAAAGGATATATAATTCCTCCAGTGAGTTCGGAGTCTGCCTGAGGGCCTCTTCTTACTAGAAATACATCAAACAACTCTAAAGGGGAGCAACCAGGAGGCAACCTAATCAGATGTCCGAACCACCTCAGTTAACAACTTTCAATAGCATGGCAATGTTTTATTTATATAACATCACCTTTTTGACAATAGCACTTGATATGCTAAAGGCAGTGATGTGTTCAAAAGCCTGAGCAAGAAAAGGAAGGCACAGACAGATACATCATTATAGGATGTCTGTATTACAAAGGCCCCAAAAAATTCAGTGTGATGAATTAGTGAACTGTTTCATGCCTATGTAGAGATAACATTTCATTGTAACAACACTGGTGTGTGCTCACAGTGCATCATGGGTAATACACTTCCTCTGTCTTCACGCACTTAACTTTACTTAACACACTACCTTTAGCTTTGAAGCTTAACTTTACACTCCCCCACTCCGATACATGTTTGGATACCAGTTGAAACTCTAGTGGAGATTTAGGAGACACTGCAGGAGCAGGGAGATACCAGTTCTTCCTAAAACAAACAAAGAAGCAACCAATGACGTGAAAAGACTTTTACAGGGCACATACTCCACTAAATAATCAGACCTCCAAATGCCTCAGAGTTTCAGATGTTTTCTGGTCCTTTGCGTCCAGAATTATGGACTAGATCCTCTAGCTACCATCTGTAACACAGCAAGAATGCAGTACTACAGTACTGCATTCTCACCCCCATTGGCATCACATTGTGCTCCCCATGGGGGACGTGCCCCATCATTTGAAAAGCACTTGAAGTGGTTAAAATTGTTCCTAATATTAAGCTTTAAATTTTTCGACAGATTTTCTTTTGCTATAAACATTAGCTTTGGAAAAAGGTTGTAAACATTTTCCTCTCATCATCTAATTAGAAAAAGACCCATAACCACGTTTTGTTCCTCTCACATTTCTGTCATCTATAATCTGCTGCTTGGTGGCATTTGAGAGCTTTGGCTTACTTTGGCTTGATTTTTAAGACCAACACAATGACCCACTTGATGAGGAATTTGACGGGAAGGAACCAGGGGAAACCACAGAAGGGTAAGTCTTCGTTGCAGCGCATGCGAATGGTGTTGTTGATCTCGTTAACGTGAGGTGTGACATGGCTCATTCCTGTGTAATCGAAGCTGTTGATCCAAAAACCCGAGTCGGTTTTCTCCAAAGAGCCATCCAGACCATGGAACGTCCTTGTGATGTGCTGTGTGTGTGTGTGTGTGTGTGTGTGTGTGGGGGGGGGGGGCAGGGCAGAAAACAAGATTGACATCATCAAATTATCATCAACGAGAAACATGACATCATCAAATTATACCATGCACATTACTTCAATAAGGCACAACATAAAATTAAAACGACACAATTACAGCACATATAACAGCATATAGGAATATTTAGGAAAGATTTAGGAAAAAGCAAAGGTTTCAGAGTGGGTTAATACATGAGGACCACAGCTGAGATTATTGTGGCCATGCCGTCACCATGCCAGTAAGTGCTCCATGTACATTTTTACCTCCATAGCAACATCCTGTCGGCCAAGCACATATCACGGATGCCGTCACCATTACAACATTTGAATTGATCCATGGTAATCTTCAACTTGAACTCTCTTCGTTTCTTTTCGGCTTTTCCATTCAAGGGTCTCCACAGCAAACCATCTGCCTCTATCTCACCCTATCCTCTGCATCTTCTACTCTTACTCCAACTGCCTTCATGTCCTCCTTCACCACATCCATAAATCTTCACATTTAGTCTTCCTCTCGGCCTTTCTTCTTGGTAGTTACAACCTCAGCATCCTACTACCAATATACTCACTATCCCTCCTCTGGACATGTCCAAACCATCTCAATCTAGCCTCTCTGACTTTGTCTCCAAAACATCTTACATGTGCTGTCTCTCTGATGTACTCATTCCTTATCCTATCCATCCTCGTTACTCCCAAAGAGAACCTCAACATTTTCTTCTCTGCTGCCTCCTGTCTTTCCCCAGGGACACTGTTTCTAAACCATACTACATCATTGGCCTCATCACAGTCTTGTACACTTTTCCTTTCATTCTTGCCGATACCTTCCTATCACACATCACACCAGATACTTTTCTCCAACC
The DNA here is from genome assembly GCA_024760905.1 of Plotosus lineatus. Classification (NCBI taxonomy): domain Eukaryota; kingdom Metazoa; phylum Chordata; class Actinopteri; order Siluriformes; family Plotosidae; genus Plotosus; species Plotosus lineatus. The sequence goes on from CM045735.1 coordinate 33,601,393, forward strand.
ATTCCAACCTGCCTGCACATGCTTCTTCACCTCTTTTCCACACTCTCCATTGCTCTGGATTGTTGAGCCTAAGTACTTAAAATCCTCCACCTTCCTTATCTCTGCTCCTTGTAACCTCACCGTTCCTGTTGGGTCCTTGGCATTCATACACATGTATTCTGTCTTACTGAGGCTAACCTTCATTCCCCTCCTTTCCAGGGCATACCTCCAGCTCTCTAGGTTTTCCTGCACTTGTTCTCTGCTCTCACTGCAGATCACAATGTCATCTGCAAACATCATAGTCCATGGAGATTCTTGCCTAACCTTGTCTGTCAGCCTGTCCATCACCATAGCAAACAAGAAGGGGCTCAGAGCTGATCCTTGATGCAGTCCCACCTCCACCTTGAACTCTTCTGTCACACCGACAGCACACCTCACCACTGTCTTACATCTCTTATACATGTCCTGCACCACTCTAGCATACTTCTCTGCCACTCCAGACTTTCTCAAGCAATACCACAGTTCCTCTCTCGGCACCCTGTCATATGCTTTCTCCAGATCCACAAAGGCACAATGCAGCTCCTTCTGACCTTCTCTGTACTACTCTATTAACATCCTCAAGGCAAGCTCTTTCTTGGCATGAACCCAAACTGTTGTTCACAAATGCTGACCTCTGCCCTTAGTCTTGCTTCCACTATTCTTTCCCATAACTTCACCGTATGGCTCATCAACTTTATCCCTCTGTAGTTGCCACAACTCTGCACATATCCCTTGTTCGTAAAAATGGGCACTTCTCCATTCCTCTAGCATCCTCTCACTCTCTAAGACCTTGTTGAATGTTCTTGTTAGAAAATCTACTGCTACCTCTCCTAGACCCTTCCATACCTCCCACAGATATGTCATCAGGACCAACTGCCTTTCCACTCTTCATCCTCTTCAATGCCCTCCTCACTTCACCCTTACTGATCTTTGCTACTTCCTGGTCCTCAACAGTCACCTCTTCTACTCTTTGTTCTCTCTCATTTTCCTCATTCATCAGCTCGTCAAAATACTCTTTCCATCTTCCCAGCACACTTCTGTCATCAGTCAACACGTTTCCCACTCTGTCCTTAATCACTCTAACTTGCTGCACGTCCTTCCCATATCTATTTCTCTGCTGTGCCAACCTGTATAAATCATTTTCTCCCTCCTTACTGTCCAACCTAGCATACAAGTCATCATATGCCCTCTGTTTGGCCCTTGACACCGCTACCTTCACCTTACGCTATGTCTCCCTGTACTCCTTTTACTCTCTTCGGTCCTCTCTGTCCCATTTCTTCTGAGCTAACCTTTTGTTTTGTACACACGTCCTCATTCCACCACCAAGTCTCCTTATCTACTGTCCTTCCAGAGGACACACCAAGTACTCTCCTACCTGTCTCCCTGATCACATTAGCTGTAGTTGTCCAGTCATCTGGAAGCACTTCCTGACCACCCAAAACCTGTTTCAACCTGTCCTTGAAGACAACACCACACTCTTCCTTTTTCAGCTTCCACCACTTTGTCTTCTGCTCTGCCTTCTTCACCTTTCTTACCATCAGCATCATCCTGAACACCACCATCCTATGCTGTTTGGCAACACTCTCACCCACTACTACTTTGCAGTCACTGACTTCCTTCAAATTACATCGCCTACACAAGATGTCGTCTACCTGTGTGCTTCTACCTCCACTTTTATAAGTCACCCTATGATCCTGTCTCTTCTGGAAGAAAGTATTCACCACAGCCATTTCCATCCTTTTTGCAAAATCTATCAACATCTGTCCTACTGTGTTCCTGTCCTGGATACCAAACCTGCCCATCATTTCCTCGTCCCCTCTGTTGCCTGCACCAACATGTCCATTGAAGTCTGCACCAATGACCACTCTTTCACCTCTGGGGGTACTCTGCATCACCTCATCTAACTCACTCCAGAATCTCTCCTTCTCTTCTAGCTCACATCCTGCCTGTGGGGAATTAGCACTAACAACATTGAGCATCACACCTTCAATTTCTAACTTGAGACTCATCACTCTGTCTGACACTCTTTTTTCACTTCTAGAACATTCCTGACCAACCCCTTCTTCAAGATGACTCCTACTCCATTTCTCTTCCCATCCACACCATGAAAAAACAGCTTAAACCCTGCTCCAAAGCTTCTAGCCCTGCTACCTTTCCACCGGGTCTCCTGAACACACAGTATGTCTACCTTCCTCCTCTGCATCATGTCAGCCAGCTCTGTACCTCTTCCTGTCATAGTTCCAACATTCAAAGTCCCTACTCTCAGTCCTAAACTCATGCTTTTCCTCTTCTCTCTCTGCCTACGGACACGCCTCCCGCCTTTCCTTCTTCGACCAACAGTAGTCCAATTTCCACCAGCACCCTGTTGGTTAACAGCACTGATGGCGGTCGTTGTTAACCTAGGCCTCTACCGATCCGGTATGAAATTTGTCTTTATATTTTGTATTCTGGCAAAAGTTTTACACCGAATGCCCTTCCTGTCTAAACTCTCTGCATTTATCCGGGCTTGGGACCGGCGTGAGGGTGGGCACTTGTTTGTGCCCCCCCTCGCGGCTGCATTTAATCTTCAACTTGAACAAATTTTTCAAATATGGAAGCCACGCAATTCGGGTAAAGCTAGCTCCCCAGCTCTCATGTGCTCTGGAGGAAATGTGCGGAACATTTACGGTATTATGCCAGTTGGCGAAAAGCTATCTCGCACCGTCTACCATCCTGGTTATGCGAATCCAAGACTTAACACTTTTAGAATACCACTCTATTGGTTTGGATCCTTTTTTTTTTTTTTGTAAGTGCATGCCCTGACTACAGTGCAAAAACATAAGAATGGCCTCAAGGGAAATCATTCATCCATCTTCTTACACTTATCCAGAGATGGGTCACAGAAGCAACAGGTCTACAAGGGAAACCCAGGGATCCTTCTCCACAGCAATGCTTTCAATGACAATGTTTCATTTATATAACATATGACATCATCCTTTTGTCATTAGCACTTGAGATGCTAAAGTTACTGATGTGTTTACCAGCTACATCATCCATGGAACTGTACCCATCCTCAAGATCCTGCAGACCTTATATTCTGAGATTTTTCGGGGGGGAAGCCATGTTCAGCTCTCCAGTTCTAGTTAATCTCAGATTCCTGTTCTTGTCTGACTGGAGTAAGGTTTGTTTTTTTTTGTTTTTTTTAAACTGTTGTCCCAAATGCACAAGGTTCAACATCTTATGCATTCTGGGATACTTTTCTGCGTTCTGCTCGGCGTGGCTATAAAAAGTGGCTATGTGGAATCCTATTTTCCCTGTTCGAATACTGTCTGAACATTAACAGAAGCTCTTACCCTCCATCTATGATGTGCATTGTACTGCACCATGATTGGCTGATTAAACCATTGCATGAATGAGCGAGTGCACTAGCACCAATTTCAAGGAGAAGAAACACTTGCCTGTATAATGACTCGTTTGGGTCGTGGATTTCCTGGATCACCAGAATACGGAAAGAAAAGGCCACAGGAAACCAGAACAAGCATCACAGCGAAAATCGTCCACAAAACACCTAATGCGCGCTTAGTGCTATGTGCCAGGTACAGGAAGTGAATCTGCATTTAACAGAGTGTGAATTAAGAATTATTTGGCACGATTTCAAAAACATACCACAGTTTCTTCCTTACGAAGACTGTAAGCAGTCTCACCAGAAAAGAGGAGAGCAAGGTGGTTGCCACTGCAATGAGTGTTGCAAGCACCACATCAGGGGGGATTTCGGTGCCGCTGCGTCCCATAATTGGTGTGAAAATCTCAAACACGATCCAGATGAGGAACAGCAGGTGAACATAGGGGAAGGACAAACCCAACAGGTAGAAGACAACATAGGATTTTGACACACCTGCAGACAGAAACACACGCCACACATACAATGCTACATAGTACACTAGGGCCGGGAAATATGACTATACGCAGTCTCCCAGGTGACACATCAACAAAGTAACTGACTGTAAACCGAATTCATGTAGGTCCCACAGGTATCCGCAACTAGGAGTTCATGGGAGCTAATTGTCCGAGTTGTCACAGAAGGGGAGGAAGGGGCTCATTCATGGGGCTCACCAGCCAATTGTGGGTGTCTATCTTTCGTACTGGGGGAGCCTGATAGCGCTTTCCCTCCAAGTGCGTTTCCCAGCTGAATGCTCATGCACAGCAGTTCGTCAACATGTGAGTGGCAGCATTGCATATCATGGAGGGGCATGTACATGCTTACACCCTTCCCGGGCTGGTGGAGGTTATATGTGACAGGGAAGCAGCACACAAAAAACGAGATGAAAAACAAACAAACAAAAAGATGTATTGCAAAATCCATATAATAGCTATATTCTATGCTATAGGATTATAGCTATATAACAGCTATAATCCACAAATAAAAAACAAAACAAAACAGGATGCCCGCAATACCCGTAATTAAACAAAAATAAGCTACACATTTTAAAACAGGATTGAGCAGCTCCATGCAATGCAGGAGGTTTACTTTACTCTGAGAAATTAAATTGCTGCATCATGGTCTCATGTAGCAATCAAGCAAATAATTGCTAGATGGATATTCGGCAGTGTTGTATACGATTTATTAGCTGCTTATAAATTTAGAGCATTTGTTGAGCTTTATCAAGTGTTTGCATGTTTATCCTTCATCAGCTTTTCTTGGAAGAGTGTGAATTAATGTAATGCATTATGGATCGCACCTTTTTGCGCAAAGTGTCTGGAGAGCAGCAACTTGGTAGTGAGAGGGAAAAACACCATGAGCATGGGAACATATGCTGAGCATAGACCACGCTGAGTGAGAAAAACAAGGGCGCAACACCACAAGAGCAGACTGACGTCAAAGAACAAGTCGCCCAAATCCACCCTCCGCATATTCTGAGAGAGAGAGAGAGAGAGAGAGAGAGAATATTTAAATAGCAGTGGCAATCACATTCACAGAAATAAAGCAAGAGAAAAATAACAGAGAGAGAGAGAGAGAGAGAGAGAGAGAGAAAATGATAAGACATGTTGTGGGTGTCTTCACTCACACTGTAGTAGAGGTTTTTGGCGAGTGTATGGATCAGGAGTATCTTCCCAGCTGCTGCGGCTCCATACAGGCAGATGGAGGTGTGAAAGTGAGTGAACCAGAACATGGAGCGGCCCAGCAGGGTAACCATCAGCGCCACAATCAGAACCGTCAACAGCGCCACGAACCAACTGAGCACGAACACGCATGAACCGTACACCAGTTGTAACACGTACCGAACACCTGCATACCACGGCAACACATCAGAGCTTCATCAGGTCCCATACCGCTAAGAAAGGCCTTCATTTATCAGTTAAATTGTGTAGAAATGTTTTCGGAGTTCAAAAATATAGTTTTACATTATGTGAGATTTCCTTCATACCCATGAGTCGCTGGGTTGATAAACTCCCCTGATCCTCAAGTATTACCTGATTTTTATTTACTGACAAAAAAACAGCATACAATGTAAAGCTATGGAATGTACTAAAATTTTAATCACAGCAACGCCTCCTTTAATTTTTCCAAATAGACTTGTTTGTCTTTCTCCGTAGTTACTCAAGTTAGACAGGTAATATACAGTTTTACATACAGTGTATACAATAATATACAATTTTACTAAATTGTTGCTTGCAGTAGGCAATTTATGTACTGTAATTAGTGTATAAAGTGGCCACTGGGGGCATCCATAGCCTAACAATAAGAGAAGCGGGCTTGAGACGTGAAAGATTGCTGGTTTGAATTCCAAACTGCCAGGAAAAAGGAGGGCCGCAGATGGAACGATCGTTGTTTAAAACGCCTGCAAACTATATAAAAAAAATAAATTTATAAACCACTTTGTCAAATTTATTTTTCTTCTACTAGCTTTTTATATCTACAGTATGTTTTGTTTCACAGAAGAATCTCACTCGTTCCCAAGTGTGAGTATGCATGTACTTACCCACATTGCTAGGTCGCAGGCATTTCTTAGCAAGGTAGATAAGGGTTGCTACAGTGACCATGTAATTGATGATGTAACCAACTCGTGCTGGATATGCCACCATAACGACACCCAAGACATCAAAAAACACCATGCTGCCATGACGATACTCTGATGGGTCAGCCAGCGTTTCTGTAGTGACCAGATGCTTCAGCAGGGCCAGGATGTTGTCACCTGGTGAAAGACACAAACTAAACTCATATCTCAATAAAAATAGACATTAAAATGGTAATTAAAATTGAGTCCATGGTATTGTAAGATGACTCATGTCACTATGAAATTATTAAGCTATGACAATGATACCATAGACACTGCCTAAAGGTGGAGTTCCCGATATTTACCTCTAGGTTTCCAAGGCTGATGCTATAAGAGTAGTGCAGCCACTTTAAGGGCTGAATCTACTTCAGCCCTGGAGGGAGGGAGGAAATAAAAAAATATATATATATATATCTCCCCTAAGTTTCCCAACTACAGTCGGGAGCAAAAAAACGAAGAGGTTAACACTGAGGTTTCTGTTCACCATCTCTCCATGTTCATGTGTATCACCTGTCTTATTATCCGTTGAACAAGTTCATGTTCTGTGCTGCTGTACATGTCTCTTTTTGTTTTGCCCAAAGAATGTGTGTATACCTATCTGAGTTAGCCTGTGTGGTTCCTAATTCAAGTCAGGCAAATCAGCAATTAACTCATTACTGGATAAATGCTGTTGGTGCTTTGCTCAGGAGCATCACTATCAATGACTTTCTGAATTTGATTGTGCTTAACACTAATATACAATTTCATAAAGTATGCATTTGTCCACCCAACACTCTAAATTGGCCTCCTTGCTTCATGCTACGGAAACCGGGGACAAGCTTGGGCTGTGATGAGTCAGTAGACTCGGGTTTAAAAGTCTAAAATAATTCCTGCAACATACAGGAAGGTTTGTTATATATGTACCCGCTCTCTGAATAGAGTCCGTAAGGATGCGATCTGCACTGTCGTACTTCGTGTGGTAGATATAACCATTCTCAATAAAGGCCAGATCAATACCTGCAACAAAAAGACATACTATTAAATATTCACATATTTATATACTAGTATAATTTATTTCAGATGTTAAGCTAATGAATGGGATACAAACAAACATATAAACCAAAATTTATCCCTACTACAATTTTAGGTAATTATTGAAAAACAAAATCTTTGGCTCCCAAGTGATGCATCAGCAAGGTGTGTGACTATTTACCCAGAAATCACAAGTTCAAATCCGGGTTAATGTCATAGTCTTCCGTGACCAGGAGTCCATGGGAGATAATTGGCTGAGCTCTCACAAGAGGGAGGGATGGCATACTGTCACTCACAGCGATCACCAAACAATCATGAGTGTCTGTGCATTCATTCGTACGAGGGGCGGATAGCACTTTCCCTCAGTGTGTTAGACCTCCCCAAAATATGCATGTCCAAAAAGAGACGGGTGGCTATCATTGCATGTCACATAAGGGGGCATATGCATGCTTTGGCTCCTCCCTGATTGGTGTGGCCATATGATAGGAAGACAAAAACTTGATGAATGAGAAGTGGATACGACTAAAATTAGGGAGAAAAATGGGGTAAAATCAAAAGTAAATCAATACAGTTATAATCCATCCATAATCAGTTATTGTGGGTTCAACACCTATTTGGAATGTTGACATTTATAAACTCCTACAAATTCATCGTTACTGGCTAAAAATACACATCTCCCCAGGGTTTACACATACACCAGTCTATCTACAGTCTGTTTTTCATATGATTATATATGAAGTGCCCCACACCATCCTGTGATCACTGGATCTTCTTCTTCTTTTCCTTTTGGCTGTTCCCTTCAGGGGCCCCCACAACGAATTATCCTACTTTATCTTCATGGAAGTCATATTAATGATTCACATGTTTGATTTGGCATAGGTTTTTATGTCAGATGCCCTTCCTGACACAACCCTTAGCAAGGGGCAGAAACATGCTGAAAGCTATGCAGCCTACTCTTGACGGAAGTCGGCAAAAGTTCTTTTACACCTCTCATCATAAACAGTGCGAGACATGGCCGACCTTTGATAACCCGGTTAGCTGCACTGGGAGGGATAGTGACAACCTTGTGGAGAATGGAACTGGAACCCCCAACCTTAGGATCAGTGATCCAGCAACTTTTACCACCAGGCCACCACTGCGCTGTGATCACCGAATCCCATCTTGAAAGCTAAGCAGGGTTGGGCCTAGTTAGCACTTGGAAGGAAGACCACCCGAGAATACCAGGTACTGTGCAAGTTAAACTGAGGGCATAGCTGAAGCCTGAACAGGCTTGTGGGTATTTTTGTGTGCAT
>CM045735.1:33617248-33659748 GCA_024760905.1 Plotosus lineatus
GCTCCTTTCCCCCGACTCCAGCAGCCTCCAGATTCACAAATGCTCTAATCTCTTTCACCCACTCATGTTGAGTGATGAAGCCATGACTCGCCTGTGATTTACACACACACACACCATAAATTTACATACTACTTTAAGGTTAACGCAAAAACACTGTTTCCCCTTTCTGTTTACACCAGTTTTTCTCTCCTACTCCTGACTCCCTTGGTCTCCTTTTAGTTAACAAATTGGAGTGGAAAATTCCAGTGGAATAAGGTTCCGTTTCTTTGAGGCTCGTGGAAATTTTGGAGAAATTAATTAAAGACAGGTTTAATGTTAAAGGTCTCTCCAACCAAATTGTATAACAATGTGCAAAATTTCCATATTAGTTTACACCCCTGATGGTTTTAGTCTTTATGGTGAGACTGTTGTCATTGTGCAGGTGATCGAGTCTTGGCATTGTTTGCATTTGTGTAGATAAAGATCTTTATTTTGACACTTCGGTTTGATTTCCTGGATTTTAATACAACAACATATTCTATAAACAGCTGGAGGAAATGGGTACAGGCTAAATAATGTACATCAATCTATTACTCATGGCAAAAACATTTAGATTGAGGCTTTTCTTAATCTATCCAGAAGTAAGTGCACATACATATTAACAGTGCGCACACACACATTGGGATGCCCAGAGAGGAACTGGATGTTAGGTGCTTTGCTCAAGGACACATGAGCCATGAAGGTGCCCCCCCCCCCCCCCCAACCACACACACACACACACATACATATTTCCTGCTGATTCAGGAATCAGAAACATAGCTAGATAGATGGTTAAATGGATGGATGGACAGACTGATGTAAACAGGCAGAAATGCACAGATATTGACGTATAGACAGAGAAAGACTGACAAATACAGATGTGTATACAGACAGAGAGACAGGCAATAGATGTGTACACATGCATGCACAGACAGACAGGTATAGATGTGTAGATAGGTAGAGCTGCGCAATAAAATCAGTTTAACCGGTTCTAACATGCAAACAATAAGTATTGCGATACTCTGAAGCAAAACCGTTTTTTGACATGCATTTGGAAAACTTTTGAACAGGAAAAAAACTTCATAAGTTGGGGGCCGACTGTACTTCCGATTCAATTCGTGGAAATACCTGAAGACCCCTGTGTACGAAATCCCTGGGTTACGAAAAACATTTCCCTGAGTTTTCGTCCCCGAGATACGAAACATCCCCCTCTTACGAAAAGAAATTCAAACGCGCCAATCAAAATTTCACACGATGCGCGAGTTGCTGTCTCACTGGCTGTCTCTCAACATTCCTCCCCGCTGGCCTCCCAGATAGAGACAGAAGGAAACTTCATTCTTTAGTTTTTCAAGTTGTTTTAATTCAGTAAATGTTTAATAAATGTGGGTGCATTTGAGCTCATCTGGAATCCCCTCCCTGAATCGCCACCATATCGTGGTGGAGGGGTTTGCGCGACCTAATGATCCTAGGAGCTATGTTGTCGGGGGCAATAATGCCCCTGGTAGGGTCACCCAAGGCAAACAGGTCCTGGGTGAAGGTCCAGACAAAGTGCGATTCAGAAGACCCCTATGCCATCTCGGAGTAAACATTTGAAGCAGTCTCCCTTGCCCGGACGCAGGTCCCCGGGATTCCCTCCTGGAGCCAGGCCCAGGGGAGGGGCTCGAAGGCGAGCGCCTGGTGGTCGGGCTTATGCCCATGGAGCCTGGCCGGGCCTAGCCCGAAAAGGAGACATGGGTCCGCCCTCCCATGGACCCACCACCCGTGGGAGGAGTTTTAGGGGTCGGGTGCAATGTGAGTTGGGTGGCAGCCAAAGGCATGGGTTCTGTCGGACCGATCCTCAGCTACTTACTCTGACCCTCGGGACATGGAATGTCACCTTTCTGGCGGGAAAGGAGCCTGATTTGGTGCGTGAGGTGGAGATACCCCGACTAGATATAGTCGGGCTCACCTCAATGCATAGCTTGGGCTCTGGAACCATCCATCTCGAAAGAGGCTGGACCTTCTTCTATTCTGGAGTTGCTCATGGGGAGAGACTATTCTTGTTGCCCCCGTCTCGGTGCCCAAATGTTGGGGTTCTCCCCGGTTGATGAAAGGGTAGCTTCCCTCTGTCTTCGGGTGGGGGGACGGGTCCTGACTTATTTGTGCTTATGCACCAAATGACAGTTCAGAGTACCCACCCTTTTTGGAGTCCCGTGTTGGAGAACACTCCCTCGGGAGACTTACTCGTTGTCTTGGGAGACTTCAATGCCCATGTGGGCAACGATAGTGTGACCTGGAATGGTGTGATCGGTGGGTACGGCCTCCCCAGTCTGAATCCGAATGGTGTTTCGTTGTTGGACTTCTGTGCTTGTCATAATTTGTCTATCACGAACACCATGTTCGAACATAAGGGTGTCCATAAGTGCACTTGGCACCAGGACACCCTAGGTCGCAGTTCGATGATTGACTTTGTAGTCGTGTCATCGGACTTGCGACCATATGTTCTGGACACTCGGGTGAAGAGAGGAGCTGAGCTGTCTACCGATCACTACGTGGTGGTGAGTGGGCTTCGGTGGTGGGGGAGGTTGCCTTCCAGACCTGGCAGGCCCAAGCGTGTAATCAAGGTCTGCTGGGAATGTCTGGCGGAGTCCCCTGTCCGAGAGGCCTTTAACTCCCACCTCCGGCAGAGCTACAACCACATCCTGGAGGAGGCGAGGGACATGGAATCCGAATGGGCCATGTTTCGTGCCTCCATTTCTGAAGTGGCAGCCCATAGCTGTGGCCGTAAGGTCGTCGGTGCTTGTCGTGCCGGTAATCCCCGAACTCGGTGGTGGACACCTGCGGTGAAGGGGGCCGTCCAGCTGAAGAAGTAGGCCTATCGGGTTTTATTAGCCTGTGGGACTCCTGAGGCAGCAAACGGGTACCGGCAGGCCAAACGTGCTGCAGCCGAGGCTGTCGCAGATGCAAAATCTCGGGCGTGGGAGGAGTTTGGTGAGGGCCTGGAGAGTGATTATCGGTTGGCCTCAAAAAGGTTCTGGACCACCATCCGACGCCTCAGGAGGGGGAAGCAGTTCTTCACAAACCCTGTTTACAGTGGAGGTGGGGAGCTGCTTACCTTGACTGGGGATGTCATCGAGAGGTGGAGGGAATACTTTGAGGACCTCCTCAATCCCACCAACATCTCCGTGGAAGAGGAAGACCCTGGGAGTTCGGGTGAGGGTCCGCCCATCACTGGAGTGGAGGTCACTGAGGAGCTTTTTGACCACCTCGGTGGTCGAGCTCCGGGGTTGGACGAGATCCGCCCGGAATATCTCAGGGCTCTGGATGTTGTAGGACTGTCTTGGTTGACACGTCTCTGCAACATCGCGTGGTCATCAGGGGCTGTACCTCTGGATTGGCAAACTGGGGTGGTGGTCCCAATTTTTAAGAAGGAGGGCCGGAGGGTGTGTTCCAATTATCAGGGAATTACACTCCTCAGCCTACCTGGAAAAGTCTATGCAGGGGTACTAGAGAGGAGGATCCGACCGATAGTCGAACCTCGGATTCAGGAGGAACAATGTGGTTTTCGTCCTGGCCATAGCACTCTTGACCAACTCTATACGCTCCACAGGATTATAGAGGGGGCATGGGAGTTTGCCCAATCTGTCCACATGTGCTTTGTGGATTTGGAGAAGGCTTTCGACCGTGTCCCTCGAACGATTTTATGGGGCGTGCTCCGAGAGTACGGCGTTCCGGACCCGTTGCGACGAGCTATTCGGTCGCTGTATCACCGGAGCCAGAGTTTGGTCCATATTGGTAACAGCAGGTCGGATTCGTTTCCAGTGGGAGTTGGAGTCCGCCAAGGCTGTCCTTGGTCACCGATTCTGTTCATAATTTTTGTGGACAGAATTTCTAGGTGCAGTCGAGGCGATGAGGGGTTCTGGTTTGGTGGCCATCGGATATCGTCTCTGCTTTTTGCGGATGATGTCCTTTTAGCTTCATCAAGTCGGGACCTCCAGCTCTCATTGGAGTGATTCGCAGCCGAGTGCGAAGCAGCTGGGATGAAGATCAGTACCTCCAAGTCCATGGTTCTCAGTCGGACAATGGTGGAATGCACCCTCCGGGTCGGGACTGAGGTCCTGCCCCAAGTGGAGGAGTTTAAGTATCTTGGGGTCTTGTTCACGAGTGAGTGAGGATGGAGCGAGAGATCGACAGACAGATCGCTGCAGCCTCTGCTGTTAAGCGGTGCCTGTACCGGTCCGTCGTGGTGAAGAAGGAGCTGTGCTGCAAGGCGAAGCTCTCAATTTAAAAGTCGATCTACGTTCCAACCCTCACCTATGGTCACGAGCTTTGGGTAATGACCGAAAGAACAAGATCACGGATACAAGCGGCTGAAATGAGCTTCCTTCACCGGGTGGCGGGGTTCTAACTTAGAGATAAGGTGAGAAGCTCCACCATCCGGGGAGAGCTCGGAGTAGATCCGCTGCTCCTCCGCATTGAGAGGGGCCAGTTGAGGTATCAGTTGAGGCTCGGGCATCTGGTCAGAATGCCCCCCGGACGCCTCCCTGGTGTGGTGTTTCGGGCATATCCAACAGGGAAGAGACCCCGGGATCGACCTAGAACACGCTGGAGGGACTATGTCTCTCGGCTTGTCTGGGACCGCCTCGGTGTCCCCCCGGGTGAGTTGGAGGAAGTGGCTCGGGAGAGGGACGTCTGGACCTCTTTGCTTGGGTTGCTGCCCCCGCGACCCGACCCTGGACTAAGCGGAAGATGATGATTATGATGATGGAATTCCGATCCCTCAAGGAATCAAATTAAAGTTGAGTTTGTCAAGCAGGGAATGCGCTTTGAATTCACATCTTGTGGGCGTGGCCCGCAGCGCACGCACGCGAGAGAGAGAGAGAGAGAGAGAGAGAGGGAATAACGCTTTAGTTTTTCAAGTTGTTTAATTCAGTAAATGTTTTATAAATATGAGCGCATTTGAGCTCATCTGGAATTCTGATCTCTCAAGGAATCAAATTAAAGTTGAGTTTGTCAAGCTGGGAATGTGATTTGAATTCACGTCTTGTGGGTGTGGCCCGCAGCGCACGCGCGAGAGAGAAGGAATAATGCATTCGTTTTTAGTTTTTTAAGTTGTTTTAATTCAGTAAATGGTCAAGCAGAGGATGCGCTTTTAATTCACGTCTTGTGGGCGTGGCCCGCAGCATATGTACTATATATCTATCTATCTATATATATATATATATATATATATATAGAGAGAGAGAGAGAGAGAGAGAGAAAGAGAGAGAGAGTGAATGAAGGAATAATGCTTTAGTTTTTTGGAAGTTGTTTAATTAAGTAAATGTTTAATAAATGTGGGTGCATTTGAGCTTGTCTGGAATTCGGATCCCTCAAGGAATCAAATTAAAGTTGAGTTTGTCAAGCAGGGAATGCGATTTGAATTCCACGTCTTGTGGGCGTGGCCCGCAGCATGCACGAGAGAGAGAGAGAGAGAGAGAGAGGTGTGTGTGTGTGTTAATAAAAAATGTTTAATAATGGTTTAATTAATAAATATGTTAATATGTTTGAATGGTTTAATAAATAATTTTTTTTACTTTTAACACATTTTATACAAAATTGGTGAACTTTTATCATTTTTAAAGAGTTTATGAGTTTATCCAGTCTAAAGACTGGGACCTTGGAACGAATTAGGCGTTTAACATGTAAGACGCAACCCCTACTTACAAAATTCCCGCTATATGAAAAGGGCTCTGGAACGGATTGATTTTGTAAGTTGGAGGCCGACTGTAAATGCCTTCATTGAAAATAAATAAATAATAATAAAAAAATACAAATAAAAAAGGCGATCTTAGTGGTTCCGGCATGTAATCCTAACACAATCTTGTTTCCGTCCTCTTATCTACAGTCATTCTGTGTGTGGAGAGCCCGGTGTGATAAGAGCCATGCCGTAATTGTGCAGTGCGGATGTCACGAAGGCCTTCGGCCAATAGAATTTATTTTTATACAGGATACGGAAATTACCGCTAAAAACAAAACCACAGTTCATTTTGCTAATTGCTGAGAAATTTACTTACTGACTGCATCTAGATTTTCACTTAAACATTTATTTTAAAATGAGCAAAAGAGGAAGCGGTCCCATGAACCTGATCTCCAACAAGGCACATTAACCAGGAATTTTTTTTGTTGTTGTTTAAAGCGGCAATATCTCTCTGTCGACTCTGGAAAACATCACACAACTTACGGACTCAGCCTTAGGCTCAACATGCTCCAAATCAGTCCATATTCCAGTGAATTACATTCCACTTCGCTCCAGTATAATGATCATATTAATGTGATTTATATGCTAAATTATATTGCATGTTATTATTGTAAAGTTCTAAAGTTTGGCAGCCTTTCTTAAGCCGTCAGTGTCACCGTAAGTGTTATACGTGCAGCATGTCCCCAGCAGGCCTATGGGCATCGCTATGATGGCGTTAATACAGTATATATACATATAAATGTTAATATTGTTATATATTAATTTTTCAATCTACTGCTCATAGGGTCACAGGTCTGAGCATGAAGCTCGTCCATCTTGTTTCGCAGGGACTGAACATTTTAAAGCAGTATGTCCGGAAGTGCTAACCAATCGCGGGAAGTGCTAACCAAGCGCCGGAGAATCTGAGACCTCCGCCTGTGTTTAATGATAGAATAGCATAGCAGCGCAGAGGGATCTACAGGACTGTGTTTCTGTGAAACATGGCTCGAGGAGAGTACACAGTCCTGTAGATCCCTCTGCGCTGCGATCTGAGCATGAAGCTTGTTGATCTTGTTTCGCAGGGACTGAACATTTTAAAGCAGTATGGCCAGAAGTGCTAACCAAGCGCCGGAGAATCTGAGAACTCCACCTGGGCTTATTGTTGACATTAAGCTCCCATAGCATAGCAGCTTACGATAGGAGTTGGTGTGTGCTTAGTTGCCCGAAGCTGAAGCTGCTCATAGCTGTAGTAGGGTCGACCGATCATAGACGAGCATAGTGCAAAACAGGAACAAACAAAACAAATTAAAATGAACAAAAACAATTTGACTCTGAGAACTCCACGACGTTGCCCTCTAGGCAGCACCATCTTGGACACGTCACTCCAAGTTCAATGTAAAAGGATATGAAGCGTAATAAAGTTTATCCTTTTGGTATCATTTGTTAAACATGCTACAGAACATAAAATCTCACGCACAAACATTCTCACAATTAACTTAGGTACTGTACTGGAATAATAATTGAAAAAGACTTTAAAACGAGTGCTTTACAACAGTATACGCTGTATAATGTTTATATATTTTATTACTAAATATCACAGTACAAAATTTAAAAGTTTTTCTTAATCATGACTATATTTTACTACATTAATACTGTATTAATGAGTAAGACTGTCTGTAGAATGTGTTTGAGAAGCATATTTTAGTGCATGTAATAGATACATAGTATTTTACTGCCAGCTGCTCATTCGCGCATGTGACGTCATGCATGGGGTTTTACTTCCGCGTAGAGAAATCGCGGATTATCTCGATTCGCGGGAAGGCCCGGAACCGTACCCCCGCGAATGTCAAGGGCCTACTGTACATGCAACAATAAATTGCTTCACAATTGTTGTAATAATAATTACAATTGTTCATTAATACAAATTTAATAATAATTATGTAATATCGTAAGGTGTTAAAAATGGTAAAATACGACACACACACACACACACACACACACGCGGGGTGGAGTGCTAAACACACACACCTAATTCGATTTAAGCAGCACTCTTCCGGATGCTAGAAGATAGTCCCTCTTCCCCGTGATCTCTCTGGTTCTCAGCTCTGTGCTCCACCAGATCCTGCTTGAGTTTGATTTTCTCTTACAGTGACTACGATTTCCCCGTTTCATCTATGAAAATGGGTGCACTTTATTGTTCACAGGGAAGGCACTAGAGCACTAGAAACACGAAAATCTAACTAAAGTGGGAACTGGTGGAACACAGAGCTGAGAGCCAGAGAGATCACGGGGAAGAGGGACAATCTTCTAGTACCGGGAAGAGCATTGCTAGTCTTTATAGCCAGTGATTAAATGGAATTAGGTGTGTGAGTTTAGCACTCCGCCCTGCGTGTGAGAGCCATGCCCCTCTCCAACGCGCATTTCAATGCGCAACTCTTTTGTGAGAGAGAACATAACACACTAAAATAAAAAACTCAGAAAAGTTAAAGCTTAAGAACAATAAAGATAAGAATTTTAAACTTTGTGGTGGAGAGCAGTTGGCATACGTAAACGTTGGAGAGGAAGAGAAGAAGCGAATTCCCTTCCAGAACAGCTTCAGGTAAATCAGTCAAAGGTGTTTTTTTTCTCTTTGCTTTGCATGGATGACTCTTCTTCAGGATGTTCCTTTCTTTTCTTGAAGAACATTCCTAACGTGGCTTGTTTCTGCCTTCTTTTTAAAACCTTACTGAAGTGGCTCCTGACCTCATCGTTAAAGGTGTTCACAGCGCTGCTCGTGCTTTAGCTTAGCTTTAGCTTAGCTTGAGTGCTTGTGATACGTACATAGTACTGTATCAACAACTTCCGGACTTCCCCAGGACAGCTTTATTATGGTGATAAATAGTATCAACAACTTTCAGACTTCCCCAGGCCAGCTTTATTAGAGTGATACATAGTATCAACAACTTCCGGACTTCCCCAGAACATAGTATCACCAATTTCCAGAAGTCGCGCACTTTTCCTCCCTCTCCATCTCATTTTTTTCTCGCACGCGTTTCTTGAGTTTCTTCTGATTTTTGTTCAGTTTTCCGGACCAAAGAAATCACAGAATTTTTATTCGGATTCCGATTTGTTCGGACTCCGAGGCTCCACTGTATGTATGTATGTATGTATATGTAAAATGGTATGAAAAAGTATCTGAACCTTTTAGAATTTCTCACATTTCTGCATAAAATCACCATCAAATGTGATCTGATCTTTGTTAAAATCACACAGTGTCCGCTTAAACTAAAACCACCCATTTATAGGTTCATATTTTAATGAGGATAGCATGCAAACAATGACAGAAGGGGGAGGAATAAGTGACTGAAAAATATTGGCAAAATATTTTGTGGACTGATGAAACCAAAGTTGAATTGTTTGGGAGGAACACATAACATCATGTGTGGAGGAAAAATGGAACAGCTCACAAACATCAACCTGAGAAAACCTGAGGCCGTCTGTCAGACAATTGAAGCTAAAAAGAGGATGGATGCTGCAACAAGACATCTTACATGGGCTGTCCCTCTGATATACTCATTTCTGATTCTATCCATCCTCATTACTCCCAAAGAGAACCTCAACATTTTCATCTCCGTGACCTCTAGCTCTGCCTCCTGTCTTCCCCAGGGCCACTGTTTCTAAACCATACAACATTGCTGACCTCAACACCGTCTTGTACACACTTTCATTCTTGCCAATACCTTCCTATCACATATCACACCGGACACTTTTCTCCAACCATTCCCACTTGCCTACACACACTTCTTCACTTCTTTGCCACACTCTCCATTGCTCTGGATTGTTGAGCCTAACTACGTAAAATCCCCCACCTTATTTATCTCTACTCCATGTAACCTCACCGTTCCACTTGGGTCCTTGCCGTTCACACACATGTATTCTGTTTAACTGAGGCTAACCTTAATTCCCCTCCTTTCCAGGGCATATCTCCACCTCTCTAGATTTTCCTGCACTTGTTCTCTGCTCTCACTACAGATCACAATGTCATCTGCAAACATCATAGTCCATGAAGATTCTTGTCTGACCTCGTCTGTCAGCCTGTCCATCACCATAGTAAACCAGAAGCGGCTCAGAGCTGACCCTTGATGCAGTCCCACCTCCACCTTGAACTCTTCTGTCACACCAACAGCACACCTCACCACTGTCTTACATATCTTATACAAGTCCGGCACCACTCTAATAGACTTCTCTGCCACTCCAGACTTTCTCATGCAAATCTATTGACTGATGACAGAGGAAGATGGAAAGAGTACTTTGAAGAGCTGATGAATGAGGAAAATGAGGGAGAAAAATAGAGTAGAAGAGGTGACCATTGAGGAGCAGGATGTAGCAAAGATCAGTAAGGGTGAAGTGAGGAGGGCATTGAAGAGGATGAAAAATGGAAAGGCAGTTGGTCCTGATGATATATATACACCTGTGGAGGTATGGAAGTGTCTAGGAGAGGTAGCAGTAGATTTTCTGACAAGAACATTCAACAAGGTCCAAGAGAGTGAGCAGATGCCGGAGGAGTGGAGGAGAAGTGTGCTGGTTCCCATTTTTAAGAACAAGGGAGACGTGCAGAGTTGCGGCAACTACAGAGGGATGATGTTGATGAGCCATACGATGAAGTTATGGAAAGAATAGTGGAAGCTAGACTAAGGGCAGAGGTCAGCATTTATGAACAACAGGTGGTTTCATGCCAAGAAAGAGCACCACAGATGCAATGTTTGTTTTGAGGATGTTAATAGAGAAGTACAGAGAAGGTCAGAGGGAACTGCATTGTGCCTTTGTGGATCTGGAAAAAGCATATGACATGGTGCCAAGAGAAGAACTGTGGTAGTGCATGAGAAAGTCTGGAGTGGCAGAGAAGTATGTTAGAGTGGTGCAGGACATGTATGAGGGATGTAAGACAGTGCTGAGGTGTGCTGTCGGCGTGACCGACGAATTCAAGGTGGAGGTGGGACTGCATCAAGGGTCAGCTCTGAACCCCTTCTTGTTTGCTATGGTGATGGACAGGCTGACAGACGAGGCCAGACAAGAATCTCCATGGACTATGATGTTTGCAGATGACATTGTGCTCTGCAGTGAGAGCAGAGAACAAGTGCATGAAAACCTAGAGAGCTGGAGGTATGCCCTGGAAAGGAGGGGAATGAAGGTTAGCCTCAGTAAGACAGAATACATGTGTATGAATGCCAAGGACCCAACAGGAACGGTGAGGTTACAAGGAGCAGAGATAAGGAAGGTGGAGGATTTTAAGTACTTAGGCTCAACAATCCAGAGCAATGGAGAGTGTGGAAAAGAGGTGAAGAAGCATGTGCAGGCAGGTTGGAATGGTTGGAGAAAAGTATCTGGTGTGATGTGTGATAGGAAGGTATCGGCAAGAATGAAAGGAAAAGTGTACAAGACTGTGATGAGGCCAATGATGTAGTATGGTTTAGAAACAGTGTCCCTGGGGAAAGACAGGAGGCAACAGAGAAGAAAATGCAAAAGTATACAAGACGGTGGTGAGGCCAGCGATGTTGTATGGCTTAAAAACAGTGGCGCTGAGGAAAAGGCAGGAGGCAGAGCTGGAGGTCACGGAGATGAAAATGTTGAGGTTCTCTCTGGGAGTAACGAGGATGGATAGGATCAGAAATGAGTATATCAGAGGGACAGCCCATGTAAGATGTTTTGGAGACAAAGTCAGAGAGGCTAGATTGAGATGGTTTGGACATGTACAGAGGAGGGATACTGAGTATATTGGCAGTAGGATGCTGAGGTTGGAACTACCAGGCAGAAGGCCTAGAGGAAGACCAAAGAAGAGATTTATGGATGTGGTGAAGGAAGACATGAAGGTCATTGGAGTCAAAAAAGAAGATGCAGAGGACAGGGTGAGATGGCGGCGGATGATTTGCTGTGGCGACCCCTGAAGGGAGCAGCTGAAAGGAAAAGAAGATTTTATATATATATATATATATATATATATATATATATATATATATATACATACATATATATATATATATATATACACACACACACACACACACACACACACATACATACAGTGGTACCTCGACTTCCGAAATTAATCTATTCCGAGGGCAAGTTTGTGAGTTGAAACGTTCGTTAGATAAAACAAAAATTCCCATTGGAAACAATATGAAACCAATTAATCTGTTCCAACCCCCTCCAAAACTTGTATAACCCGACATAAACATACAGTAGGCCCTTAACTATTCGTGGTTTTGCACTCGCGGTTTGAGTATTCACGGACCACCAAGCAGCTCACACGTGATTCAAATTCAGCCAATGGCTGTCCTCCTTCCTGCTGATTGGTTCAGGTGATGTAACGTTAATTTTGGGGGGACTTTGATTTTGGCGCTGTGCCTCTGACTAGCTGTTTACTTCCTGAGGGGCGTAGCTGAGCTGCTCGGGAGCACACACCTGAATTCACTATTCTCATTTACTCCCAATAAACAAAAGCATGCTCACCTCTGCGCCAGAGGATTAACTCACATCAACATCACCGCTTCTTTGGTTTGTAACGCCTCTTACTCGATCATGCTGAAATTCTGTTTTGTACTTCGGCTCCGGCTGGGAGGGCATGGCTGAGCTGCTCGGACTTAATGCAGTTAATACCTGAACTCAGTCATCTCATGCCTAATGCAATATGTTCCTCTAGTGCGCATTTTTGAACACTATATTGTTGTATGTTTATAAAGAGAATGCATTGAAAGGTGTTTTTATGCGTATGCTGTATAATGTTTATATTTTATCATTAATAAATATAACATTACTACATTTTACTACATTAATACTGAATTAATGAGTAAGACTGTCTGTAGAATGTGTTTAAGAGGCATATTTTAGCACATGTAATAGATACATAGTATTTTACTTCGGGCTGCTCATTCGCGCATGTGACGTGATACATGGGGTTTTACTTCCGGGTACAGAACTCGCGGATTATTTCGATTGTCAAGGGCCTACTGTGTGTGTATGTGTGTATATATATATATATATATATATATATATATATATATATATATATATATATATATATATACACACACACACACATACATGCACACAGTCATCCCCCAATTTACGAAACTAATCTGTTCCAGAGCAATTTTCGTATTGCGGGGATTTCATAAGTAGGGGTCGCATCTTACATGTTAAATGCCTAATTCGTTCCAATTCTCCAGTCCTTGGACTTGATAAACCCCATAAACCCTTTGAAAATGATCAAAGTAAACCAATTTTGTATGAAATATGTGTTAAAAGTAAAAGAAAATTATTTATTAAACCATTAAATTAACGTATTTATCAATTAAACCATTATTCAACACCTTTTATTTACGCACATACACCTCTCTTTTTCTCTCTCGCTCTCTCTCTTTCTCTCGCGCACGCTGTGGGCCACGACCACAAGATGTGAATTCAAAGTGCATTCCCTGCTTGACAAACTCAACTTTAATTTGATTCCTTGAGGGATCAGAATTCCAGATGAGCTCAAATGTGCCCACATTTATTAAACATTTACTGAATTAAAACAACTTAAAAAACTAAACTAAAAACTAAAGAGTGAAGCTTCCTTCTGTCTCTATCTGGGAGGCCAGCGGGGCGGGATGTTAAGAGAGTGTGTGTGTGTAATATATATATATATATATATATATATATATATATATATATATATATATATATATATATATATATATATATATATATATATCGGGGCAGTGATGGTCTAGTGGATAGGTCGCAGGATCGCTGATCCTAAGGTTGGGGGTTCGAGTCCCCACAAGGTTGTCACTGTCCCCCCCAGTGCAGCTAACCGGGTTATCAAAGGTGGGCCATGTCTCTCATTGTCTATGGTGTGAGGCATGTAAAAGAACCATTGCTGACTTTTGTAAAGAGTAGACTGCAAAGCTGTCAGCGTGTTTCTGTCCCTTGCTAAAAAAAGCGTGGTGACAGGAAGGGCATCCATACCATATCAAATGTGCGACTCAGATGTTTCGCTGTGGCGACTCTTGAGAATGGGAAAAATCCGAAAGAAAAGAAGATACATCTCAGGGGTTGCGAACCTATGGATCGCGAGCCAAATAGGGCTGTTTTGATGACTGTATCTGGCTCTCAGATAACTCAGGTGGCCTTTCTTAACAGAATAACGAATACATAATTTCACTGTCATTTAAATAAAAATACAAAAAAAAGCCATCAGGCAAAAACAAAAACAGTTGAATAAATCTACACATCAATTTATAAACTATAATTTATATAAAATTTATATTTTAGCATCAATAAATATAGCAGTAAAAATTGACAAGTTTTTCTTAATCATTACTACATTTTACTACATTTAATACTGTATTAATGAGTAAGACTGTCTATAGAATGTGTTTGAGAAGCATATTTTAGCGCATGTAATAGATACATAGTATTTTACTTTCAGCTGCTCATTCCCACATGTGACGTGATATATGGGGTTTACTTCTGGGTACAGAACTCACGGATTATCTCAATTCGCGGGGGGGCCCGGAACCGAACCCCCGCGAATGTCAAGGGCCTACTGTATATTTTTGACATAATATATTTGAGATAAACATGTAGCAATAAACATTATAACAATAATAACATGTACAGTAACATTAATAATACTGTAATTAACATAAATAATAATAAAACAAGAACAAACCATAAGTCAATAGACTGGTGGACCAGCTTTAGAAGTGTGATTGTGCATCCGCTACACTAGATGGCAGTGGCGCTCTCACTGCCATCTAGTGTAGAGGATAGCAGTGAGAGCGCCACTGCCATCTCGTATGGAGGATGCGCAATCACACTTATAAAACTCACAGTGACTCTGTTTTCTCTATGGTGTAGGGCAGGGGTCGGGGACCTATGGCTTGCGAGCCAGATGTGGCTCTTTTGATGACTGCATCTGGATCTCAGATAAATCAGGTAGCCTTTCTAAACAGAATAACTAATACATAATATCGCTGTCCTTTCAATAAAAATACAGAAAAAAGCCATCAAATAAAACAAAAACAATAAATCTCACACATTTCAATCTATACATCTATTTTCAATGCCACCTGTTGCTGTGGCGCGCAGCGGAGAGCCAATCCTTTCTGTACTCCAGTGTGTGGGGGCGGGGCCGATACCTTGAAACTCTAATTTTTAGAGTTTTTAGAACGCGCTTCCTGTCACAAACACTGCAGTGTGAGTCCTGTTATATTGACCATGTTCGGTTCCACATGAGCACGTGAGCAGTCCTTCTCACACTTGAAAAACATCAAGACCAACCTTAGGTCACGTGTAATAGATGGAAACCTAAACGCTTGCATGAAGCTGAACCTCAGCACGTATCAACCAGACTACAAAGCTATCAGCAAAACCATGAAGCACCAGGAGTTGCATCAATAGTAAGAAGTACTTTTCTTATTAATAAATAACTTTGTTATTAACAATGTTGTTTAAAATAAATTCAGAGTCGTAATATACTCTAAAATTGTTGGTCTCAGAATTAAAAAATATATTTCGCTCTCAAAGGATTAGATTTAAATTTTTTTTTTTTGGCTCTCTTAGTCAAAAAGGTTCCCGACCCCTGGTGTAGGGGAAAAGCACTGAGCAAAAACACTATTTACAATCGCGCACAGGGGGGAGGGGGGCATCACAGAAAATAATTGAGAAGCACTGCACAAGACATCCTCAGAGCACAGAGGAATACACGTGGAAGTAATACAAGGCTAATCACGCCGGAAAAGCCATTACATACACACAGACAGGTATAGCTGTATAGAGACAGACACTCACGCAGGTATAGCTGTACAGACGCTCCCCGACTTACGTTTTTAATTGGTCCCGGACGGCCGAATGCAAGTTGAAAGTGAACGGAAGTTGTTACAGAGATGTATGACGTGTGACGTATGATGCTCATACTGTACTAAACATCCATAAATACCATTACCGTATCTCATAAAACACCCCTAAATCAATTATTACAAATATAACATTGTAAAATATCAAATATATCAAATAATAACATTAATTTCAAATAAATTAAATTCAAGCAAAATAATTTCAAATTGATAAATTTTAATCAAATTCACTCATCAAATATCAAACACAGTATCAAATATAACCTTTAACATTCTCTAGGATGCGATCTTTCTGCTTGTAAATGGTTCCGATGGTCGACAGATGGTCACTTTAGATGAAGCTGAGCTGAGTCACATTACATGAAGCTGAGCCGACTCACTTTACATGAAGCTTAAAACGGTCAATCAACGCTTACAATATGTGAGGCGCTCAATACCGAAAGTAGTGCACTTGCTGTGCTTGAAACAAAGCACGGGTTATACGGACTTCCGGTCTTTCAAGTGAGCAAGGGCTCCGTTGAACTCGTTTAGTACTCAGCCTGCACTGATGTGAATCACCAGCAGAGCAGAGAGTTCTCTGTCTTTTCTGGATTCGGGTTTTCATTCATTTTACAACTCTCTTTGCTTAACTGAGTATGCATGGTAGATTGCGCCGATCCGAGCAGATAGTTAATTCATCTCTGTGTATGAGACTTGCACCCATGCTAGTAGGCTTACGCTTCTGACCAACCATATTTGCTTAGGGTTACAAAAGTCCGCAAAACAGTGTAAACACAAAGATCATAGAGACGACTTCTTAACACAAGAGTAACACGCTATATAACTGATATATATATATATATATATCTATCTTCTTCTTCTTCTTGTCCTTTCGGCTTTTCCCTTCAGGGGTCGCCACAGCGAATCATCTGCCTCCATCTCACCATATCCTCTGCATCTTCTTCTCTTACTCCAACTACCTTCATGTCCTCCTTCATCACCACATCCATGAATCGTCTCTTTGGTAACTGATATATATATATATATATATGTGTGTGTATATGCATACACATACATACACACACACACACACACACACACACACACACACATATATATATATATATATATATTATATAACATAACTGAACTGGGAAGAAGGAGGGGCACGTTCAGTCTGTCATTTGTAAACAATGGGTGCAGCGTCATTATGTCATTGTACTACGTAGGTACGTCTAAACTCAAAATCTGACTTTTTTTTTTTTTTAAATCCCCATAAAATTGAAAAAACGTAAAACGGATGAACGTAAGTCAGGGAGAGTCTGTATAGACAGACAGATAGTTATAGATTTAGATGGACAGACACAGCCAGGTATAGATGTGTAGACATATAATCACAGAGACAAGCATAGATGTATAAACAGACAAAGCTATAGGAATACAGATGGTGTAATTGACTGACAGATGGATATGGGTCACCCTACGTCTCTTTCTCCTTTAATTT
Organism: Plotosus lineatus; assembly: GCA_024760905.1. Taxonomy (NCBI): domain Eukaryota; kingdom Metazoa; phylum Chordata; class Actinopteri; order Siluriformes; family Plotosidae; genus Plotosus; species Plotosus lineatus. The sequence goes on from CM045735.1 coordinate 33,634,329, forward strand.
GCACTCACCTGAAGCACGTTCTCCTCCGCTCCATTAAACAGAAAGATGACGCCGTGATTTAGAGGAATAGAAAGATTTGATATGGAGTCCAACACTTCCAGCATCACAGCACAACTTACAGCATCATCACTTGCTCCTGTGTTTTACACACACACACACACACACACACAAACACACACATACACACACAGAAAGAGCACCAGAAGGGATAATGCAATTACCACATAATGTTATGCCATCAGTTACCATTAAATATGTTTGTTTTCAAGGTATTACTTGTATACTGGGGCTAGTGTTAACCAAAAGAAATGTTTAAAAGCAATATACAAATACAACTGAACTGACTTGGGGTTGCTTCAACTGTGGGAAGGCTGATAATTTGGCATCAGTATCATGAGTCTGTGCACACAGACTACCTCCTGTTAACAGTTTGTGGTGGTGGTGGTAGCGTGATGGTGTGGGGAATTGAATATCGATTGTCCATAATTTCCCTGTTTTACCCATCATACTGTATAATGGTTACTCAAATTGTCATTTCAAACTGTCTGTCATGAACATGACAGTACTATAACACCCTCCCAATTATTAGACCAGAATCCAGAAGAGCAGATGTGGGATGTGAAAGAAGAAGAGATTGACAGCATGAACATCCAGCTAACAAATAAAGGAATAAACATACTGAAACTGCACACTTGCTGCTTACACCACCAATACACTAAAACATGGTCATGGTGTTTACCTGGACTGCTGGGCACACTGTCGAAGTGGCAGTTCGCCAGTACAAAGTGCTGTGCTCCTCCTTTGGGTTCGAGCCGCACTACGATGTTAGTAATTTGATCGTAGCAGCTTGTGAACCCACCCAAGAAGTCGATGCTAAATGAGCCACTATGTTTGCGCGTTTGCACTAAAATAGTGTTTGGCCCATGGATGCTCTTGCTTCGCACCTGCTCCACCTGTTCCAACAGGAAGTTTACTGTCATGATGTCATTCTCAGCACTGCCTGCGGGTCGAGGCCCCACAATGGTGATTTGCTCCAGGTACTTCCTGTTACACACAAAACACACACATGAGTAAACGTGAATGAGAAGGGTTTTTTCTTCTAAATGCTATAATTTGTCTGTCATCACACATGTTACTTCCGGTTTTATAGTTCAATACACAGATGTTGGTAAAATGCATTCATTTTCATTATGAACAGGCTTCAGCGACTACATAACCAACTACTAGTCCGTCTCAAAAAATTAGCATATTGTGATAAAGTTCATTATTTTCTGTAATGTACTGATAAAAATTAAACTTTCATATATTTTAGATTCATTGCACCCCAACTGAAATATTTCAGGTCTTTTATTGTTTTAATACTGATGATTTTGGCATACAGCTCATGAAAACCAAAAATCCCCATCTCAAAAAATTAGCATATTTCATCCGACCAACAAAAAAAATGTTTTTAATACAAAAAAAGTCAATCTTCAAATAATTATGTTCAGTTATGCACTCAATACTTGGTCGGGAATCCTTTTGCAGAAATGACCGCTTCAATGCGGCGTGGCATGGAGGCAATCAGCCTGTGGCACTGCTGAGGTGTTATGGAGGCCCAGGATGCTTCGATAGTGGCCTTAAGCTCATCCACAGTGTTGGGTCTGGTGTCTCTCAACTCTCTCTTCACAATATCCCACAGATTCTCTATGGGGTTCAGGTCAGGAGAGTTGGCAGGACAATTGAGCACAGTAATATCATGGTCAGTAAACCATTTACCAGTGATTTTGGCACTGTGAGCAGGTGCCAGGTCGTGCTGAAAAATGAAAATCTTCATCTCCATAAAGCTTTTCAGCAGATGGAAGCATGAAGTGCTCCAAAATCTCCTGATAGCGAGCTGCATTGACCCTGCCCTTGATAAAACACAGTGGACCAACACCAGCAGCTGACATTGCACACCAGACCATCACTGACTGTGGGCACTTGACACTGGACTTCAGGCATTTTGGCATTTCCTTCTCCCCATTCCTTCTCCCCAGTCTTCCTCCAGACTCTGGCACCTTGATTTCCGAATGACATGCAAAATTTGCTTTCATCCGAATAAAGTACTTTGGACCACTGAGCAACAGTCCAGTGCAGCTTCTCTGTGGCCCAGGTCAGGCGCTTCTGCCGCTGTTTCTGGTTCAAAAGTGGCTTGACCTGGGGAATGCGGCACCTGTAGCCCAGTCCACTGCTTCCACAGGTCCCCCAAGGTCTGGAATCGGCCCTTCTCCACAATCTTCCTCAGGGTCCAGTCACCTCTTCTGGTTGTGCAGCATTTTCGGACACACTTTTTCCTTCCCACAGACGTCCCACTGAGGTGCCTTGATACAGCACTTTGGGAACAGCCTATTCGATCAGATATTTCTTTCTGTATCTTACCCTCTTGCTAGAGGGTGTCACTGATGGCCTTCTGGAAAGCAGTCAGGTCGGCAGTCTTACCCATGATTGCGGTTTTGAGTAATGAACCAGGCTGGGAGTTTTTAAAAGCCTCAGGAATCTTTTGCAGGTGTTTAGAGTTAATTGGTTGATTCAGATGATTAGGTTAATAGCTCGTTTAGAGTACCTTTTCATGATATGCTAATTTTTTTTTTAGATAGGAATTTTGGGTTTTCATGAGCTGTATGCCAAAATCATCAGTATTAAAACAATAAAAGACCTGAAATATTTCAGTTCCGGTGCAATGAATCTAAAATATATGAAAGTTTAATGTTTATCAGTACATTACAGAAAATAATGAACTTTATCACAATATGCTAATTTTTTGAGAAGGACTAGTATGTACGAACTGTTCTATTTGATTAGTAATGACATGGCTACTTCTCAAATTCTATTCCAAATCACAACATGATAATGTGCTAATCCCTATGCTAAGATGCTCACTCAGTTTCCTACTGCAAATGATCTCTAAATGCCCAATCATTACAATAACACAGTCTTCAGGAACATGGTGATAGCAGAGAGGAAATTCAGACACAGAAGAGAAGACCTTTTGAGCATCAAGGTCATGACTTAACCAATGCAATATTTAAGAAGGAACAAAGTTCAAACGAGAGATTCAGGCTGATAACGTCAGTGGTAAGTAAGAGAGAGGCAAAGCAACAGTCTCAGGTTCTAGTCGTCTCGTTCTCTTTCTGTGTGTGTGTGCGCGCGTGTGTGAGAATGTGAAAGACCTGAGAAAACTTCTTCATTCTCAAACAATACTTGCAGAGCCTCCCATCCTTTTCCTCCTTCTTTTTTTACGCTATACTACAAACACAGATAAATCAATCAACACACACTTCATCACAAGAAAATCATCTGGTTGAAATTAATAAAGTGGTTTTGGAAGGACTTTGTGCTTTCATTCAGTGTTTCACTCCAAGTCCTGCTTCATTGCTGCTTTACATTCCATCCACCCATCCATCCAACTACCATCTGTACCAAAACTGATGCCTATCCAAGGTAAAGTCTGTTGGGTTTTTACACCCGAGCCTCGTGGCTCATCAGGCCGGTGCTTATCCCCAGTTTCCATAGTGTGAAGCGACCAGGAGTTCAACTCCCCCTGGATGGGATGCTAGTCCATGGCAGATTACCTTCCCAGTATATTTTTACTGGTAACCATTTATACTGCTGGGTGAACAGAGGCACACTTGTGGTCGAGACCTTGCCCAGGGGTCTTAGCACCGTGAGGGTCTCAGTGGGATTCGAACTCACAACCTCCCGATCATGAGTGCAGCACCCAAACCACTATGCCACCGGCCCCACAATGCCTATCCAAGGTGTCTATTAATTCAAGAAATGGTGCACTCTGAACAGCCCCAACCACACTAATACCCTAGGCAGTAGAGATGTTCAGTTCCAAAATCGTTGATCGGTTTCAGTTCGATTTCCAGCTTGAAACTTGGTTTTCCGGTTTCAGGTTTGGTTACCATTTTCCCAATAAAAAGTTTCAACATCTACACTAACTCTACAGAACTTTTAGATATTAATTATTGGTAAAATGTTGGCATTGTCAGAGCATCAGTTAGCGATATTTAGTACTTCTAAAATTGACACAATGGTACTCGTTCCACTGAAATTTAGTCTGGAAAATTAAAAAAACGTGAATGCAAGTGTTACGTGGTTTATGCATTTTTTTACTATGAAAATAGATCTATTATACCAGCGGTCAGGAATCTTTTTGACTAAGAGAGCACCCCCCCCCCAAAGACATATTTTAAAACCTAATCCGCTGACAGCCATACACACACAAATATATATATATATATATATATATACACACACACACACACACACACACACACACACACACACACATAGACACACAGTAGGCCCTTGACTATTCGCGGTTTTGCACTCACGGTTTGAGTATTCGCGGACTGCCGAGTAGCTTGCACGTGATTCAAATTCAATCAATGGCTGCCCTCCTTCCTGCTGATTGGTTGAGGTGATGTAACACCCCTTTTTCCTCATTCGCGCACAAGTTGGCAATGAGCCTTTTTTTTTAGTGTGTTTTAATTACCAGTTAAGTTCTATGATGTTACTCAAACGCCTGCTAAGCACCAGAAAAAGGTAATGATTGCTGAAGAGGAATAATCGTCCGAACTGTTGTAAAACACTACACTATTAAAGTCTTTTTTAATTATTATTCCAGTACATGACCTAAGGTAATGTTTAAAATGTTTGTGTGTACTGTGGTGTAGCATGTTTCTCATTTTGTTTATTCAATTTATTACATTTCCTGTTCTTTTATGTCCTTTTTATTATGGTCTGTGTTTTGGGGGACTTTGATTTTGGCGCCGTGCCTCTAACTAACTGTTTACTTCCTGAGAGGCGTGGCTGAGCTGCTTGGTAGCACACACCTGAATTCACTATTCTCATTTACTCCCAATAAACAAAAGCCCGCTTGCCTCTGCGCCAGAGGATTAACTCACATCAACATCACCACTTCTTTGGTTTGTAACGCCGCTTACTCTGTCCGTCTTCCTTTCAGCTTTTTCCCTTTTACTCGGGAGTTGCCACAGCGAATCATCTGATTCGCACGTTTGATTTGGCAGAGGTTTTTACGTCAGATGCCCTTTTTTTGTGATGGTCTAGTGGATAGGGTGCAGGATCGCTGATCCTAAGGTTGGGGGTTCGAGTCCTCACAAGGTTGTCACTGTTGCCCCCAGTGCAGCTAACTGGGTTATCAAAGGCGTGTCATGTCACTCATTATCTATGGTGTGAGGCATGTAAAAGAACCATTGCTGACTTTCGTAAAGAGTAGGCTGCATAGCCGTCAGCGTGTTTCTGTCCCTTGCTAAAAAAAAGGGTTGTGACAGGAAGGGCATCCAACCACATCAAATGTGCGAATCAGATGATTCACTGTGGCGACTCTTGAGAACGGGAACAAGCCGAAAGAAAAGAAGATACATCTCAGAGGTCTGGAACCTATGGATCACGAGCCAGATGTGGCTGTTTTGATGACTGTATCTGGCTCTCAGTTAACTCAGGTGGCCTTTCTTAACAGAATAACGAATACATCATTTCACTGTCATTTAAATAGAAATACAAAAAAAGCCATCAAGTAAAACAAAAACAGATGAATAAATCTCACGCATTTAAATCTATACATCAATTTTCAATGCCACGTCACTGTGGCGCGCAGTGGAGAGCCAATCCTTTCTGTACTCCAATATGCGGGCGGGTCCGATACCTTCAAACTCTAATTTTATTGGAATACAACAGCCACAGACTGTGTGTGCTGTTTTGGGGTAAAGAGATAAATTTCCCTCGTTTTGATCAGCTCATTTCCATGAAGCCAAGCACAGCTGGAAAGCAAACACAAATGGACAGACATGGAAAAACTTCAACCCGCAGACCAGCTGATTGTCAAAACTTGGGATGCGCTTCCTGTCACAAACACTGCAGCGTGTGAGTCCAATAAAATTAGACTTTCAAGGTATCGGACCCGCCTGCATACAGAAAGGATTGGCTCTCCGCTTCGCGCCACAGTGACGTGGAATTGAAAATATATGAATAGATTTAAATGCACGAGATTTATTCATATGTTTTTGTTTTATTCAAAGGCTTTTTAAAATTTATTATAACCCGAACCGAATTTTCAGGAACTGATCCATCTCTACTAGGCAGTTTTGAGTATCCAGCTGACCTGTGCATGAGCTGCTAGAAGTAACAGGAGCACCCAGACAAAACGCACACAAAAAGAACAGGCAGACTCCACACAGAAAGGCCTTTCGTTGAGATTCAAACCCTAGACCTTGTTGACATGAGGTGACGGTGCATAACACTCAGCTTAATGGACATGCTTTCATTTTCTCCGCCTTCAATATTTTAACATTTCTCTCTACTGGCTTATGAATATTAATGATGCCGAAAAACATGTTAGAATGAAAAAAAAGTCTCAGTGAAGAAACAAGGTGGAAGTACAGGCTGAGACAAACATCATTCTAGAATAAAGGCGGATTCCCATTCAGATCTAAAAACAACAATAAATAAAAGATACACAATGGAGGACTAGAACTTTAAGAAAACACACATAGGGAGAACATGGGTGTAACACTCGTGCATGCGCATATTCACGGATTGCCGAGCATGTGTCACGTGATTCAAATTCATCCAATGGCTGTTCTCCTTCCTGCTGATTGGTTGAGATGATATATACACCCCTTTTTCCTCATTCGCACACAAGTTGTCAATGAGCCTTTTTTTAGTGTGTTTTAATTACCAGTTAAGTTCTATGATGCCACTCAAACGCCGACTAAGCGCCAGAAAAAGGTAATGACGTTGGATGTCTCTTCTGAAGAAATAAGATTTTCTCCTGAAGAAACGACAGTTTCCTGTGAAATGCCTGAAGAGGAATAATCATCTGAACTGTTGTTAAAGAACGCTAGTAGTGAAGTCTTTTTCAATTACTCCATTACAGTACCCAAGTTAATGTTTAGAATGTTTGTGTGTGATTTAATGTACTGTGGTATAGCATGTTAGTCGTTTTTTGTTGTTGTTTGTTTATTTATCCAATTTATTACATTTCATGTTCTTTCATGTTGTTTTTGTTATGGTCTGTGTTTTGGGAGGACTTTGATTTTGATGGCTGTGTTCTCTAACTAACTCTTTTTCTCTCCACTCCAGCTGAGGGGCGTGGCTGAGCTGCTCGGTGGCTCACACCTGAATTCACTCTTCTCATCGACTCCCTATAAACACAAACCGCACGCTTACCTCAGTTGAAGAGCACTGCTTAATTGCTTCCCCTTTGAATAATAAATCCACTCTGCCATCTCACACTGCCTCACAGATGGTAATGCAATATATCCCTCTAGTGGGCATTTTTGAAAACTACAGTGCTGTATGTTTTAAGGAAAATGTTTAAAGGTGTTCTTTTATTTATTTATATATATATATATATATATATATATATATATATATATATATACACACACACACACACGCGCGCGCGCGCACACACACACACTCGGCCCCCTACTTACGAAACCCCCTGGGTACGAAAACTCAGGGTTACGAAAAACATTTTCCTAAGTTTTCGTCCTCTGTATACAAAAACAACCCCCTCTTATGAAAAGCGCCAAACGCACCATTCACACGATGCGCGATTTGCTCTCTCATCGGCGGTCTCCCAACATCCCACCCTGCTGGCCTCCCATTGGCCAGGAGGCAATTGAACAGTACCCATACTTCCTGTACCCATACTTCCTGTTTGTCACACGCGTGAAGGAGAGTTGAACAGGACTGTTGGCTTGTTTTGAAATCATTGCAGCGTTATATTTTGTAATTGCCGAAACCCCTCTACAATCGGGACAATATTGAACAAAAGGAGATCTTAAAGCGGAAATACAGTGACAGAGGCGATTATTTCGGCACGATATTGAAGCAGAAGGAGCATGAGCAGAATGCTCCGTTTGAGAAGACCTCTAATCTCACAAGGAAGCAAGTTAATATTGAATCAGGACCGTCCTTTTAAACATTTAAATAGAATTGTTCCATCAGCTGCACATTGTGTGTGGGCGGAGCCCGCATTCAGCAAAATACACCATAGAGACAGAGTTTTGTGTGTGTGTGTGTGAGTGAGTGAGTGAGAGAGAGAGAGAGAGAGAGAGACAGAGTGTGTGTGTATGTGTGTGTGAGAATGTGAGCAAAACGCAGCTCATCTGGACCTCCGATCCCTCAAGAAATTAAGTTAAAGTTGAGTTTAGACCACCGATCTGTCAAGCAGGGAATGCGCTTTGAATTCCCTGTCTTAAAATGCTCCTGCGTCCTGCGTGTGGGTGGAGCCCGCATTCAGCGGAGCGCACCACAATACACATTTAATATGTGTGTGAGAGAGAGAGAGAGAGAGACAGTGTTGTGTGTATGTGCGTTAATATAAAATGTTTAATAATGGTTTAATTAATAAATATGTTAATAAAATAGTTTAATACATAATTTTCTTTTACTTTTAACACATTTCATACAAAATTGGTGTACTTTTATAATTTTTAAAGGGTTTATGGGGTAGTCTTGGGAGCCTTGGAACGAATCAGGCGTTTACATGTAAAATGCGCCTCTACTTACGAAACCTCCGCGTTACAAAAAAGGCGCTGGAACCGATTAATTTCGTAAGCAGGGGGCCAACTGTATATATGTATGCTGTATAATGTTTATATTTTATTATCAATAAATATCAATAAAAAATTAAGTTTTTCTTAATCATTACTACATTTTACTACATTAATACTGTATTAATGAGTAAGACTCTAGAATGTGTTTAATAAGCATATTTTAGCGCATGTAATAGATACATAGTATTTTACTTCCGGTTGATCATTCCGCATGTAATATAATACCTGGGGTTTTACTTCCGGGTACAAAACTCACAGATTATCTTCATTCGCTGGAAGGGCCGGAACCAAACCCCTGCAAATAACGAGGGCCTACTGTATCAGCATACTTTTAACACCTGAAGGGTGTTTCATCTATAACTTGATGCATTCAGAGAGTGCAAATCTCTGCTGAAAAAGGACAGTCTCTCTCCTAAAAGACTTCTTGGCTACTCTGGTAGAGGGATTCATATACAAATTGCTGGAGAAAGTGGGAGGAGTTTCTCATCCAGGGTATAGGTGGGGCCAGTGGGCAGGAATGCAGCAGTTCATACTGATAAGACTACATTGTAGTGGTTTCCTTTCACAGTGTTGCATGATGCATTTACCACAAAGGTTCATTAATAGTAACTATTTCCAGGCTTACTGTTGTTTAGTTAATTATTTCGATTTTGGGAATTGGGTTCAACTAAAGTTGGCAGGAAACCTCAAAGTCCATTCCGAACCGAAACGATATGCAAAAGTGTTTGACATGATGCATCACCCGGTATGCCTCTGTCATAGACCTTTTTAATGTGTACCTTTGACCTATGACTGTAAAACCTGTACCAGCTTATAGGCATTTCGTAATAAGTAACTAGTGAGTTTTTGTTAGGTCCGAATCCATACAGGCATTCAACCTGAAGAGCGTGCACAGAAGTTTCCTAAGATGACCTCGTATGACCATGACCTTTGTCCTCAGAACCTGTCCCAGTTCATGGGCCTTTAGAGTATTTAGTGAAAATCAATTAAGGGATGGAAAATATAGAGTGCCTATGAGGATATTTGGTAACATGGATTACATGGAAACGTAACAATAATAATAATAATGTTAATAATAAAAACAACAAATAATTATTATAATAAAAATATTAATAAAAGTGAGAGTGGGCAAGATTGGTTGGAATTACACTGGGAAAGGGCAAGAGTGAGATTCTAGAAACAAAGCAATGTCTATTTTCGAAGTTGTGGTGCTGGACACATGTTTTTGTACTTTGGTCATGTTTCCAAGCAGTACATTCTTTTAATGCAAACATCTGCAACCCCGTAACAACGTTCATTTACATGCAGTTACTGACATCCTTGTGCGTTGTTAGTTCAGACATCGTTCAGATGTCCTATTAAACAGAAAGTGAGAAAGATAATTCTGCTTATTACTTATTCAAAGGTTATTCTTCAATTGGTGTCCCCATACAATTGGGGAACTACTCTACAACAACTGGGGACAGATGGAGTGGTTACGAATGTACACCAAGATGTCTACTGCATAAGTAATGAGTCAACTTATGACCGCTTTTGGTTCTGACAGACCAGTCGTAAAGCAATCTGGTCGTATGTTGACTTTTCCATCCAAATACACTCATGCCAAACAAAAACAGATGAATAAATCTTGCACATTTAAATCTATACATCTATTTTCAATTCCACGTCACTGTGGCACGCAGCAGAGAGCCAATCCTTTCTGTATTCCAGTATGTGGGCGAGCCCGATACCTTAAAACTCTAATTTTATTGGAATATAACAACAGCCACAGACTGCGCATGTTGTTTTTGAGTAAAGAGATAAATTTCCCTCGTTTTGATCAACTCATTTCCACAAAGCCAAGTACAGCTGGAAAGCAAACACAAATGGACAGACATGGAAAAACTTCAACCCGCAGACCAGCTGATTGCCAAAACTTGGGATGCGCTTTCTGTCACAAACACTGCAGTGTGTGAGTCCAATAAAATTTGAATTTCAAGGTATCGGACCCGCCCGCACACAGAAAGGATTGGTTCTCCGCGGCACGCCACAGTGACATGGCATTGAAAGTAGATGAATAGATTTGCTCTGAGCAGTTAGAAAGTGAAGCTGCATCATCTCCTGCTTGGCCTTTTAAGATGCTGGCGCTGCCGGCAATGCAAACAACTGTCAAACGCAACACTCGCACTGCACTGCCATTAATCATGCTTCACCAAGTTGCAGTCGTAAAGTCGATCAGACTTAACTCACATAGGTCATAAGTCGACGACTGTCTGTATTCTTTCACTGAACACTTTTTAATATCAGCTTGTATGTAATCCCTGTTAGTGTCAAGTACTGTATCATCCTGCACCAGTGTGAACTAGATTTCTGTAAAATAAAAGTTTATTGAATCTCATCATTCCACTTCCTGATCATTACTAGAGACAAATTCTAACATTCTGTCAATGTCAACAACAGAGTAAATCACTTAAGTACATTCACTATTTGATCCATCAATACTATCAGGAGCTAGCAAGGTATCACTGGATATAGGTTTTATTCCTGCAAGGCTTAAACTGTACAGACATGAACAAATCTGCACAACTATAACTATCTCCATAACTATACGTCAAGTGCCAAGAGCAAATAGAGTAAACCAGTGTATTGAGTTCATTAAGTAAGCATTTAAGCTTTCCCTAGGATTACTCGGGGGAAGGCAGGAGTACAGCCTGGATAAGTCACCAGTCCAACACAAACATCACACCCACATATTCGCCCCAAGACTTGCCAATCTACCAAGCGAGCTGTCTTGGGAGTGAGGAGGAAACTGGAGAAATCTATAAACATGAGAGGAACATGACTAACTGCACACAGACAGTAAACTCGGCTCAAGGGGTTCTATATTGTGAATTACTGGTTTACTGTCTGTATGGAGACTTGTAGGTGACATGATGGTGTAGTGGTTAGCATGTCTGCCTCACAGCAAGAAGGTCCTGGGTTCGATTCCCAGTTTGGACATTTCTGTGTGGAGTTTGCATATTCACCTGTGCTTGTGTGTTTGCCTCCAGGTACTCTAACTCATCCAGAGTCAGCTGAGATGGGCACAAGCCTCCCAGCAACTCTAATTATAATTAAGCAGTTCAGAAAAGTAATGGATGGAATGAGTTGGTTTCAACAACCAAACCAAAGAGGAAAAAAAGAACAAACCTTGTAGGCAGTCAGATTGGCTATGCTGCATTTCCGGTTGGCAGAATGAACCTTGTCCAAAGTATTCTTGAAAAAAGTTATGGATCCACCACCACCCTGACCATTCATTCGTTCATTTCCAATGTGCTTTATCCTACGATGATTGTGAAAGGCTGAAGCCTCTCTCAGTCGACTCTGGGCAAAGGCCAGACTCACACCAAGGTTTGGCAGGAAGGTTCCAGGCTCAGCGATTCTGTGTGAATGTTCTCCCTATTCTTGTGTAGGTTACTTCTGGGTGCTCCGGGGTTTCCCTCTACAGTCCTAAGACAAGCACATTGAGCTATCTTACTGTTTCAAATTGCCCATTACGTGTGCGTGTGTGTTGGCCACGCAATGGTAGGGTGTACTTCACCTGCGCCCGGTGCGGAATGTGAGGTACACCCTACCATTGTGGGGTAGGGTATACCTCATTGGTACTATGTACCTCATAGTGCAGCATGAAATGCAGCTGATTTGAAAGTGGAGAGGAGAAGGAGGAGGGTATGTGGATGAGGTGAAAGAGCAGACCTGTAGTCTATTGTAGTGTGAGGAAATTGTCAGGTCGAGTCTCAGCTTCACTCTACATCAGTTACTCTATGAAATGCACTTACAGTCACTGGGTTGCTTATTCATCTTCAGTACTGCTTACCTTGCCCTCGTGGCGTTGAACTCATTGGTGGGTTTTCCTATAACGAGCTGCTTTACAGACCAGTGCACGGACACCCAGAGCGCGCATAAAAACACGAGCACGAGCGCGCCCGCGACCCCTTCGCTCAGCACGAGCGCGCCACCGTGTTGTTTCTTCCTGTCCTCACAGACGCTGTCACGGTCCTCAAGGAGGACATTGTTTTCATACGGCACGTTATTTAGGGACGATTTTAGCCTCCGAATAGCAGTGTCGCCTTCCATTTCGAACTTTGGGCTCCGTTGCTCCCACGAAGGCTTCAGACACAACGCGCCGAAGGTCAAACTTCCGGCATCGTGTGACGTCACTTTTTTTTTTTTGTAATGCACGAGAACTCGCTGAATACTTCCGGGTTTTGGTTTTTCAATAGAGGGCGCACAGGCGGTGTAAAGGTTTTAAACCCTTTTTAAAGCATCCATTCACTAGACAAACAGGCCTAGGATTACCGGATGTTCGGGAAGTGTTTCATCTCACCGCATGTAGGAGCCGCTGACATGAAGCTACTCAGTTGCTGGTGTTTAAATATGAACTCAAACAGAATGTGGTGATTTGCAAATCTTAATAAACCCATATATTATTCCTAACGGAACCTACAATACATTAAATGTTGGTAGGTAAATGGTGCAGTTAGCGTCTGCCTCACAGCAAGAAGGTCCTGGGTTTGGGAGTTGAGTTCTCCTCGTGCTTGCATGGGTTTCTTCTGGGTACTCCAGTTTCCCCAACAGTGCAAAGTCATACACACTAGGCTAATTGGCTGTTCCAAATTGTCCCTAGATGTGTGAATGGTTGTGTGTTTGCCCTGCAATCATCCAGTGTTGATGGAGATATGCACCATACTTCCCCGCAATCATTTAAAGAGTAGGTGCCTAGGCAAGTGAGTGTGTGAGCGAAAGCTTTTACCAGCCAATCTACATTCCAGCCCTCACTAATGTTCTTGAGATTCGGGTTCTGACTGAGAGAATGAGATTGCAGATGCACTCAGATGAACTTGATTGTCTTTAACGAGTGTCTGGGCTCAGTCAAAGTAAAAGAATGAGGAGCTCATGGGGAGCGTTTAGTAAAGCCCCTGCTCCTATGCATTGAAAGTAATCAGTTGAGGTGGTTTGGCACCTGATTAGGATGCCTCCTGTTTACCTCCCTTTAGATGTTTTCAGTGCACATTTTACCAGGAGAAAGCATAGAGGCAGACCCAAAAATCACTGGAGGGATGATATATCCCGTCTGGCCCAGGAATGCCTTGGGATCACCCCGAAGTAGTTGGAGTGTGTCGCCAGTGAGAGGTATGCCTGGCTTTTCCTCCTGAATCTGTTGCCTTCGTGACTTGATCTTGAATAAGCTGCAGAAAACAGATGGATAGACGGATGGATAATACTGTAGCTGATTTTGAATTTGATGGTGGCAACACATTGTCTTCTCTGGATTGTCCAAAGACATTTACATTAGCTTAATTGGTTGTTGCAGATCGGTCTTAAGTGTGGGTGTGAGTGCGATTGGTTGTGTGTGTTGCACTGTGATGGACTTGCAAGCTGTTTTGCCCAGATTTGGCTGCAATAGGCCTCACCGCACCGCTAGGAGTACCGGTGAATGGTTCTGCAAATTCCTTGCACCTTGTAATGCTCTGAAATCACAAAAGAACTTGAGAACATGCAAACAATGCGTAAAGTTGTGAGAAAATATACAGCATGCGCTTGTCTACACTGAATGCAAAAGAATTAATGTAGAAAATAAATGATTCATGTCGAGGGAAATCCGTGAAACAACTGAATAGTGTCAACAAACCATGTAACCATGTTTATAAAAATGTATTAGTCTCATGAATGTGCACATTATCTCTTTCATCAATCAGCACATCTTTAAATCTTTAAGCGTGACGCACAGCCACATGTCTTCCGGAAGGCATGTGTTCACCTTCACCCTTCCTGGTGAGTTGCTGTTGGATGACGAGTGAGAGTTAACTAGTGGGGAATCATATGATATGATCATTCACATGTTTTCATCATCTGACTTTTTAGAAATGGTGTACATATAGTGCACCACTATAAGCTACACTTGTTTTTAATTATTTGTCTGTAATTGAACACAACAATTGGAATGATAAGATAAGATACAGCTTTATTAATCTCACAATGAAGAAATTCACTGTTACAGGCTCTTGAGGTACCATCATGATGATGAACTGCATGCATAATGTGGTCAGTAGTGGCCCGGAATAAGGCTCTGGGTTACTGATCAGAAGGTTGGAGGTTCAAGCCCCAGTACCACCAAGCTGTAACTTTTTGGTCCTTAAGAAAGGCCCTTAACCCTGAGCTGTATAAATGAGATAATTTAAGTTAGTTGTAAATCAAATTTTTCATTAACACATCAAATTGTTTGCAATTGTTTTAAAAGGCCTTAACAGAAGGATAACACCTTTATGGCTTTTACTGTTTTTTATTTCCACCTCATTTTCTCCCTAATTTTAGTCATATCCAATTTCCACCCGTAAACTATTGCTTTCCCTATCACACAACCACCACCGACCAGGGAGGGGAGAAATCATGCACATGCCACATCAGTGATTTTAGCCATCTGCCTCTTTTCGAACTGCTGCGCATACATATTTGGGGATGGTCTAACAAACTTGGAGGGAAAGCATTATCCACCCCTTCATATGAATGAGCTCACAGATGCCTATGATTGACTGTCGATCGCTGTGAGTGACAGCAAAGTGAGTGTATTCCATCCCTCTCTCCCATGACAGCTTAGTCAATTAGCTCCCACTGTTTCCCAGCCATGGATGGCTGTGGTATTAACCTGGATTTGAACATGTGATCTAATAACTAATAGTCACACACCTTGGCTATACTATGGAGCCATAACTTTGTCTTAAGCAACATTTAAAATATCCTACGTGTTGTTTATTCCAGATGCAATTTTCACATTTTTATACAATTTACTGTATTTTCATATGTAGTCCATCTGAGTTTCACAAATCATTAAAATAGTTATTCTGAATCTTATTTTTCAGCATGTAGGTAATACACTTTAATTTTTCAAATGAGAACATTTACTCAATGAGTAATTGACAATTATTTACTAAAGGTAACATAGATGTCACTGAATAGCACCTGAAGAAAAAAAATCCCATCAAGGAGTCCATTCAGTTCAGCGTCATCCTGCAGACATGGCGCAAAAACCTGTTTTAGGATTTAATATATAATTTAAGCACTGGAACTCCCAATAGATATGTCTACTGACAGGTGTCCTCATTAAAGGAGGAAATCAGTAAATAAATCTCCTGTGTCTCCAGAAATCTTTCTGAAGCAAAATAGGTAAAGGGTAACACTGAGCTTTCTGTTCACCACCTTTCATTGATTCCTGTATCCATTTCTATCACTTGTTTTGATAGTTTAATCATCAATGTAATAAGTTCATGTTCCATGTTACAGCAAAGACTGTGTATGTGTATTTGTGGCGGTGAGGATGAGACACAAAAAATGATTACAGCATCACCAGGAAAATTAATCAGAACCCCAAATGCCAAAAAAATCAGTATTAAAACAATAAAAGGCCTGAAATATTTCAGTTGGTGTGCAATGAATCTAAAATATATGAAAGTTTAATTTTTATCAGTACATTACAGAAAATAATGAACTTTATCACAATATGCAAATTTTTTGAGGACTAGTGTATATATATATATATATATATAGTATATTCAGTAGGTTTCATGTATATTACACAGAAACACAGAAACATCATGAAAAGCAAACAAAAATAAGGCTTTTTTTATAGTTTATTTTTACATAATTTTGGGTTAGCACAACTGCCTCACAATAAGAAGGCCTGGGTTTGATTCTCAGGCCTGAGGGTTTCTATGTGGAGTTTGTATGTTTCCTCCCAGAATCCAAAAACATGCACAGTGGGCTGATCGGCTGTTCCGTGAATTGTTATATGAGTGGCATGGCGAGCCATCCAGGGTGTACTCTGCCCACGAACAGAGTCAACTAAGATGGGCTCCAGCCTCCCCGTGACCCTAATTAGGGTTAAGCTGTTCAGAAAATGAATGAAGGAAATATAAGTAATAAGCCGTTATACCTAAATATTATTTGCTGAATTTAGGATTTAAGGGTGGTCAGGGTGAATTCGATAATCATAATGTCACAGTTAACTATCAGTTACTTGACGTGATATACAGATATACATATAGTCTTATCAATTTGTATTAATTATTAACAAAATGATTATAGTTGGTTGGTTGGTAAAATTATAGGAGTGTAAAATGTGTGTTTTGCCTCAGAGTAGACAGAACAAAGGGAGCTATTTGAAGAGTTTCATGCCAATTACATCAATGGCTTAAGAGAGTAGAACCCGTGATGGTCATGAGAGCGGGTTAAGGAAAGTATGTGAGTGAGTGCAAGAGAGAGAGTGAGAGTGAGAGAGAGAGAGAGAGAGAGAAACTGGACTGCTTCTTTCTCTGCCTCTGTGTGTGGTTGACATCAAATTATCCAAATCAGGTAAGATTTCACAGCAGCATCTTTTTCATTAGGGTGATTTTATTTTATTTGTACAGACAATTAAATGATAAGTAATTACCTTCACTATCATTAATAAGGTAAACACTAAATGCTGTATCTTTTGGTGCCTTACTATTGTTTAAAAAATAAATAATTGAATGTTAAATCAATTTATTTACTTCATATAGGAGCCATGCCTCGTGGAGACTTCACTGTTCATTTTGCAAGCAGGGGACGTGGAAATTTCATCAGAGCAGAGGAGTAACTTCACCTATATATGATTTATATTTATGTTAAGATGTTAGCGTAACTTTTTAAAATTAAGCCCCAGTGTTTGGTGGATGTGTGGGGTTTAATCCTGTTCTGCTCTAATACATCCATTTTTATCCCCATTAACTGCGCTAAGGCACTGTTGAGCTAAATCAAGTGTGTTAAAATGCATTAAAATTGCTATACAGTAATTAATAATTTATGACATTTGCATACTAAAGAAGTAATTTAATGTTCATAGGTGTTCACAGTTCTTCATGACACTTCATAGAAGCTTGCGGTGTTTATAAAGGACAGATCAACAATCGGCCTGATGTAAATGATAGTTATTCTACACTATAAATATGATGCTGTATGATTGTGTTTCAGGGCTGCAGGTATTGCTTTTCTGGCAATTGTCCTTACGGTGCTGTTCATTCTGGGCTGCTGGTACTACCGCAAACGCAATGGGTATAGAATTATCCAGGTGAATAATATTTTGTACATTGAAACAAAAATGTATTTTTTGGTATTTTAGAATAATCATAACAACAACAACAACAATAATAATTACAATAATAATAATAATAATAATAATAATAATACTAACAAGCCCTGTGATGGCCTGGCAAGCTGTCCAGGGTGTATTCAGCCATCACCCAGAGTCAGCTGAGATGGGCAACAACCTTCCTGCGACCCTAGTTAGGAATAAGCTGTTCAGAAAAGATTGTTATTGTTAAAAGTGTGTTATTTGTTACAGTCAGACTCGAATACTCATCACCACCAAAAAAAAAAAAAAAAAATTTTTTTATCAAAATAAAATATTTTAACATGTAAGAACATAACAGATTTTACAGCTCAACGGGTTGAAATTCTTCTGAGGCTTGTGCTTGGTCATGCTCAAGCACATGTGAAAAAAAAAACTGTTTTATTTGATCTGACAGAACTCACGAGGCCCGAGTCTATCCTGGAGAGAACTATTGAGATCGGGACAGTACAGTGAACTAGGGACAGGAGGTGATAATAAAATGGCCCTCAATGAATTCAGCAACACCCAATCTGTGGTAAGTAACCCAAAGTGTTGAATAACTAGTAGAAGCTAGTACTGATTTAACAGTATTGTGTACTACGGCATTCTGGGTAATATCGATCTAATTTTCTTCTTTATTGTCATAAATTAAGCATACATCATTTTAACACTCCCAGCCCCCTTCACTCTGATTTGTGGGTGTGTAATTAGGTGCGTAAATACCACCGTATATCAGCATACATAGCGGGATGTTAACAGAATGTATGGAGCCCTGTTCACATACATTTTGTAGATTTCTGTTATAACGATGGAATTTTTTTCTTATAAAAGGTCTGCAAACCTTTGCACTCAACTCAATAGTTCACTCTATATAGTTACTGCAACTTATAAAAGAGATGTGAACCTAAGTAATAATGTGCACACTTCCAGGAGAACACTCTAATAGTTCATCAGTTCATTTTCTGTGACTGCTTAATGCTAATTAGGGTCGCAGGGAGGCTGGCGCCCATCCCAGCCGACTTTGGCCGAGGGCAGAGTACACCCTGGACAGCTTGCCAGGCCAACACAGGGCGGAAACATGCTGATGGCTTTGTAGCTACTCTTGTCGATAGTCAGCAATGGTTCTTTTACATGAACCTCACACCATAGACAATGGGAGACATGTCCGGCCTTTGATAACCCAGTTAGCTGCAATGGGGGAGAACAGTGACAACCTGTGGTGAGTGGGGTTTGAACCCCCAAATCAGTGATCATCAGCGATCCAGCGCCCTATACTACTAGGACACCACTACCCTATACACTCTAACAGCTAGTTTTGTATTACACCTCTTAAAGGAAAAGCCAAATTGCTCATCATTACCAACAAGGCACTGTGGCAATAGTCATGTGACTTGCAGAAAATATGCAGTGTTGTTTGATAAAGCAGATTGTATTGAAAGTTGGAATTTATACCAATGAACAAGTATTTAAACATAGTGGGTTTAGTTACTAGGTGGAATTTCATTTTAAGTTCT
This sequence comes from Plotosus lineatus, assembly GCA_024760905.1. NCBI lineage: Eukaryota > Metazoa > Chordata > Actinopteri > Siluriformes > Plotosidae > Plotosus > Plotosus lineatus. Next base: position 33,653,603 of record CM045735.1, read on the forward strand.
TGATTTAAATCTTTTGGTTTCATAAAACTATTTTCACTAATTTATTAAAGTTTAGGATCCAAGTTTCAAAACCTTGTTTTCCTCATCATTTGTGCTTCTTATTTTTGCAGCTCCCCAACGCACCTCCAGCCTATGAGAAGATTGCCATTGGACAATCACCACCACCTTACTCACCCTAAAGAAGAATAATTCAATTGTTAATATTTTGTTTTTCATTTGTAAATGACCCAAGGAACAGGAGTAGGAAAAACGGCTGTAAACGTTCATTAAAAGTAACTGAGGAAATTAGAATTTTTGGCTTTAGCTTTGGACATTACTTCTTACAGCTCTTCCCTGAAATGAAGAAATAATATGATGATTGGTCAAAAACTTTGCTAATATTTTTTTTGACCCACCTTTAACCTTGAATACAGCACACAATCAATACGACCCTATTTAAAAAAAAACTTAATCAACCGCATTTATTTCCATCCAGAGTTGGGTTCATATTTCAATAGCATTGTGAATTCATGACAAGAAAGATCGAACCACATCCTAAAGTCTTTCAACAGGGTTACAGTCTTGACTCTTTGGTGAAAATGTTCCCACATGCCTGCTGAACCAATCTTTCATTATTTCAGTCAATTAAAGAGATAAACTCGTCATTTAATACATTCAAGTCATCAGCTGACTTCATTTTATTGCTACATAAAAGGTTGAATAATGTAACTATTACCTAGACCTGACCAACTATAGAAACAATACCATGGAGATTATGCATTTTATTCAAGGCTAAGGTGGTCCAACAAAATATCAGAATGCACAGCGAATTGTCAAAAAATTCAGTGCATACAGGACATAACCTTTTTTTTTATGGCTTCTGCTGTGAATGCCAGCCTGCTTAAAATAAATAAATAAAATCATACAATATTCACACTAAACAAAACTGGAGTGATTGTGACATATTCTGGACTGAAGAATAAACTTTTTTATATCAAATCTTGCCCAACAACAGGAAAATCTTGGCACATCAAATTACAATGTACTGTACCTTGAACTAACTCTCCACAGGTGGTGTCCCGCAATATTAACTTCTTTATATAATATGCCCAGAAGTCATTGAAATTATGTGACTTAGCGCAGGTTTAAAAACTACCGTCTATAATCTTGACCATTCTGACATAGCCATTAATTTTTTTTTTTTAAATAGACACTACATTTACTTTACATTATTTATATCCAACCTCATCAGTATTCAACTTAAACCTACACTACACTTTAAATACAAACCAACATGGGTGCTACTGAACAAGTGGTGTGTCACATCAATCACAACACATGTGCTTTGTATTACTTACAGTGCAGTCCTCTAATACACACCCATTTTCGTCGCTACTTGTTTTCACACTCACTATTCAACCCATCTTGTCTTCCAATATCATTTGCAAGAGTTGCTTTGAACCACATTAAAGTTAGCATAAAGAACCACGGTGTATGAACTTGTTTCTGAATAAACAATACAATCCATAGTACTGTCACAACGCATTGGATTTATTTCCAATGTCAGATGCAAGTGATCCAAAATACTTCAAAAATTCCACGGCAAGGAATTTATTAAATAAGTCTATCTTCGATCATATGGTAGTATCACTTTCGTCTGCAAAATTTCACTATAAATCAGCTTAAATTAAAATCTATTATCAAATCTTTCAACATGAACACAAAGTGTAGATGTGGTAGCCATATGCCAACAAAATAGCATGTAAAAAAAAATTAAAATATGAATTTTATAATGACTGTCCAAAAACATTTAAATGCTACAAAATCCTTCAATAATTATCATTTGAAGTGTAACGTTTACAAATGTGAAAATGAACAGGACAACACATCAAACATTTTACTATACACAATACTGGCCATTCAAATTTGATTACAAAAACCTCTCACAGCATTTCCACTGTAAGTGTAACAAGAGTTCAATATACAAAATAGTGCTTATTCCATAGATTTAAACCGTTTGATCTGAGAAAAACCGGGGTATGTGGTGGTCATGGAGTATTCAATTATATGGTGGTATATCTATTCGGAATAATTATTCAATTAATTATATTAATTAGGTCACTCTGGATTATCTGATGTTACCGTTTTCTCAGAATCTAACGTGTGCAAAACAGGTGCATTAGCGGTGGGTTTATCCACTCTCGGTTTATCAGTCATCACTGGTAGATTTTGTAGGGATGAGTATCTGAGTACATTCAAAACAGCCCCATCTGGACTTAGTAACAGTTTTAGGGAGTGTAGATGGTTTGTCCACCTGAAAATTGTGACGGAATCTCGCTTTTAATCTGTGGTGGGCAGCTTGTGGCCGACGTTCTACTATTTCCAGGTTGCACTGGCCTGACTGAAAAGTTGCCATTAAAAGTATGTTAATAGATGGAGATATTGGTGCGACACAAGCGGTTTGAGTGCTACTGACTGGACTGCTAATTGGTGGTACATGTGCTACAGGAAGTGTTTGCATCCTTGATACTGTACTACTCATAGGTGACATGGTGACTACGGATGTCCATGAAATCAAGGGTTTTACTGCTGTTATCAGTGATCTTAATTTTCAAACAGTACGAACGGGTTCTGTCTGTAAAAGATCCAGAGTCATCGTGTTCACTATATAGAAAGTGCAATGTTTTCTTTTGGGCAACTCAGAACGTGAACACATGAGAAAGCAGGAGAGCTTTCCTTTACTTCAAGGAGTTAAAATGAAAGAAGTCTTGCAATACAAGGCAAGTTTTGCTGCCCTGATGATTGGGCAGCACCCAACCTGTGCAAGAGTAGAAGACTTAATGGAGACTTATAGCAGTTAAAGGCTAATTAGCAGAGACTGATTGTTCAGTCTTGGCTGTGATGGGTGTTGGTTGCCTGACTGATGTATCCTGTTCCCTTGAACCAGGTGTTACCATTCTCAGACCTTGAACAAATGAAGCAGTAGGAGGAGGAGGAGAAGACAAAGTAGCTGCAACCCTTGGGGCAGGACATACAGGATTTATCCCAAATTGGCTTGTAGGATACGCAGGAGAACTTGAGATAAGAACATGACTGCCTGGTGCAATTCCTTGAGCAGGTACCACAAACCTTGTGTTGTTAATTATTAGTTGGGTTCCAGGAGCAAGTGGCGTGGTAGTATTGATCATAACTTTTTCCGGAACAGTTGTGGACACAGCAGGGATAGGTGGAGGGATAGTTGGTGTCACCAAAGAAGCCATTGCTGATCGAGTTTCAGCAGAAGGGTTGTCTGATATAGGTTTTGCTGTTGTGGTGCTCACAGGCTGACAGACCCTTGAGATATCACTAATGATGGGAAGTTTGAAAGTTGTGAAAGCTGTACTAAGGAATGTATTATCCAGTGATTTGTCCTGCATTACTCCCTTTAGTAAAGCAGTTCCTTGGGGAAATGGGTTTCCTGATACAGAACAGCTCATATTTGGAGCTGAGCTGGTGGTTACAAGCTCTGATTTATTATTAAGGATGTCTGGTACTGAGACAGCGGTCTTCTTTTGTGCCACTGAAATAAGTTCCGAGGAGGCCATATGCCCAGTATCATAAATGGAAAACTGAACATTTTTGCTTTCGATAGGTCCAGTTACCTTGACAGGACTGTTGATATTCAATGAAAAACAGCTATTTGAACCAGAAATATTGCCCTGGACAAATAAATGCCTACTTTGGATTTTGGACATCACAGGTGCAACTTTTGTTACAGTTTCTGCTGTTTTTTTGCTTGTCATTGTAGTTCTGTCTGGTATTTTAACTGCTAATCCAGTAATATTCATACCCTGGACCTCAGTTGGCATACCAGCAGATGTATTGCCAATTGCTTGTCCAAAGGTGGGTCTAACCTTTATGACCTCAGCTGCTGATGGTGTAGTTTTGGCAGTAATCTTAGCCGCTGATATTGGTAACCCTTTAGCAACAGTAACTGTTGAGCAGGTAGAGCCAGACTGACTCAAGAACTTGACCCTTGACCCTGGAAAAACAGATGATGCAAAAGTAGTGGTGGTACTTGATACTGAGCCAGTTGTAGTGGACGTAACTACAAAAACATTCAAGAAGGTAGAATGATCTGGACTGGCGCTAGTGTCTTGGGGTTTCTTCTGAGCAACTTGAAATACATTTTCAGAAGCAGTTGTCTGGACGGACCACACACATGAAGGGACACTAGCATTGGTTTGGATGTTCTTAACTTTTGCAACTTGAGAATTAATATCACTTGACATCTGGGCACTTTTTGCTGAATTCTCAGCAACAGACCCGACAGGGAAATGCAAGTCATCGTTAAAGGGTGCAGTACTACTTAATATTTCTATCAGATCAGATGGGTCCACTAGACTGGTATGATTAAAAGGTGACTGGGCTGTTGAGTTACGAGAAATTCCTTTGCCATTTGCAGAGGTGAATACAGGCAACAACTTTGAGGTTGTAGGTATTTGAGCAGTAGATGCTGTTATAGTAGATGCCTTTGACACCAACAAAGCTTGAAACTTTGGGGGTAGGGTGAAAACAGGACTGGGTGGTAGAACACATGCACCACTGTTATCTGAAGTCTGTACCTTCACCACACCTGTATTTCCTCCTCTGGTTGTGACAAGAATAGACTGGGAGTCTCTGATGCACACAGTCTTTAACTCTTGATTAAGCTCACATTTTTTGGAATCAGTAGTGGCTGAAGTAGCTGTAGTGAATCCCTTTGGGATAGAACTTGATTCTGCAGTCTTTTTATGGGCAGGTGAAACTCTACAGGATGCTGATTTTTGCAAGCTAGGTGAAACAGTAGATGATGTAATAACAGTGTTAATATTTTTTAATGGAGAAATTGGTTGGACTGGAATCTTGTTTTCTGGTACAGTGAACCCTGAAGTATTGGATAAAAGTGTAACAGGCTTGGTTGTTGCTGCTGGAGTAATACTTGATTGCTGAGCTCTTTTATCCTGAGTGTTTTGAATGAGCAAATTTGTGGGAAGGATAATTACTTGCTGCATTGGCTTCTCGTCTGTTTTCTGATGAATGACTGGCTGCATGGAAAACCTAACTGGTGTGTTGTTATTTCTAACCAAACTCAAGCCTTCTGGAGCCTTATACACAGACTGCATAGGCCTCTGTACAGAAGATGGAGTGGAAGTATGTGCTTGTGTGGTGGCAGATGTTGGTTGTGGTGTAGGCTGACAAACTGCTGTAAGAGTGGCTGTGGTTAAAGCTGCAGAAACTGTCTTATTCGAACACTGCAAAGGTTGATCCACGAGAGAGACCTGTGGATGACTTATTAGGGTGACTTTATTTCCAACACTTTTGGCCAGCAATGCCTGAATTGGATTACAGCGTCTCTGAAAAACACTCTGCGGTGCAGCTACCCCTGACTTTGTTTCAATGGTTGAAGAGTTAGCTCCTGGTGGATGTTGGTCCCTGGATGTAACCTCAGTTTTTGGTTCTGAGATCACAGAATCATCGGCGATCATCTTTCCTTTCTTGCAGGGACTGAAGTCCTCTATTACACCACCACTTTGGCAACGCTTTGAGCTTCGTGTAAAAGGTCCAGACGGATTCAAAGCTGTGGTAACCTCTGGTCTGCAGAATACATGAGCCAGTGAGTGATTTCCAGTGTGATTTTCATAGTCTGCAAAAAGCAAAAACAAATGTATTTTATAGACCATATTACATTACCATTTAGATATTTTACTTACAAAAAGTAATCATACAATTGTATATGACCTATAATAAAAAACCCCATCTGAGCAATATATTGATAAATTGTCTTACTGCGATACAGTCATTCATATATTCAGCCAACTGACTACAGGGATCCCTCGCTACTTTGTGGTTCAATTCATAGTGCATCGCGTTTTTTTCTTTAAATGTTCATCGAATTAAAAAATAAGGAAATTAAGGAAGAATAGGGGGGAAAGTGAAGGAAAATGCCACAAAAACAAGGCCAATTATGTAAAAAAAAAACAAAACAAAAAAAAAAACCCCTAAACCAACACAAAACAAAAAACAACACAAAAACTCCCATCAAAATTACTTACATTGTTGTGAGGTGCGCATCCGAATGTGTGCACACGCATATGCGTGTGTGCGCATCTGTATTTAGATTTTATTTACATCTCATGCATTATTTT
>CM045735.1:33664748-33709748 GCA_024760905.1 Plotosus lineatus
TGGTCAGGAAGTGTTTCCAGATGACTGGACAACCACAGCAAATGTGATCAGGGACACAGGTAGGAGAGTACTTGGTGTGTCTTCTGGAAGGAAAGTAGATAAGGAGACTTGGTGGTGAAATGAGGAAGTGTAGGAATGTGTAAAAAGAGGTTAGCCAAGAAGAAGTGGGACATTGAGAGAACTGAAGAGAGTAAACAGGAGTACAGGGAGATACAGCATAAGGCGAAAGTAGCAGTGGCTAAGGCCAAACAGAGGGCGTATGATGACTTGTATGATAGGTTGGACAGTAAAGAGGGAGAAAATGATCTATACAGGTTGGCACAGCAGAGAAATAGAGCTGGGAAGGACGTGCAGCAAGTTAGATTGATAAAGGACAGAGAGGGAAATGTATTGACTGATGACAGAAGTGTACTGGGAAGATGGAAAGAGTACTTTGAAGAGCTGATGAATGAGGAAAATGAGAGAGAAAAAAAAGAGTAGAAGAGGTGACCATCGAGGAGCAGGAAGTAGCAAAGATTCGTAAGGGAGAGGTGAGGAGGGCACTGAAGAGGATGAAGAATGGAAAGGCAGTTTGTCCTGATGATATACCTGTGGAGGTATGGAAGTGTCTAGGAGAGATGGCAGTAGATTTTCTGACAACATTCAACAAGGTCTTAGAGAGTGAGCAGATGCCGGAGGAATGGAGGAGAAGTGTGCTGGTGCTCATTTTTAAGAAGAAGGGAGACGTGCAGAGTTGCGGCAACTACAGAGGGATAAAGTTGATGAGCCATACGATGAAGTTATGGGAAAGAATAGTGGAAGCTAGACTAAGGGCAGAGGTCAGCATCAGTGAGCAACAGTTTGGTTTCATGCCAAGAAAGAGTACCACAGGTGCAATGTTTTCTTTGAGGATGTTAATAGAGAAGTACAGAGAAGGTCACAGGGAACTGCATTGTGCTTTTGTGAATCTGGAAAAAAATCATATGACAGGGTGCCAAGAGAAGAACTGTGGTATTGCATGAGGAAGTCTGGAGTGGCAGAGAAGTATGTTAGAGTGGTGCAGGACATGTATGAGAGATGTACGACAGTGGTGAAGTGTGCTGTCGGCGTGACCGACGAATTCAAGGTGGAGGTGGGACTGCATCAAGGATCAGCTCTGAGCCCCTTCTTGTTTGTGATGGTGATGGACAGGCTGACAGACGAAGTGAGACAAGAATCTCCATGGACTATGATGTTTGCACATGACATTGTGATCTGTAGTGAGAGCAGAGAACAAGTGGAGGAAAATCTAGAGAGGTGGAGGTATACCCTAGAAAGGAGAGGAATGAAGGTTAGCCTCAGAAAATCAGAATACATGTGTGTGAATGAAAAAGACCCAGGAGGAACGGTGGAGGATTTCAAGTACTTAGGCTCAACAGTCCAGAACAATGGCGAGTGTGGATATGAGGTGAAGGAGCGTGTGCAGGCAGGCTGGAATGGTTGGAGAAAAGTGTCCGGTGTGATGTGCGATAGGAGAGTGTCAGCAACAATGAAAGGAAAAGTGTACAAGACGGTGGTGAGGCCAGCAATGTTGTATGGCTTAGAAACAGTGGCGCTGAGGAAAAGGCAGGAGGCAGAGCTGGAGGTAGCAGAGATGAAAATGTTGAGGTTCTCTCTGGGAGTAAGGAGGATAGATAGGATTAGAAATGAGTACATCAGAGGGACAGCACATGTAAGATGTTTTGGAGACAATGTCAGAGAGGCTAGATTGAGATGGTTTGGACATGTACAGAGGAGGGATAGTGAGTATATTGGCAGTAGGATGCTGAGGTTGGAACTACCAGGCAGAAGGCCTAGAGGAAGACCAAAGAAGAGATTTATGGATGTGGTGAAGGAGGACATGAAGGTCATTGGAGTAAGAGAAGAAGATGCAGAGGACAGGGTGAGATGGAGGCGGATGGTTTGCTGTGGCGACCCCTGAAGGGAACAGCTGAAAGGAAAAGAAGAAGAAGAAGAAGAAGAAGAAGAAGAAGAAGGAGGTTTCATAAGTAGAGGCGCATTTTACATGTAAAACGCGTTCCAAGGCTCCCAAGACTACCCCTTCAAAAATTATTAAAGGTGCACCAATTTTGTATGAAATATGTGTTAAAAGTAAAAGAAAAGTGTTTATTAAACCATTTAAACATTTTATTAACATATTAAACCATTTTATTTACATATGTATGAATTAAACTATTATTAAACATTTTTATTAACGCACACACACAAAACACTGTCTCTCTCTATCTCTCTCTCTCTCTCTCTCACACACACACACACACACACACACACGCACACGCTCACACACACACGCTCACACACATACACAATACACATGGCGTGCTCCGCTGAATGCGGGCTCTGCCCACACGCAGGACGCCGGAGCATTTTAAGACAGGGAATTCAAAGCATATTCCCTGCTTGACAGATCGAAGGTTCAAACTTCACTTTAACGTGATTCCTTGAGGGATTGGAGGTCCAGATGAGCCGTGTTTTGCTCACATTCAGTGGAGTGTGCCACATTTATTAAACATTTACTGAATTAAATAACTTAAAAAATGAAAAATAAGCAGCAATGTGCTCTCTCGAAATAGAGTTAAGCCTCCTTTCATCTCTGACTGACTCTGTAGGCAGTCTCTCTCTATCTCCCCCCCCCCTCTCTCACACACACACTGTCTCTCTCTCTCTCTCTCTCTCTCTCTCTTTCTATCACTCTCTCACACACTCACACACACAACTCTGTCTCTATGGTGTGTTTTGCCGAATGCGGGTTCTGCCCACACGCAATGCGCAGCTGGCGGAACAATTCTAATTAAATGTTTAAATGGACGGGATGTTGCATTTAAAGCGGAATTACAGTACCTGTTTGAAAGAGCAGAGTTCCTGACTCAATATTAACTTGCTTCTTTGCGAGATCGGAGGTCTTGTCCCACGGAGCACTCTGCTCATGCTCCTTCCGCTTCAATATCATGCTGAAATAATCGCCTCAGTCACTGTATTTCTGCTTCAAGGTCTCCTTCTGCTTCAATATCGACCCGATTGTAGATGGGTTTCGGCGATAACGAAATATAATGCTACAATGATCTCAAAACAAGCCAACGGTCCTGTTCAACTCTCCTTCACGAGTGTGACAAACAGGAAGTATGGGTACCGGAAGTATAGGTACAGTTCAGTTGCCTCCTGGCCAATGGGAGGCCAGTGGGGCGGGATGTTGGGAGCCAGCCAATGAGAGAGCAACTCGCGTATGGTTTGAATTTTGAATGGCGCGTTTGAATTTTTGAATGGCGTGTTTGGCACTTTTCTTAAAAAGAGGGTGTTTTTGTAAAAAGAGGATGAAAATTTAGGAAAATGTTTTTCGTAACCTGGAGTTTTCATACCCAGAGGGTTTCGTAAGTAGAGGGCCGACTGTATTTTACTTCCGATTGATGATTCGTGCAAGTAATATGATACATAGGGTTTTACTTCTGTGTACAGAACTCGCGGATTATCTTCATTCATGGGAGAGGCCAGAACCAAACCCCTGTGAATAACGAGGGCCAAGTATGCTAAAGATCATTGTCATAAAAATATTAGAATATATTCAAATATAATTTTTAGGTCATAACACCCACCGATAAGGTGGAGTATGAAAAAAAATGAATATAATATTAATAAAACTTTAAATGTCATTTTCATAGGAAAATTACCTCTGTCGTCCTATGATTTTAGCTAAAATATATAATTGCATTCATAAAAAAAGATTTATATTAAATCACCTGTAGTTCCATGGTCTCCCTTCAAAAGTCTCTCGGTTTTGTCCTCATCCTTCACATCCCTGTTAATCTCTGCCTTGTTTTTGTCTCCATCTACTTCAAATGCTGTCCGTTCTTCCCGGAAAAAATTTTCATATTCAGGATGCTTTTTAAAATTGTCACTTTCCTTTTTCAGTCGGACCCTAATGGGTGAATAGCCAAGGTTGGTGTGACACTAACAGTTGATTAAATAAAAACATTTAGATTTTTTTCCAGTCAAAGTAATGTACTTGCGTACCTGTTCCTGTGAAAGGCCTTGAGCAATTTGGGTTCCCATGGTAACAACTCATTCAACAGTCTTATAAAAGTAATATGAAGCTCTTTCACAGCTTCTCTCTTGATGTACCACCTTTCCTGAAATGTTCCAAACAAAAACTCATTTAACAGACAACAGTGCATTTTCTTTCTATGGAGCAAATTTGATTGCTCTCAAAAGTGTAAGAGGTTTGTATAAAGCTACATAAATCTAATTCAGACTGAAAACCAGATCATTTCCTGTGGGTAAGAATTCCCCCTCTTACTAACACATCTCTTTTTGGTGCTTTCCAACTCGTCCAGCTCGTCCTCCGTTTTGCTAATCAGATCCCTCAGTTCATCCAAACTCGTGCAGACCAACTGTAAAGAGGTAAAACAGAGGTAAACAGGGGTAAACAAATGTGATAAAGTGAGTACAAACAATATGAGGCGTACCCAACATAATATATAGATTCGGGCACTACCTAAAATTGGGGCTCCCAATAGATATCTCTCCTGATAGGTGTATAAGACTGGTATTACAAGAGTAGTGCAGCGCCTTTGAGAACTGAACAACTTGCGTGTGTGTGCATTGTGAGTGTGTAATTAAGTGTGTGTGTGAGAGAGAGAGAGAGAGAGAGAGAGAGAGAGACACAGAGAGAGACAGAGAGAGATGAATAGAGCATGGTGGTTGTAACAAAGAAAAAATGCAGAAGTGAAAGTTCAATAAAGTTAATCAATCCTGCAGTTCTTCAGCATCAAGAAGTCTCTGCATTTTGCTTCTCCTCTACTAATTAAAAGATTGTGGGTTCAACCCTTGTATTTACCAACTACAGTCTGAAGTGAAAGAAGGAAAGGTTAATACTGATGTTTCTTTTCATTTTCTGTGCTCCCGTTTATTGTTTCCTGCAGTTCTGCTCAAAAAAGTTTACATGCCCACCTGATTCACAACATGTGGGTCCTTTTTATTTTGTGCAAGTCTGAGTTGTGGTGTATGAGCCACTATGTTTTTAGTCTCAGTTTCATTATGAATAATAAATAATCGTTTTATTTTTTTATTGCTGCCCATAAGCCAATCTGTAAGTCATTGGGCCATGTTCCATACCCATGATGATCTGCTCAAGAGCTCCACTATTAATAATGTTGATTAAGAAATGTTTTATTTAAAGGCACATCAATAATATAGGGGGGCTGGGGAGACACATCTGTTTTTTTAGGATTGAGGAGGAAATTAAGATAAAAAGATGCAAAATTGATTAGGGATGACAATCAATTGACAAGTGTACTTCAAACCTCTGTGAGCTTTAAGTACAGCTACACCATCTTTATATTTTACTAACAAAAGCAAAAAAAAAACATGTAGACATGAATTTCAATGAGTGAGATACAAGATAGTTCATTTTAATGCAGAAACAGTCATGTTTTACCTTAAATGTTGGCTCTACTGGGAGCTTCACAGGATGGTCCTGATTTTTTTCTTGAGGTTTCTTATGAACAAGCTTTCTTCCTGTTTACAAAGAATTTAACAATAGGAGAGCATATTCATGATAGCACTGGCTCAGATGTGACTAGGTACTTTTAAGGAACGGAACAATAGGCTAAAAACACAATAAACTATATGACCTATTCCAATACAGTTTTCTAAGATGACACTGAGGTGGTGTAGTGCTTAGCACATCTGCCTCACAGCAAGAAACGCCTGAATTTGAGCCATGTGCCCGACGTTAGGGTTTCTGTGTGGAGTTTTCATGTTTACGGCATGCTTACATGGGGTTTCCTCTGGGTAATCCAGTTCCCTCCCACATTCCAAAGACAAACACTTTAGGTTAACTGGATATGTGAATGATTGCAGATGTGTTGGCCCTGTGATAGTCTGGCGAGCTATTTCAAACTGTACCCTACTTTCGCCCAGATTTAATCAATCATTATATTATACTATAAGTTCCACCAATCATAGCAGTCCACCATGCAAATGTCAAGCCACACATTACCATATGACACTATGCTTTTGAAGACGTGGAAATGTTTTTCAATGCCTAAAAACACTAACACAAAGCACATTTTTTTAAAATCTGCAACAAAATATGAAATTTTAAAGCACAACGATTACAAAACAGTCTAAAATCCCGGATAACAAAATAGCAAAAGAATAGCAGTACTTCCTAATGCAAATCTTTAAGTATCCATTTAATGATGTGCCTTTGCTAACCAGACACAAGAGGCTAAACAATTAAATACAACACACTAATTTCAAAAGTTTGTGAAAATTAATCTAATATCACTATTACTGTTTCTATGCCCTCACCTAACTTCTTTCTTTTATCTTTTCTCTTCAAGCGAGCTGTAGCTTTGCACATGGTGCTTTTGCCCACTCTGGCTTGTTTGAGCTTTTTCAGTCCAAGCTTTCCAGTCCCAGTCTTGACTCCAAGCAAATTTTCCTTCTTCTGTCGCTTTTTTTTGGACAGTATTTTCCCACCTTCAGCTCGTGAGTGACTGGTTTGTTGCAAAATCCCAGAACTAAGCCTATCTGATTCAGAACTGAAACAAAGGCGACGTCTGCTTTGGCAAGATGGTCCATTCTTTACTGTGGCGCCCATTTCTAAAGGCAGGGAAGCTTCAAAAGCATTTGCCCTCAAAGACATGTCAGGAAATTTGCTAACCAGAAGACAAGGTTCATAGTCTGTATCTTGCTTGACTTCTTTGAATTCCCTGCTTTGCTTGATCTCTACTGGTTTGTCCTTGATGCTGTCAGCATTGGGCAACTCCTCCTTACAAGGGAAATTAAATTTGTCAGGTCCTTTCCAATCTATCTCGCTTTCATCCGAGCCATCATCTCGGACTCTCAAACACAATTCCCAATTCCCTGCTTTGACCTCAGGACAAGAGTTTGAATTGTCCTCTATCATGTCCACCATTTCAGGCTCTAATTTCTTCACAGAGAACGGGGGCAAGGGGTATTCCAGTGGTAGGCAGGGACTCTGGCAATATATACGCAGATCTGCACCGCAGAAATGCGGGAAGTGTATGTATGTGTTCTCTTTACTGTCATAGCCCAAGATGGACTCTCGGCACTCGTGAATGGGCTGTCCGAGTACAGCATCCTGTACATCCTTCTGAGTCTCATATACATTGTCACAAAGACCCTTAAGCAGCCAAACACGTTGGTTGAAAGGCAACAAATGGAATGGTTTCTCCTCCAAGGGACTTATCTCACCCAGGGTCCAGAAAAAACGGTGACAAAGTCCTAAATGTTCAGCACAAGCCTCTTGGTCCTTGGCTCGACCTACAGACTGGTACCATCCCAAGACTTTCTGCCTCAACTCAGCCTCCCAACGACAATAAGGTAATGCTGGCCGCCTGTGGAGTGTCAGTCTTCGATGAGGAGGGCAAAGCAAGGAAGTCATGATCTTTGCCAAAAAAGAGCTACAGCGAGGCATTAACAGGCAGCGTTCCAATTCAAAGAATACAATCTCTGGAAGATTGAGGGCTGTTTGGGCCAGGCACAAGAAGTGACCTATAGCAGGAAGTTCCCACATGGTGCTGATAGGCCAAGGTTCTGCTAATGAGAGCAATGAGCACTCCCATTCCTCCACTTCTTTAGCTGAAGCTTCTCCAGCCTCCTTCTTCTCCAGGTCTCGCTGCCTAAGTATCAAAGTGCATTAATAAAATTATTAACATAGCGTTTTAATACTTATAACTAAAATTTATTAGTGGACAATTTTTTTGTAAATCAAAAAGAGAAAATTAATTGTTAAAGATTTGAGCTAACATTTTGAAATGTTTAGGTAGAGGATATGTGAACACACAAAGGAACATCTATTTACTTAAAGGGATAGTTTGTAATATTTTGGTGGATCTATTACAAAAATAAGTATATTATTTATCATAATCATGTTAATTATATCATAATACGATTTTAGAACTTAACATAAACTATTTCTTTACAAGTGAACAGGAAGGCGCCCATTATTCAACGTAGGCTTCAGTTAGCTGCAATCTAGAACTTCACCATTAGACGCTGCTAGATCCTGGTAAATCTTACACACTGTACCTTTAAACATCAGTTCTTAAAAATTCATTGGATCCTTCAGTGTTCCAGATGATGTTTGGTCAATTGAGAGATTTATATAGGGACTTTAGGGCTATTTATACAGATGGCTCTAAGGAAAACAACAGAGTAGCAGCAGCTACAGTCACCAATAGTTTGAATGTCCAGGTCCGACTTTTGGATGGAGCTTCTATTTTTACAGCAGATTGCAGGCGATTCTGCATGCACTTGATATTGTGTCTTCTTACGATGGAAACGATTTTATTATTTTTTCAGATTCTTTGTCTAGCTTAACTGCCTTACACGGTAATGATTTTGATAACCCTACACTTATAAAGATTTTACAAAGGTGCCACGATCTCATCGAGGATGGAAAAAATATAGTGTTTGCTTGGTGCCCCAGTCACGTTGGCATCAAAGGTAATGAAAAGGCTGATAAACTAGCAAAGGAAGCTCTAAATCATCGTGTTTCTGAGAACAAGGTCCCCTATACTGAAGTAAAGTGTCGAGTAAATAATTTTGTTTTTAGTCAGAGGAAGAGCCAGTGGGATGAAGAGACTAACAATAAACTTCATCTCATAAAGCTCAGTGTAAAAAGTTTATAATCTTACTCAAGTAGAACGAGTAGAAGAGAAGTAGTAGTGCTGGCCAGGACTCGTATTGGCCACACCTACATTACACACAGCTATTTATTGAAAGGGGAGCCTGTGCCTGTGTGTGACACTTGTTCAGACCCCCTGACTATCAAGCACATTTTAATAGATTGCACAGATTTTGCTGAGACTAGGTACCAGCATTTTAATGTTAACAACTTCAGTAATCCTGAAGTTTTTAAAAGATATTGAAATGTTTTATAAATTCTGAATCTGTGGTATAGTTAGCATGAATTCTATTGCTAGAGTGCTGCAATTCGGCCTAAATAACAACAGACTTTCACTGTTGGTTGGAAATGTATAGGAATGCACATTCTTAGCCAGACTAATTTTTATTAGTATTACCTTTTCATCTTTCGATTGGGTTTCACACGAAAATTGATTGTTCGAAGAAAATTATTTGGTTTACCTTAGCTTCATTAATCATTTGCGATTTGAAATTGAACTCTTAGTCATTGTACTTAATATAAAATAACCATGTTTGGCACAATATAACACACTATACGTGTTGAAAGTGCCGTCATTCATTCATTCATTTTAAACATCAATATTTTCTGACAGTTATATTACAGTATGCCCTTGACTATTCGTGGTTTTGCACCCACGGTTTGAGTATTCGCTGACTGCCGAGCAGCCGGCACGTGATTCAAATTCAGCCAATGGCTGTCCTCCTTTCTCCTGATTGGTTGAGCTGATGTCCCGCCCCTATTTCCTCATTTGCGCACAAGTTGTCAATGAGCCTCTTTTTTTGTGTGTGTTTTAATTACCAGTTATGCTCTATACCACTCAAACGCTATGCGTCTTCTCTGGCTAAGCGATAGAAAACGCTGGATGTCTCTTCTGAAGAAATAAGACTTTCTCCTGAGAAACGACGGTTTTCTCTGAACTGTTGTATTAAAATCTTTTTCAATTATTATTCCAGTACAGTACATGTTCATGTTTATGTGTGAGACTTTATGTTCTGTAGCATGTTGAACGAGCGATACCAAAAGGATAAACTTTATTACAGTACTCTTCATGTCCTTTTACATTGAAGTTGGAGTGACGTCTTGGAGTGACGTCTCCAAGATGGCGCGGCCCAGAGGGAGACGTCAGAGAGTTCTCAGAGTCAAATTGTTTCTTTGTTCATTTTAACTTGTTTTATTTGTTGTTTTGTTTGTTCATGTTTTGCACTATGCTTGTCTACGACCGGTCGACTGTATTACAGCTATAAGATCAGAGTACAGTATCTTTGGCATATATAACTAAGCAGAGCTAATATGCTATTAGCAGAGCTAACATGCTATGGTAGGCAGCTCAATGCGAGCCGCATCCCAGCTAGCAATAAGCCCAGGCGGGAAGGGGCCGAACGATGACTCCGGCGCTTGGGGATGAAGGCCGTATAGCCGGCTGGTATAATCGCCTTATCGGGTGTACTCTCCTCGAGCCATGTTTCACAGAAACACAGTCCTGTAGATCCCTCTGCCCTGCAATCTGAGCATGAAGCTTATCCATCTTGTTTCGCAGGGACTGAACATTTTCAAGCAGTATGGTCCGAAGTGCTAACCGAGCCTCTGAGAACTCCGCCTGGGTGGTTAGCATGTAGCTCCCATAGCATAGCAGCTCTCAGAGTCAAATTGTTTCTTTGTTCGTTTTAATTTGTTTTATTTGTTGTTTTGTTTGTTCATGTTTTGCTATATGCTCGTCTACGACCGGTCGACTCTACTTTTGCTATAAGATCAGAGTATCTTTGGGCGTGTATAACTAAGCACGCTCAATTGGGCTTAGCCGGGATGCGGCTAGCAGAGCTAATATGCTAGTGTAGCCGGCTGGAGCAATCGCCTCATTGGGTGTAATCTCCTCGAGCCATGTTTCACAGAAACACAGTCCTGTTGATCCCTCTGCGCTGCAATCTGAGCATGAAGCTTGTCCATCTTGTTTCGCAGGGACTGAACATTTTCAAGTAGTATGGCCGGAAGTGCTAACCAAGCCTCTGAGAACTCCGCCTGGGCTTTGCCGGTAACCGCTTGCTAACCGCTAGCATTGAGCTGCCATAGCATATAAGCTCAAGATACAAGTTGTTGTGTGCTTAGTTGCCCGAAGCTGAAGCTGCTCATAGCTGTAGTAGGGTCGACTGATCATAGACGAGCATAGTGCGAAACATGAACAAACAATTAAAACAAATTAAAACGAACAAAGAAACAATTTGACTCTGAGAACTCCGCGACGTTGCCCTCTAGGCAGCACCATCTTGAAGACGCCACTCCAAGATGTCACTCCAAGTTCAATGTAAAAGGACATGAAGAGTACTGTAATAAAGTTTATCCTTTTGGTATCATTTGTTAAACATGCTACAGAACATAAAATCTCACTCACAAACATTCTCAGAATTAACTTAGGTACTGTACTGGAATTTCTTTATTTCTTTCAGCTTTTTCCCTTTTACTCGGGAGTCGCCACAGCGAATCATCTGATTCGCACATTTGATTTGGCAGAGGTTTTTACGTCGGATGCCCTTCCTGTCACAACCCTTTTAGCAAGGGACAGAAACACGCTGACAGCTTTGCAGCCTACTCTTTACAAAAGTCAGCAATGGTTCTTTTACACGCCTCTAACCATAGACAGTGAGAGACATGGCCCCGCCTTTGATAACCCAGTTAGCCGCACTGGGGGGACAGTGACAACCCTGTGGGAACTCGAACCCCCAACCTTCAGATCAGCGATCCTGCGCCCTATCCACTAGACCACCACTGCCCCGGGTACTGTACTGGAATAATAATTGAAAAAGACTTTAAAACGAGTACTTTACAACAGTATATGCTGTATAATGTTTATATTTTATCATCAATAAAAATAAGAGTAAAAACTGAAAAGTTTTTCTTAATCATTACTATATTTTACTACATGAATACTGTATTAATGAGTAAGACTGTCTATAGAATGTTTTTAAGAAGCATATTTTAGCACATGTAATAGATACATAGTATTTTACTTCCAGCTGCTCATTCGCGCATGTGACGTGTTACATGGGGTTTTACTTCTGGGTACAGAACTCGCGGATAATCTCGATTCGCAGGAGGGCTTAGAACCGAACCCCCGCGAATATCGAGGGCCTACTGTACTTTGAAATTCATGTACTATCCTTATCCTATGCGGGCTGCAGCTTTTTATTACTCATTTTAAATTTAAATCATGAAAAATTGTATTTATTTTTACACCCTTAATGAGTTCCTGAAACTGAAAATTAATTAAGTATAGCTATTGAAAGCAAACTACTTACTTTTTCTCCTCTTTGGCCCTCTGTTGTTCCTCCAAGCGAAGTGCTTGCACCATGATGGTTTCAGATCCACACACAGACATGACTGCCAAGTTTCGTGGCACAGATCGGCGCCTAGTGGAAGTACCAACCAGTGCTTTTTCATCTTCAGTGCCAAAACGTCCTCTCGAAGTCACGGACAAGGCTGTTTTTTCTCTCAGTGTCCTAATAAAAGTGAATTAAGACATTTTAAAACACGAACTGATACTATTTTCTTTGCAGTTGCAATATCAAACCCAAGATTAAGGTTCAGTTTAAATCAAAGTTAAAGTGTGTGTGTGTATTTTATTTTAACAAATTTTAACCAGGCAGCAGTAGAGATTAGCATGTCCACGTCACAGCAAGGAGGTCTGGGTTCAATTATTAGCTCAGGTGTTTCTGCGTGGAGTTTGCATGTTCTCCATGTGTTTGCGTAGGCAAATTGGCGGTTCCAAATTGCCCGTAGGTGTGAGTCCATATGTGACCTAGCGAACCATACGGTAGATCATTGTGATCACAGCCATGACAATCTTTGTATGAGCATCATTCAAGCTTCAGGGATCAACGTCCATTCCTCGTGATTGGATGTAGACGTAGAGAGAAGATTCAGCTTAAATCAAAGTTAAAGTGTGTGTGTATTTTATTTTAACATATTTTAACCAGACGGCACTAGTGATTAGCATGTCCACCTCACAGCAGGGAGGCCCGGGTTCGATTCTTAGCTCAGGCGTTTCTGCGTGGAGTTTGCATGTTCTCCATGTGTTTGCGTGGGTTTCTTCTGGGTTATCCGGTTTCCTCTGACAGTCCTAAAACATGCACAGTAGGCTAATTGGCTGTTCCAAATCACACTTAGGTGTGAGAGTGAATGGTTGTGTGAGTGTTGGCCCTGTGATGGGCTGGTGAGCTGTCCAGGGCATACTCCACCCTTGTACAGCGTTGGCCAAGAGAGTTCCAGCCTCCCCGTGACCCTAATTATTATTAAGTGGATTATAAAATGAATGAATATTTTAATCATCATAGAAACGGCCACATCAGACAAATCAGACTGTGCTTTTCATTGGACACAGATGCTCCCCAACTTAAGAAGGAGTTACGTCCCGGACGCCCGTTCGTGAGATGAATTTGTTCGTAAGTCGTTACAGGGCGTTCTTTAGAGGGGAACATATGTTTAAAGCTTGTATTAGTAACCTACACGAAGTTGTACTGTATACAATCTCTCTCTCTCTCTCTCTCTCTCTCTCTGCCTCCGTAATCATTTTATTTCATTCTATTGAATTTATCAAGCTAACAGTGATATCAGGAACTTTCAGCCAGGCTAAAAATGCAGGAGACAGAGTAGGATGAACATGGAGAGACTTTATTGTTACAGGGGAGGCACTTGAGCAAGGGGGAAACGTAGTCACTGCTCGTGACGAGGAGAAACACGAAAACTTTAGATACGGGGTACTACGGAGCGAGAACTGGTCAAGCGCAGAGCTGAAACCAGGAGCCTGGGAGAGCAGAGGAAAACAGGGACATGAAGAGAGACAATCTTCTAGCACCGGGATGAGCGCGCTGCTCGTCTTTATAGCACAGTAGCTATAAACAATGTCAAGACATTTTATTAAAACTCTTTACAAAACGTATTAGACATAAATTAAAATAATATATAAAATATTTTCAAATTAAATTAAACCCACATAATGGGTACAATAAACATTAAAATGCTAAAAATATCAAATTATTCAATTATAAAATGAACACTCAGTACATTATCAATATTATTATGTCCCGTATTTAAACTCCTGGTTCCTCTCAAGCTCAGCACAGCTGATCTGATCAGAATTACAGATAGTTTCACTCTTATCCAGGTCATTATAATACTGGAATCAATTTATTTCTTCTTTAAAAGCCTTGACGCGAGTTGAGAAATGAATCGTTCTGCTTCTCTTCCATGATCTCTCTTCCGTATGGTGTAAAGCACGGTAGACTGGTGATTAGGATCAGATATGAGCATTGCGATCCGCCCACATGTGTCAGCCACGCCCCTCTGCCGGAGCCTAATCAAATATTAAGTGTACCTGAGGATAATATTTAATCATATTTCATGCTTATATTTATGACCTATCTTTCTATAGATTTTATTCAATTTCTATTTCTACTTATTCTTCAATTTCATTTCACTTTCAACCTCGGACAGCCCTGTTCGTATGTCCAGATGTTCGTAAAATGAATGTACATAAGTAGGGTAGCGTCTGTACTAATGCAATAAAAATTACAAGATCAATACACGGTGTGACGAAGTTTGGGCCCGTCCCTCACCACGACTGGAAGCCCAAATTTCATGCTTAAATTAAATCATACAAAAATATTCCTGCTAACAGTTTAGGTGGGCGGAACATAGTACTAGTTAGCATGCCCGCCTTACAGTAACATCCTGGGTTCAAGTCCTGGACTTGGGCATTTCTTTGAAGTTTGCATCTTCTCCTGTGCTTGTGTGGGTTTCTTCAGGATACTTTCATCCCACAGTGCCAGGATATTCACATTAGGCTAATTGGCTGTTAAAAATTTCCCTGGGATCAAGTGTGAACAGTTGTGTATGTTGCCCAGTACCTTCAGCCAGTGTCAGCTGAGATAGGTACCAGCCTCCCTGCAACCCTGGTAGAATGAAGTGATTCGGTAAATGAGTAAGTGAGAGTCCACATTAGCGACTGTGCATGTTTTTAGGTAAACAGTCTCAAAGACAATGTTATTATATATTTAAGAAAGAGGTCACCTGTGGGGTGACCTCTTATGGGGTAGACCTCTTATGGGATGACACTCAGCTCAACCCAACACCGGCTTAAAATATGAACATTTTAACGGTTAAGGATTTGGCTCATTAATTTATTTGGCATGCTCACCTTGAGAGCAGTGTTAACTTCTGCTCCAGAATGATCTCCAATTTTTGTGCCTGTTTGGAAATCCAGTGATCCACACCGTGATATCTATAGCAATTTTCCAACATCTGCCGAAAATCAGCCACAAATTCGGTGATACTCTCATATTCTTGTCCAGCAAATTTATTGTCTATCTTTTTCAAACACATATCGTTACTGGCTCGATTTCCAATGGGAAACCAGAATGGAGCAGTCACAGCTTTATATTTCTCCAGAAGAAAACTCTGGAATATTCTATACGCCTGCTGTATTTCTGGTGTCAAACCGACATGAGAATCATTCTCGTCATTTTCATGTATAGTGCAGCTGCCCTGTGAGACCTCCAGCATGTCCAAATCACAGCGTGAAATTACACTCTGTGATTCCACCACTGAACCGTTGTGCAATTTTCCTGAAATCTGTAAACATTCATTTTCAAGATAGTTTCCTCCAGCCTGGTCAAACAGCATACTCCTACAAAAATGGTCCTCAAGCACCAGGTGTTTCTTTCCATCCCCATCACCAGCTCTGTCTTTTTGACCCTGGATGGTGTAATTCAGTGCATATGATGGTTGAGGGGTCTCATTTTCATCATCCATGTCAAGGTGCACCTTCATCTTCCGTTCAGCTACTGAGGAGGATGATCACAGTGGATTCAAGACATCATCTGGAAGCAAACAAGGCCATAACTGTTCCTTAAAAAAAAAAAAAAAAAAAAAAAAGTTTAGAAACTGTAGGAACAGTTTCAGCTTTTACAATGTGGTTTATTTTATAATTACATAATCTACAAAAACAAATGATTAATAACCTTCAGTGGTTTTTCAACTCAGACAATTTAGAAATTAATATAAAATAAAACTTTGTTTTTGAAAAACACATGTAATATGCATTTTGTTCACAGAAAGTTTCACTTTCTTGAAAATGTACAGTACTTTTCTCTGATGCAGCAGTAATCACTTTCGTTTGAAAAAGTTTCATTTCTATTAGCACTGACCAGGGGAAAAAAAGCTTTTTGAAGCTGTTTTGCAGCACAGAGATTATACAGATAGCAAAAATAAATAGACAAATAGATAAATAAATAAATAAATAATAGGAAACATACTACTAATATACTACTGTTGCTATGACAAATGCTGGTAATTAAAAAATATATACGTTATAAATTATCATTTTAAAACATGATGTATAAAAACGTGGAAGATTATATTGGTCACTTTATAAGGCTTTAAAATTTTGTAGTTCCCTCAGGATCTAATCCAGTCTACCTTTACTTACAAAGCACTTGAAAAACAACACAAGCTGAAACAAAGTGCCCATAATACATAATAAATATAAAACATAATTAATAATTAAATCAATAGGTGAATAAGTACAAATGTAGGAAAACCCTCAAGAGATGGGTCTTAAGATATGATTGAAAAACATTTTTGAACTATTGGCTCAATAAAGTATCAAGTGCATCCAGACATCCATCTATCTATGGTCAAATTGACTGCAGAAAATATGAAATATCGGTATAAATATGAATGGTACATTTTTTCCTGAACAATGTTATTTTTATAGTCAGAGACCTGAACAATATTAGTTTTAAAAGCTTAATCCCATTTAATTCACTGAAGTAGTCCATCTATGTCAACTCCAGTGGCGGAGTGACATCCATCACTGTGACTAATTGCTTCAGGAACCAACCGTTGGGAAAATAAACCACAAAACAACACACAGACAAACACTAGTATTATGATTACTCTTTAACTAAAATTTTAAAACACAAAGAATAATGTCATTGCTAAATACAAGCTAAGTTATCTATACTAACTTACCTGAGTTACTGAATGAAGTACAGTACTAAATGGCACATTTATTCTAAATAAAGAAATCAATAAAAGTAGCACTACAAGACCATAATCAAACTGTTGACTTGGACGTTAGTTCATTAATAAATTATTTAAATGTATTAATGTTAGCTGTGAAATGCTAACACTGCACATCTAACGTTACCCAAACGTCAACACTGTTTACGTTGAAGCCATTGTTTACGTTACGTTATTCGAATTACAGCTCGTGCTTGAGAGGAGCGACATAAATAAAAGCAGCGTTACCTCTGAAACTGGCTTCAGTCCTGTTTTCGGCCAGGGAGCCGCTCACATCCGCTTATTATTCCATTAAGAGGCCAAAGACATTGCATTTTCACAAAAAACGTTTAAATACACTATTCTATCAACTGTTTTTAATTCAGAAACAGACATCCAAGCCGGTAGTTAACAAGCTAACTGAATCAACTCAATGCCCTAAAATCTTCAAGTCTATTTTATCCTCTGTTTGGCTAACAGGCTAGCTGCTTTAGCTTGCAATGCTACCTTCAAAAAGTTGACTATAAAATAAAACATTACTATTAAGAGAAAAGCTGTCATTCAACTTCTTATATAACCGTCTCTTTAAGGTATACCTTATCATAAAAAGCCATAACGGTGATTTAGGGAGCTAACTAGCTTAGCTTATTGCTAGCATTAATATTAGCATCCACGCTAAACTAATGAAAGAGCACCAGCGCTTTTCTTAACTTGCCATAACCCCGCAGGTTGCCAGGTGTTCCTAACATGTACAGAGTGAACAAGAATACAGTATAATGTAATAAAATGTAATATAATGTTACACAAACACGCACACATACACAAACACACACACAAATATATATATATATATATATATATATATATATATATATATATATATATATATATATATATATATATATATATATATATATAGAGAGAGAGAGAGAGAGAGAGAGAGATAGAGAGAGGATTTTCTGAGTAGATCCTTCGGTAGGAGAGTGCTCAATACTTTTTGGTATAGCAAATAATAAAAAAATAAAAAAAATAAAAGGACAGGACAAAGACTTTTGAAACTCCATTTATCACTACAGATCTGTTTTGAGGGGTGGTGAAACCATCCTCTCTCTTCAGGTGATTATAGAATATTATAGAAGAAGGTGATTATATTCTTATCATATTTGGGGGATGTTTTAAACTGTTTTATTTCACTTCACTAATTTTGATCACTTGTCTTCTGCTGCATGGCTGCACTTCCATCGCCGTTGATCTCTTTCGACTTGATCCACAATAGGAGAAACGTCTCCGTCTCATCATTGAGTCCTGATCTTTCCTCAGATAAAATAGTAACCCCCTTTGCTGGTTTAACACTCTTCAACATGGCCTTCTGTTTGAGAATTGTACAGATGGTCGATGCACTCTTCCCATACTCCTTACACAGATTGGCCAAGTGGACTCCTTTTTCATGTTTAGCTATGATTTCAAGCTTCGTTTCAAAAGAATTTGATTTTCTCCTCTTGGATACATCAGCCACCTTCTTACGACCTATCTTAGAAACACTGGGATATGCACAATAAAAAAGACTAAAAAAGTCTTTTTTAAAAAAGAAAAACTTTTGTGTGCGCACATGCTACTAATGCCAGTGCGGAAAGGAGAGCGGAGGAATACATGTGGAAGAATAGAAGGTTGGCGCGTATGACCCTGGGGTACATGCTTTTTTAACAAACTGGTAGACCAACTTTCTAAGTGTGATTGCGTATCTTCTACACTAGGTGGCAGTGATGCTCTCACTGTGTTTTCTATGATGTGGGGGAAAAAAGCACCGAGCAAACAATATGAAGTGCAGTAAACACTATTTATAGTCACACGCAGAAAACGGGGGGGGGGGGGGGGTTTGTCGCGGGGAGGCTGGCACCCATCTCAGCTGACTCTGGGTGAGGATAGGTGAGAGACCTGAAGAGGTCAATTCAGTTCAATTAAATCTATCTATCTAGATTCTAATGCCTGAGTCGTAGGGCGAGCATTGGCGACCCGCCATGAAGGTTATCATCTTCATGGAAGTTTTCTTGGCAGGATTAGTGCAGAAGGCAGTGGTTTGCCATTGCCTTCTGCACGATGCGAACCTACGGGAAATTTAGAACGGCCAATTAACCTACTGTGCATTTCTTTGGATTGTGAGAGGAAATCGGAGCACCCAGAGGAAACCCACGCAAACACGGGGAGAACAAACAAACTCCACACAGAAACGCCCAGGTCGGGAATCGAACTCAGGCCTTCTTGCTGTGAAGCAGACATGCTAATCACTACGCCACTGTGCCGCCTCAATTAAATAATTGCTTCAATTAAAAAATTTCTACAAAATTTCTTCACCACTTTAAAAACAGCTCTTGCCACAAAACAGCTTAATAGAAATATAAATGTAAGATATTTATGATTCAAAAAATAAACCAGAGATGACAGTACCAAGAAAAAAGAAATAATAAATATGAACAGAAATATTAAAATAACAGCATTTATTAAACATTAATAAAATAAGGACATTTTGTGTAATTAATGACTTGTATGCTATGTTGGACAGTAAGGAGGGATGGAGGAGAAGTGTGCTAGTGCCCCTTTTTAAGAACAAGGGAGATGTACAGAGTTGTGGAAATTACAGAGGGATGAAATTGATGAGCCATATGACAAACTTATGAAAAAGAAGCTAGACTAAGGGCAGAGGTCATCATTTGTGAACAACAGTTTGGTTTCATGCCAAGAAAGAGCTCCACAGAAGCAGTGTTTGCTTTGAGGATGTTAATAGTGAAGTACAAAGAAGGTCAGAGGGAGCTGCACTGTGCCTTTGTGGATATGACAGGGTGCTGAGAGAGGAACTATGGTATCGCCTGAGGAAATCTGGAGTGGCAGACAAGTATGTTAGAGTGGTGCAGGACATGTATGAGAGATGTAAGACAGTGGTGAGGTGTGCTGTCGGTGTGTCAGAAGAGTTCAAGGTGGAGGTGGGACTGCATCAAGGGTCAGCTCCGAGCCCCTTCTTGTTTGCTAGAAGACAAGACTCCCCATGGACTTTGATGTTTGCAGGCGACATTGTGATCTGTAGTGAGAGCAGAGAACCAGTGGAGGAAAATCTAGAGAGGTGGAGGTATGCCCTGGAAAGGAGAGGAATGAAGGTTAGCCTCAGTAAATCAGAATACATGTGTGTGAATGAGAAAGACCCAGGAGGAACGGTAATCTTACAGGGAGCAGAGATAACGAAGGTGGAGGATTTTAAGTACTTAGGCTCAACAGTCCAGAACAATGGAGAGTGTGGATAGGAGGTGAAGGAGCGTCTGCAGGCAGGTTGGAATGGTTGGAGAAAAGTGTAGGGTGTGATGTGTGATAGGAAGGTATCGGCAAGAATGAAAGGAAAAGTGTACAAGACGGTTTTGAGGCCAGCGATGTTGTATGGTTTAGAAACAGTGGCCCTGGGGAAAAGACAGGAGGCAGAGCTGGAGGCAGCAGAGATGAAAATGTTGAGGTTCTCTTTGAGAGTAACTAGGATTTATAGGATCAGGAATGAGTACATCAGAGGAACAGCACATGTAAGAGGTTTTTGGAGACAAAGTCAGAGAGGCTAGATTGAGATGGTTTGGTCATGTACAGATGAGGGATAGTAAATATATTGCTAGTAGTATGCTGAGGTTGGAACTACCAGGCAGAAGGCCTAGAGGAAAGACCAAAGAGAAGATTTATGGATGTGGTGAAGGAGCACATGAAGGTAGTTGGAGTAAGAGCAGAAGATGCAGAGGATAGGGTGAGATGGAGGCAGATCATTTGCTGTGGTGACCCCTGAAGGGAACAGCCGAAAGAAAAAGAAGAAGAAGAAGAATATTTTGTGTAATTAAGGAATGTTGTCAGTTATTCATTCATTTTCTGAACCACTTAAAAGTCATTAGGGTTACGGGAAGGCTGGCGCCCATATCAGCCGACTCTGGGCAAGGCTGTGGTCACCCTGGACAACTTGCAAATCCATCGCAGGGGAATTATATAAACAGAGCAACACGGCTGCAAATGCAGATGTTATCATGTTTGCCTCTCAGCAAAAATGGCCTGGGTTTGAATCCTCAGCTCAGGATTGGTTCCGTGTTTAGTTTTCAAGTACTGTGTGTGTTTGTATCAATTTCTTTCAGGGACTGTATTCCGCTTTCCTCCCACAATCTAAAGCAGTGGTTCTTAACTTTGTTGGCGGTACTGAACCCCACCGGTTTCATATGTGCATTCACAGAACCCTTCTTTTTTGAAAAATAAAATGTGATTTTTACAATGCATGAACTCTCAACAAATTACAAACCTTTTCAAAAAGACATGACTTCATTTAATCTTACCACACTGAAATAGTTTTAATTTTTAACCTTATTATTCCAATAATGAACTTAGGGGGCAGTGGTGCTAGGGTGCTATATGGCGCTGGATCGCTGATCCAAAGGTTGGGGGTTCAAGTCCCACTCTCCCCAAGATTGTCACTGTCCCCCCAGTGCAGCTAACTGGGTTATCAAAGGCGGGCCATGTCTCTCACTGTTTATGGTGAGAGGCATGTAAAAGAACCATTGCTGACTTTCGTAAAGAGTAGGCTGCAAAGTCGTCAGCGTGTTTCTGTCCCTTGCTAAAAGGGTTGTGACAGGAAGGGCATCCGATGAAAAACCTCTGCCAAATCAAACGTGCGAATCAGATGATTCGCTGTGGCGACTCCCGAGTAAAAGGGAAAAAGCCGAAAGGAAGACAGACAGAATTCCAATAATGAACTTATTGTATTTATACTATTTATTATTTTGAACATTTCAACACACACCCATCACCTAATTTCCATCAGGCTACAATAATCATGAATATTTACGTTTGCTGTTGCCTTTGAGAGACCAGTTCAGAAATGCATGGCTTCACCTTGGAAAGTACCACTCTCATGTCATTTTCACAGCAAAGTCTGTTTCTTTTCTTTATTTTTATGTCCAACAACCTCGAAAAGGACTGTTCCCAAAGATATGTCAAAACAAATGGTATAAAATTGACGTCACGAATATGAGTCGGGTGTGTGTCTTGACCTCCAACGAACCCCTGAGACGGACTCACCGAACCCCTAGGGTTTGACCGAACCCCTAGGGTTCGATCGAACCCAGGTTAAGAACCATTGATCTAAAGACATACACATTAGGCAGATTTTCCTAACTGTACCTAGGTGTGTGTGAGTGTAAATGGTTGTGTGTGTTGCCCAGTTGCAGTGGACTGGGGAGCTACAGCTGAGCTAGGCATCAGCCTTCCCACGACCCTAATAGAATTAAGTGGTTTGGAAAATGAGGGAATAAGTGAGTAGATTATGGCCAGCAAGTTAGCTCAGTGGTTGGCACTGTTGCTTCACAGTGAGAAGGTTCATGGCTTGAATCTCATGCCCAACAATGGCCTTTCTGTGTGGGGTTTGTGTGTTTTCCTCCTGCTTACATTAGTTTCCTCAGAATTCTCTAGTCTCCTCTTACAATCCAAAGATAAGCATAAGTATAAATTGCTCATAGCTGTAAATGTGAGTGTGAGTAGTTGTTTGTGTCTCTGTTAACTCTGCAATAGACTGGTAAGCACTTCAGGGTGTACACTGCCTCTTGCTCAGAGTTTGTGATTGGTTCCAGCTTCGTCTCTGAAATTTGAACAAGTGGTGTCGCTAATATGTGGATGGGAAGACCACTGAGTGGTGCACATTGTATTAAGTGAAAGCAACATTCAGTGGATGCTGGTATGGTTTTGTTCCAAGATCATGATGAGTAATGATGTAAACCCAATGCTACAGGATTCACAGCCACCACATATCAACCCAGTTGAACACTGATGGGAAATATCTCGCCATTGTGTCAGACACCATTCTCTTCCATCATCATTCAAACTCTCAAAAAAGGAATGTCGTTTGAAACAATAATTTTCTATTCCTCAATGGTTCTATCGACTTGTATTACCTCTGACACTGACACTGAAGCACCCGGCATTCATTTACTCACTCATTTGTTGAACTTCTTTCAAGGGTTATGGGGAGGCTGGAGTCTATCGTAAATGTGTTGTTCACCTTGAACAACTCACCAAACCATAATAGGGCCAAAATACAAAACCATTCACACTTACACCCTATCTAGGAGCAATTTGAAACAGCTAATTAGCTCAATGTGCATGTCTTTGGACTGTAGAAGGAAACCGGATTACCCAGAGGAAACCCATACAAAAACACAGGAAGGACATTCAAACTCCACACAGCGCTTGCTGAGCTTGGAACATGAAACCTGGCTGTTAGCCAGATGTGCTAACCATGATCTCTC
Organism: Plotosus lineatus; assembly: GCA_024760905.1. Taxonomy (NCBI): domain Eukaryota; kingdom Metazoa; phylum Chordata; class Actinopteri; order Siluriformes; family Plotosidae; genus Plotosus; species Plotosus lineatus. Next base: position 33,687,801 of record CM045735.1, read on the forward strand.
CATGCCACCAACCATTAATTCATAGAAATCTATGTAACTTGGGTAAGAATCTATAGATGTCAATCAGCATACAGGTCATCACGATAACAGGACACATGTGCCTTCAGCTCAAATGTAGACTGTACATTTTTTTATTCACACAGGACTGTGTTTACTTGCATTGCCCACAAGATGGGAGTGTAATAATTTGAAAATCAGCTTTAAACACATCATAATATACTGTACATATAAATTTAGTCTAAAAACAAAGTACAAAATGGGTGTGGTAGTGGCCCAGTGGTAAGGTGCATCCCAGTTTAGTGATCCCAAAGTTAGTGGTTCAAGCCCCACTATTAGTGGGTTGTCACTGCTGTCTCCTCAGTGTAGCTAGCCTGTCTTTGTGAAAACTTCATGTAAAAAAACCATTGCCGACTTTTGTAAAGAGTAGCTGCATAGCTGTCAGCATGTTTCTACCCTGCAATGACCTGGCAAACTGTCCAGGGTGTACTCTGCTCTTGCCCAGAATAGAGTGAGATGGGTGCCAGCATCTCCACAAAACTAATTAATAATAATAGTAAACAAATAACCCACCAACGATGGTATAGTGGTTAGCATGTCCGCCTCATAGCAAGAAGGTTCCTTGTTTGTGTCCCAGGCTCATAGCAAGAAGGTTCCTTGTTTGTGTCCCAGGCTCAAGCGTTTGTGTGTGGAGTTTGCATGTTCTTCCCATGTTTGAATGGGTTTTCTCTGGGTATATGGGTTTCCTCCCAAAAGACATTATACTAATTGGCTGTTTCATATTGCCTCTAGGTGTGGATGTGAGTGTGAATGTTTGTGTGTGTTTTGGCAATGCAATGGTCTGGCGCCTTAGCCCAAGGTTGGCAAAGATAAGCTTCAGCCTGCTTGCTTCCCTAGTAAAATTAAGTGGGTCGGAAAATGAGTGAATGAGTAAAAGTAAAAGTAAATCAATATGATTTTCAAATTGATAAAAATGTGACCTAATAAACCAATGTTACATCTCGATTGGCGCAAAGCATCATAGGATTGTAGCCACCAAACAAACTACAAAAAAAGGAGTAGAACCTGAATGTCAATGAACAGTGCTCTATCAATCCATTTAATTTTGGAACGTTCCTGATCTACGGGCATATTGTATGCATCGGGAACAAATAAGGGTTTAATTGCATTTGCTTCCACGTTATGGAATTTGACAATAATTCTATCAAATACAATAGGCCAAGATCGTTATTGTATCCATTAAATGCTAATCACTATGCCACCATGCCACCATGCTACCACCTTACCCTGCATATATTTATAATTATGACTCACACTAATTCTAAATTAAGTATGCAAACTGAAATAAGGATAAGTGTTAGTCTTGATCTGTCCCATACTTGTCTTATATCGAAGGATAAGCCAGGTCATGGCTCATCCTAACTCCTGGAGCATTTCAGTGATGCTGGTTAATGGTGTCATGGTTATTTTTGGGAGAGTTAAAAAGCTCTGTGAATTAGTCATCCTGCTACTGTAGATGAACAAGTAAATCCTATTATAATATAATATACTTTCTTCTTCTTCTTTTCCTTTCGGCTTTTCCCTTCAGGGGTCGCCACAGCAAACCATCCGCCTCCATCTCACCCTATCCTCTGTACCTTCTACTCTTACTCCAACTACCTTCATGTCCTCCTTCACCACATCCATACATCTTCTCTTTGGTCTTCCTCTAGGCCTTCTGCCTGGTAGTTCCAACCTCAGCATCCTACTAGCAATGTACTCACTATCCCTCCTCTGTACATGGACAAACCATCTCAATCTAGCCTCTCTGACTTTGTCTTTAAAACATCTCACATGTGCTGTCCCTCTGATGTACTCATTCCTGATCCTATCCATCCTCGTTACTCACAAAGAGAACCTCAACATTTTAATCTCTGCTGCCTCCAGCTCTGCCTCCTGTCTTTTCCTCAGTGCAACTGTTTCTAAACCATACAACATTGCTGGCCTCATCACCGTCTTGTACACTTTTCCTTTCATTCTTGCCGAGACACTCTTATCACACGTCACACCGGACACTTTTCTCCAACCATTCCAACCTGTCTGCACACGCTTATTCAGCTTTTTTCCACACTCTTCATTGCTCTGGACTGTTCAGCCTTAGTACTTGAAATACTTCACCTTCTTTATCTCTGCTCCCTGTAACCTCACTGTTTGTCTTGGGTCCTTGTCATTCACACACATGTATTCTGTTTTACTGAGGCTAACCTTCATTCCTCTCCTTTCCAGGGCTTACCTCTACCTCTATAGATTTTCCTGCACTTGTTCTCTGCTCTCAGTACAGATCACAATGTCATCTGCAAACATCATAGTCCATGGAGAGTCTTGTCTCACCTCGTCTGTCAGCCTGTCCATCACCATAGCAAACAAGAAGGGGCTCAGAGCTGACCCTTGATGCAGTCCTACCTCCACCTTGCACTCTTCTGTCACACCGACAGCACACCTCACCACTGTCTTACATCTCTCATACATGTCCTGCACCACTATAACATACTTCTCTGCCACTCCAGACTTCCTCATGCAATACCACAGTTCCTCTCTCGGCACCCTGTCATATGCTTTCTCCAGATCCACAAAGGCACAATGCAGCTCCTTCTGACCTTCTCTGTACTTTTCTATTAACAACTTCAAAGCAAACACTCCATCTGTGGTGCTCATTCTTGGCATGAAACCAAACTGTTTTTCACAAATGCTGACCTCTGGCTTTAGTCTAGCTTCCACTATTCTTTCCCATAACTTCATCGTATGGCTCATCAACTTTATCCCTCTGTAATTGCCACAACTCTGCACATCTCCCTTGTTCTTAAAAATGGGCACAAGAACACTTCTCCTCCATTCCTCCAGCATCCTCTCACTCTCTAAGACCTTGTTGAATGTTCTTGTCAGAAAATCTACTGCTACCTCTCCTAGACCCTTCCATACCTCCATCGGTATGTCATCAGGACCAACTGCCTTTCCATTCTCAATCCTCTTCAATGCCCTCTTCACTTCACCCTTACTAATCTTTGCTACTTCCTGGTCCTCAACAGTCACCTCTTATACTCTTTTTTCTCTCTCATTTTCCTCATTCATCAGCTCTTCAAAGTACTCTTTCCATCTTCCCAACAGACTTCTGTCATCAGTCAACATGTTTCCCACTCTGTCCTTAATCACTCTAATTTGCTGTATGTCCTTCCCATCTCTATTTCTCTACTGTGCCAAACTGTATAAATCATTTTCTCCCTCTTTACTGTCCAACCTAGCATACAAATCATCATACACCCTCTGTTTGGCCTTTTACACCGCTATCTTCACGTTATGCTGTGTCTCCCTGTACTCCTGTTTACTCTCTTTGGTCCTCTCTATGTCCCACTTCTTCTTAGCTAACCTCTTCCTTTGTACACACTCCTGTACTTCCTCATTCCACCACCAAGTCTCCTTATCTCCTCTCCTTCTAGATGACAAACCAAGTATTCTCCTACCTGTCTCCCTGATCACATTAGCTGTGGTTGTCCAGTCACCTGGAAGCACTTCCTGACCACCCAAATCCTGTTTCAACTCCTCCTTGAAGACAACATGACACTCTTCCTTTTTCAGCTTTCACCACTTTGTCTTCTGCTCTGCCTTTGCCTTCTTCACCTTTCTTACCATCAGCATCATCCTGCACACCACCATCCTATGCTGTTTGGCAACACTCTCACCCACTGCTACTTTGCAGTCACTGACTTCCTTCAAATTACATCGCCTACACAAGATGTCGTCTACCTGTGTGCTCCTACCTCCGCTTTTATAAGTCACCCTATGCTCTTCTCTCTTCTGGAAGAAAGTATTCACCACAGCCATTTCCATCCTTTTTGCAAAATTGATCAACATCTGTCCTTCTGTGTTCCTGTCCTGGATACCAAACCTGCCCATCACTTCCTCGTCCCCTCTGTTGTCTGCACCAACATGTCCGTTGAAGTCTGCAGCAATGACCACTCTTTCACCTCTGGGGGTACTCTGCATCACTTCATCTAACTCACTCCAGAATCTCTCCTTCTCTTCTAGCTCACATCCTGCCTGTGCAGCATAAGCACTAACAACATTGAACATCACACCTTCAATTTCTAACTTGAGACTCATCACTCTGTCTGACACTCTTTTCACTTCTAGAACATTCCCTCCTTCAAGATGACTCCTACTCCATTTCTCTTCCCATCCACACCATGAAAAAACAGCTTAAACCCCGCTCCTAAGCTTCTAGCCTTGCTACCTTTTCACCGGGTCTCATGAACACACAGTATGTCCACCATCCTCCTCTTCATCATGTCAGCCATCTCTCTACCGTTTCCTGCCATAGTTCCAACATTCAAAGTCCCTACTCTCAGTCCTAAACTCATGCTTTTCCTCTTCTCTCTCTGCTTACGGACACGCCTCCCGCCTCTCCTTCTTCGACATCTTCGACCAACAGTAGTCCAATTTCCACCAGCACCCTTTTAGTTAACAGCACTGATGGCGATCATTGTTAACCTGGGCCTCGACCGATCCGGTATGAAATTTATCTTTATGGTTTGCATTTTGTGTTTTGGCAAAAGTTTTATGCCGGATGCCCTTCTTGTCGCAACCCTCTGCATTTCTCCGGGCTTGGGACCGGCGTGAGGGCGGGCACTTGTTTGTGCCCCCGCCCCCTTACGGCTGCATTATAATATGATATACTTTATATATAGTACTACTGTATATACTATATATAATAGAACTGCACCTGCCGAGCTCAAAACGCTTATCACACCTCGCACTGTACCATGTTCTCTCAGATCCTCTATCACTGTGTGACTGATCCCTCCCTCTACCAAGGGACAAGGAAAAATGCAACTGAACTCTTCTCTGTTCTGGCATCAAAGTGGTGGAATGAACTTCCTCTGGGCATCCATAGAGTTGAATCACTGGGTACCTTCAAACAACGGCTGATAACTTACATTTTTTAGCAATTCTTAGATTAAGCACTATGCTGCACACACACACACACACACACACACACACACACACACACACACACACACACACACACACACACACACACAAACACTACACAACAATTACCATCTGAGTTTGATTGATGGTATACTTACTCTGTGTTATGACAAATCAGAACACGAATATATTCTCTGATAGAGACTTTAAAGAACTGTAAGTCGCTCTGCATAAGAGTGTCTGCTCAATGCTGTAAATGCAAATACAAAAAAATTCTACATTAAACTGGCAGTGGTGGCCTGGTGGTAAGGTATTGGATTACTGCTCCCAAGGTCGAGAGTTCAAGACCCACTATCAACAGTTGTCATTGGTGTTCCCCCAGTGCAGCTAATTGGATCATCAAAGGCCAGCCATGTCTCAAACTGTCTATGGTGAGAAGCTGTAAAAGTACCACTGCTGAATTTCATCAAGCGTAGCTGCAAACTGTCAGTGTGTTTCTGCCCTGCGATGGCCTGGCTCAACAAGCTCTGACTCAGTGGATAGCCGACTGCATACTGAAATGTCTTCATCTCAGATTAGTTTGCAATTCATTTTAAACTGAAGATTGACCGCCATCCATACTGGAATGTATCCATGATATTTCCTGCTGAATAAAAAGTGAAAGTTTCCAAATTATTTCAGATTCTAGGATATAAGATTTGTATGACTTATTAATCAATAAATCCACATTGAAATGAATTTCTAAGCTAGTTTCTATGCAATGGCTTCTTAGTACCCAGTGAACTTGGACTTGGTCACATGACATCCGGGAGTTGTTTAGATCAAGGATCTTTTAGGATCTTGTAATGGGATCACTGTGTTGTATCATTCCTGAAAAACAACTACATAATTCCAATTACTACAGTATACACTACACAGGAATGACACAATCTGATTAGTCCACTATCTTAGAGTTAAAAAAAACATTACCCAAGTGGATAATGAACGAAGCTGGAGTCTATCTCAGCCTGACTCTGGGTGTAGGTGGAATACACCCAGAACATCTTGCCAATCCATTGTGATCCCAACACATAACCAGTCACATTTCTATTCCTAAGGGAAATTTGGGGGACACATTAGCCTAATGTGCATGTCTTTAGACACTGGAGTACCGACAAGAAACACAAGCAGGTACAGAGGAACATGTAATCGCCACACAAAAATGTCCAAGGGCCTTCTTGCTGTGAGGCAGAAATGCTAACCACTACGCCACCATATTGCCCCTCAGTACATCTGTTAATGGTAACTATAGGTTGCCTGTGCAAATATATTCATCACTGCAGTAATTACTCACTCTAATCCTGGTGGCAACTTTTTTTTTACAGGATGTGTAGATTTATAACTCAAAGTACCTCATCTCCATCTAAACAGGGATGAATATGCAAGACAGCTGTAATATTTAGAGAAGAACAGAGAGCACTGCACTAAAAGTCTGACCTTGACAGGCTTTAGGACTAAACACTAACCATGACAGTTTGTCAGAAACTCCTGTCTGTCTTCCTGCACTATCCGGCATAGGCGTAGGAAGTGGTTGAAAGGGGGCTGGGGCGGGGAGTGGGGGGGCAAAGCAACATGCATGGATAACACAAAGGCAGCCAAAGGCTGACCAAGCAGGGTCTGACTACAGGGGTCTGGGGGCATGCTCCCACAGAAAAATTTTGAGGATTTAACACCCAGATGTGCATTTTGGTGCAATTTCTGTGTATAAATCACCAATAATGTTTTGTAGATGTATCATACAGTGTGCATATCATCACAAGAATATATCTGGAATTTAAACCGAGCTTCACTTTTGAGAAAAAAATAAAAATATAAAGTAACAGTCTGGAACATTGAAAATAAAATAATAATCTTTTATTTCAAATTATTTAATATTATTAATATATATTAATACATCAAACAGCCTAATGTATATTCACTGGAATTAATATCTACTTTATATAAGTATATAACTCTTTAAGTATCTCTCTAGTAGGCCAATAAACAATTAATTTTATCATTTTAATTTCCCCTCCTTGAATCGCCACCTTATCGTGGTGGAGGGGTTTGCGTGACCTAATGATCCTAGGAGCTATGTTGTCGGGGGCAAATGCCCCTGGTAGGGCCACCCAAGGCAAACAGGTCCGGGGTGAAGGTCCAGACAAAGTGCGATTCAAAACAAACCCCTAAGACACGAGACAACAAAGGAAGCAGTCTCCCTTGCCCGGACGCGGGTCACCGGGGTTCCCTCCTGGAGCCAGGCCCAGGGGAGGGGCTCGGCGGCGCCTGGTGGTCGGGCTTATGCCCATGGAGCCTGGCCGGGCCCAGCCCGAAAAGGAGACATGGGTCCGCCCTCCCATGGACCCACCACCCGTGGGAGGAGTTTTGGGGGTCGGGTGCAGTGTGAGTTGGGTGGCAGCCAAAGGCATGGGTTCTGTCGGACTGATCCACGGCTACTTACTCTGACCTTCGGGACATGGAATGTCACCTCTCTGGCGGAAAGGAGCCTGATTTGGTGCGTGAGGTGGAGAGATACCGACTAGATATAGTCGGGCTCACCTCAACGCATAGCTTGGGCTCTGGAACCATCCATCTCGAAAGAGGCTGGACCTTCTTCTATTCTGGAGTTGCTCATGGGGAGAGGCGGCGAGCCGGTGTGGGTATTCTTGTTGCCCCCCCGTCTCGCTGCCCAAAAGATGGGGTTCTCCCCGGTTGACAAAAGGGTAGCTTTGCTGCGTCTTCGGGGGGGGGGGCGGGTCCTGACTGTTATTTGTGCTTATGCACCAAATGACAGTTCAGAGTACCCACCCTTTTTGGAGTCTTTGGGGGGGTGTTGGAGAACGCTCCCTCGGGAGACTCGCTCGTTGTCTTGGGAGACTTCAACACCCATGTGGGCAACGATAGTGTGACCTGGAAGGGTGTGATCGGTAGGTATGGCCTCTCCAGTCTGAATCCGAATGGTGTGTCGTTGTTGGACTTCTGTGCTCGTCATAGTTTGTCTATCACGAACACCATGTTCGAACATAAGGGTGTCCATAAGTGCACTTGGCACCAGGACACCCTAGGTCGCAGTTCGATGATTGACTTTGTAGTCGTGTCATCGGACTTGCGACCATATGTTCTGGACACTCGGGTGAAGAGAGGAGCTGAGCTGTCTACCGATCACTACCTGGTGGTGAGTTGGCCCGGTGGTGTGGGAGGTTGCCTTCCAGACCTGGCAGGCCCAAGCGTGTAATCAGGGTCTGCTGGGAACGTTTGGCGGAGCCCCTGTCCGAGAGGCCTTTAACTCCCACCTCCGGCAGAGCTACAACCACGTTCGGAGGAGGCGGGGACATGGAATCGAATGGGCCATGTTTCGTGCCTCCATTGCTGAGGCGGCAGCCCATAGCTGTGGCCGTAAGGTCGTCGGTGCTTGTCGTGGCGGTAATCCCCGAACCCGGTGGTGGACACCTGCGGTGAAGGGGGCCGTCCAGCTGAAGAAGGAGGCCTATCGGGCTTTATTAGCCTGTGGGTCTCCTGAGGCAGCAAACGGGTACCGGCAGGCCAAACGTGCTGCAGCCGAGGCTGTCGCAGATGCAAAATCTCGGGCGTGGGAGGAGTTCGGTGAGGGCCTGGAGAGTGATTATCGGTTGGCCTCAAAAAGGTTCTGGGCCACCATCCGACGCCTCAGGAGGGAAGCAGTTCTTCACAAACACTGTTTACGGTGGAGGTGGGGAGCTGCTTACCTTGACTGGGGATGTTGTTGAGAGGTGGAGGGAATACTTTGAGGACCTTCTCAATCCCACCAACACGCCCTCCGTGGAAGAGGAAGACCCTGGGGGTTCGGGTGAGGGTCCGCCCATCACTGGAGTAGAGGTCACTGAGGTTGTCAAAAAGCTCCTCGGTGGTCGAGCTCCAGGGTTGGACGAGATCCGCCCGGAATATCTCAGGGCTCTGGATGTTGTAGGACTGTCTTGGTTGACACGTCTCTGCAACATCGCGTGGTCATCGGGGGCTGTACCTCTGGATTGGCAAACTGGGGTGGTGGTCCCAATTTTTAAGAAGGGGGACCGGAGGGTGTTTTCCAATTATCGGGGAATTACACTCCTCAGCCTACCTGGGAAAGTCTATGCAGGGGTACTAGAGAGGAGGATCCGACCGATAGTCGAACCTCGGATTCAGGAGGAACAATGTGGTTTTCGTCCTGGCCGCAGCACTCTTGACCAACTCTATACGCTCCACAGGATTCTGGAGGGGGCATGGGAGTTTGCCCAATCTGTCCACATGTGCTTTGTGGATTTGGAGAAGGCTTTCGACCGTGTCCCTCGAAAGATCTTGTGGGGCGTGCTTCGAGAATACGGCGTTCGGATCCGTTGCTACGAGCTGTTCGGTCGCTGTATCACCGGAGCCAGAGTTTGGTCCGTATTGGTAACAGCAGTTCGGGTTCGTTTCCAGTGGGAGTTGGAGTCCGGCAAGGCTGTCCTTTGTCACCGATTCTGTTCATAATTTTTATGGTCGGAATTTCTAAGCGCAGTCGAGGCGATGAGGGTTCTGGTTTGGTGGCCATCGGATATCGTCTCTGCTTTTTGCGGATGATGTTGTCCTTTTGGCTTCATCAAGTCGGGCCCTCCAGCTCTCATTGGAGCGATTCGCGGCTGAGTGCGAAGCAGCCGGGATGAAGATCAGTACCTCCAAGTCCGAAGCCATGGTTCTCAGTCGGACAATGGTGGAATGCACCCTCCGGGTCGGGAATGAGGTCCTGCCCCAAGTGGAGGAGTTTAAGTATCTTGGGGTCTTGTTTACGAGTGAGGGAAGGATGGAGCGAGAGATCGACAGACGGATTGCTGCAGCCTCTGCTGTTAAGCGGTGCCTGTACCGGTCCGTTGTGGTGAAAAAGGAGCTGAGCCACAAGGCGAAGCTCTCAATTTACCAGTCGATCTACGTTCCAACCCTCACCTATGGTCACGAGCTTTGGGTAATGACCGAAAGAACAAGATCACGGATACAAGCGGCTGAAATGAGCTTTCTTCGCCGGGTGGCGGGGTTCTCCCTTAGAGATAGGGTGAGAAGCTCCGCCATCCGGGGAGAGCTCGGAGTAGATCCGCTGCTCCTCCGCATTTAGAGGGCCCAGTTGAGGTGGCTCGGGCATCTGGTCAGAATGCCCCCCGGACGCCTCCCTGGTGTGGTGTTTCGGGCATGTCCAACCGGGAAGCGACCCCGGGGTCGACCTAGAACACGCTGGAGGGACTATGTCTCTCGGCTTGTCTGGGACCGCCTCGGTGTCCCCCCCGGGAGAGTTGGAGGAAGTAGCTCGGGAGAGGGATGTCTGGACCTTTTTGCTAAGGTTGCTGCCCCCGCGACCCGACCCTGGACTAAGCGGAAGAAGATGATGATGATGATGATTTTAATGTTACAAAATGTGTAAATGTTTCATTTTCAAGAACATTTATTATTAATATCAAGCTAAACTATGACATACTTTTGTCACTTCAAATCACAAGCTTCCCTTTAAGCCTACAGTTTCATAACTGTAAATTAACAAACTCATTAAATTAAATGTAGCATTTGAAGTTTTATATATATATATATAAAGATAAGGTTGGACGTATACATCAAGACTGGTGTCTGCATATAATATACATCGACCATAGTCCTTTTTAGGACTAACGAATTACTGCAGAGCATGGATACCGAATTACGCAGAATTAACACATCCACTGTATCAACTAATGTATGAAAAAGAAATCAGCATGTCAACAACATTGCAATGGACACCTGGAGCAGAAGGGGTATTTTGCAGAATAAAACAAATGATGGTCTCAGTGACAGTTGTAGCCGTACCAAACTACAGCAAAATGTTTTATCAAATGGTAGACTGCAAAGGTCATTTTATGACATCTCTACTGGCTCAAAAATGTGGTGACAAGCTTAAACCTGTGGCTTATTACTCATCAAAGCTAGACAGTGATGTGTGCACTTCCTCATTGTGTGAGAGCAGTAGTGGCAGCATCAATGGCTGTAGAACTGAGCGCAGGAGTGATACTTTTCCATCCACTAACACTCAGAGTGCCACATGCAGTATCAGCACTGTTGTTACAAACTAATATGACATTCCTCTCACCAGCAAGGCACCTATCGTGTGCAGCCATACTGTTAGCTCAGCCACATATTACACAAGAGAGATGCACAGCATTAAACCACGCAACACTCATGCCAACAGAAGAAGACCGTAAACAGCATGACTGTCAAGAAGAAGCAATCACAGTTGCAAAACTGAGAAAAGATCTGGCTGATCAATGACTAACAGAAGGAGAAGTGGTTTTTGTAGATGTTTGTAAAAAAAGAATGAATACGGGAAAACACAGACTGGTTATGCAGTTGCCACAGCAACCAAAGTCCTGAAAGCAGAAAAACTGCCATCTTCTTATTCTCCTCAAGTGGCAGAACTGAAAGCACTCACTGAAGCATGCAAAATAATGAGAGACAAACAAGTCACTATTTATACTGACATTCAATATACCTATGCCACAGTACACTCATTTGCACAGTACTGGCACAACAGAGGAATGGTAACCTCCACTGGTAAAACAGTCACTCACGCACAACTACTAAAAGAATTGTTGGAGGCAGTACATTTACCGAGACAAGTAGCAGTATGCAAATGCACTGCGCACACAAATAAAACAGATGATGTACCCAAAGGAAACACCTTGGATAAGAAGGAAAAGAATACTGCCTGGTCATTGTAGATGCATTCTCCAAATGGGTAGAAGTATTCGCAACAAAAACACAAGACGCCATCGCAGTTGCTAAGGCATTGTGGAGAGACATAATCCCGAGATATGGTATCCCAGAGAGAATATACAGTGACAATGGTACCCATTTTGTAAACCAAGTGATACAAAAGATAGGCAAATTATTCCACATCGACCTAAAAAAAATCACTGTGCCTATCACCCACAAAGTGCAGGACTTATAGAAAGAATGAATGGCACTACAAAAAACAGACTGAAGAAAACTATGAAAGAGACAGGGAGACCATGGACACAGTGCCTAGACTTAGTAAAAACCTATATTAATATTACCAGTACCAGTGGCTTGACACCATACAAAATCGTGTTTGGCAAACGCTACAGACTGCCCCAATTCAAAAATGATTGGGAACCAGATGATGAAACAGATCTAGCAGACTATATGAGGAAAATGTTTGAAAACAAAGAAAAACAGAAACTGATCACTAGATTGATGTCTCCCAACAGGAGATCCCCTTGGCGGAATCTGGCGATTGGGTCCTAATCAAAAGCATAAAAAGAAAGCATTGGCATTCACCTAAGTGGGAAGGCCCCTACCAAGTCCTCCTGACCACGCCTACAGTAATTAAAATAGCGGAAAGAGGTATGTGGATTCATCTGACACACTGAAAGCGAATCATTAAGACCGAAGAGCCAACCGAGACTGAGGCTCAGTCTGGTATAGTGTGGACTCAGATCAATAGGACTGGGTAGACACGAAAGCCAGTGAAGAAACCAACAAGCATCGGCCTCATAGTGGTTTCTGACGTCTGGTGGTAAGCGATACAGTACTAACAGGAGACGATCAAAAGACTCATCAAAATTATCAGAATAATATTGCTTGTAAACCTGGTGGGGACCCTTGGAATCGATATTGGAACCAGCTACATGAGTTCAGGAAAAAGGCTAATTCCTATAACTCCCGGCTGTAACAGGACCCATCCCGTCTCTGTGGTATACATGTCCCCAAATTCAACAACGAAGATAACAATAAGAAACACAGAACGAGGAGGAGGACTAGGATTAGAGCAGTAAAAAAAGAAACTGATATTTCCTCTTAGGCTGGCACAATGGCTGCAATGGACTGATAGCAGATCCTGAGGGACAAAACTGGAAAGACTACTCGGACCAAGAGGCTAGTAAATGAAGAGAAAGATTACAAATCGAATCTCGAACAAACACTGCCTTTCAAATGACCATCGACAATAGGAAACAAAATATCACAAAGTGTCAAAATATTTTGATGTGGTGCTGGGCCTCAGGATATGATTACCGCCTGGGTAGCTTCATAATATGCCAAAATGATACCCTTGTCAAAAACACCACAGCACAGCTCTCAGTGGCAGCACGGAAAAACGGCCTCGTGATTTTAGACAAAGATATGGGAACAAATGACTGGTTTTCTGTTGCCACTGGCATCTCCAAAAGCAGAAATAACTGGCTGCTCATGGCGGAAGAAGCTGGAAAAGCCTCCAGACAGGACTGTGTAGTCTGTCTGGGACCCCAGCCTATGTTACGAATAATACCAGCCGGAGTTGCAACTCTAATAGATATAATGAATAACACCGTACCCACCACAAATTGTACTCACTGGGATAAAATATACCCCCTCACAGGACCAACGAAGGCTAAAACGATATTCTCCACAATAGTGGCCAAAGGAAATTTCTCGTGTCCACTTTATCAGCACTGGGCCAGAACTGGGAAGTCTCAACAAAACAGAATGGTACACCAGTACAATTAACGAAACCGAGACTTTCAGACCACTGTCAAGAAGTGACATATGGTGGTGGTGCGGAGATAACAAGCTCTTCAACAGACTGTATCAGATTAAAACAGGAGTCTGTGCGATTGTCACTCTACTTTTACCTGTCTCATTGTTCCCAGCTCTGTCAGCCAACTGTTAGCAAAGGTACTTAGTGTGTTACCAGAACAATGGAAACCGTGTCATAAATGAGATAATTCATGGCAAAGAAAAAAATGATCCTATTTATATAGATGCCATTGGGGTACCAAGAGGAGTACCTGATGAATATAAATTAGTAGATCAAGTAGCAGCTGGGTTCGAATCTACCATCTGGTGGTGGTGGTGCATGATCAATAAGAATGTTGATAGAATCAATTATATTCATTATAACGTACAAAGGTTAGGAAATTGGACACAGTCAGGATTTGAGGCGATACATGGACAACTAGCCGCAACATCTTTGATGGCATTTCAAAACTGTATTGCACTAGACATGCTATTAGCTGAAAAGGAGGGCATATGCACTATGTTTGGAGAGCAATGTTGTACGTTCGTACCAAATAACACAGCGTCGGATGGTAGTTTAACTCTAGCCATAGACGGCCTAAAATCACTCAATAAAAAGATGAAAGAGCACTCAGGAGTAGAAACATCCATGTGGGATTCGTGGCTCAATGTATTTGGGTGATATCGTACACTTGTATTTCTGTCTGAGTGTAAACAGTTCTGAATTAAATTAATGAATTTACTAATCTAAAATCTGTTTGAAGTGTTAGTAAATGATATCTTTCGTTTGAGCTGTGATAAACAGGAGGGAAATGTTTAGAACCTGACACTTTTGCAAAGCCATTTACTCCTATTAGGGTCCCAGGGAGACTGGAGCCTATCTCAACTGACACTGGGTGAGGCACATCCTAAACAGCTCGCCAGACCATTGCAGGGCCAACACATGCACAACCATTCACACTCACAACTAAGAACAATTTAGAACAGCCAATTAGATTCATGTGCATGGTTTTGGACTGTGGTAGGAAACTGGAGTACACAGAGGAAACCCATGCAAGCACAAGCAAACTTGCAAACTCCACACAGACTTGTCTGAACTGAGAATCGAACCCAGGACCGTCTTGCTAACCACCATGTCACCGTGCGCCTTATTCATTTAAATTTTTATTCACAATTATTTTAGAGCCAGTCCCAGCCGACTTGGGCTGACTTTTTGCTAAAGTGATTAATCTTACTATTGTTGAAGGGAGGCAGGCTATCTCAGCTGACTTTAGGTGAAGGTGTCGTACACCCTTAACAGCTTGTCAGCCCCTCGCAGAGCCAACATACCCACAACTGGTCACACTTATACTTTGGGATGATTTAGAACCATTATCCTAATGTGAATGTCTAGATTGTCACAGGAAACTAGAGTACCAGGAGGAAACCCACGCAAAAACAGAGAGAACAGGCAAACTCCACAACCTGAGACTTGAACCCGGGACTTTCTTGATGCGAGGCGAACTAACCACTACACCACTATGCAGCCCCTAAAATGCACTTTGCTGAACCTTATTTTAAAAATAAAGTTACAGAGCCTGTAAGGGCTTCCATAACAGTTTCAGTTTGAACAGGGGTCAGTCCATGTTCCTGTTTCCATACTGACTAATGATGAATTTAGCCTCACAGTAACATCATAGAACTATGCTCTCTTGATATTTATTCATCTGGCCATAGCAGTGACTTACTCATCTGCAATTATTACTCCAGATCAGGGACATGGTAGTCAAGTCGTTAGCTTTCTCACCTCACAACAAGAAGGCCCTGGGGTTGAGCCCTGTGGTCAGCAAGGGCATTTCTTTGTACTCTGTATGCCTATGTGGATTTCCTCTGGGTTCCTAAATTTTCTTCCACAGTACCAATATATGCATATTATTCTAATTGGCTATACTTGATGCAGAATGACCTCCTTTGATTAATACAGTCTATAGTCTCTCTGCTGAAGAAGGAACTGCGTGCAGACCTTGTCAATAACAACTGTTGGAGCGTGGTTTCTTATGGAGTTCACAGATGTTTCACATCCACTATAAAGGTTTGATCAGCTGGAATGGAATAACCAATAAGACTTATTGTGCTTCTTTTTTATTCATTCATATTGTTGCAGCAACAACAATACCAGAAAATCATATAGCTGTAAATTTGGCCAACTGTACAGTAAATCTGTGTCTGTTCATGAAGCACATTGGACAGTAAGTTATCCATCTGACCATGAACAGATCATCTTGTCCTTCTTCTGCGAGTATCCCATTGTGGATCTGCAAATCCCTAGGCACAAAACTGCTGTGAGACAACATTTCTACTACAGTGTCCAGTTACATGAGCTGATATGATGGCAGCTCTTAGAGAGAGGAGATGTACAGTATAGTCAACCACTTCCTGTTTTTTTTTGCCTTGTTAGTGACTTATATACAACACCGCTGAGGTATAACACTGGTATGTATTATATGACAATGACAAAACATGTAATCTGATTAATACGTAGGTAATAAAACACATATCCAGATTTATCCAATCTGTATGCGCACTTCGCAGCTTCCAGATAAGCATTCAGCATTTAATTTTCTTTTTTAATTACTTTTAAAAACTTTTTGTGGCAGTGGTGTCCCGGTAATAGGGTGATGGATCACTAAACCCAAGGTCGGTGGTTCAAGCCCCACTATCACTGGTTTGTGACTGCGGTTCCCCAGTGCAGCTAACTGGGTTATCAAAGGTCTCACTCATGTCTCTGTCCCTGGTGAGAGGCTGTAAAAGAACCATTGCTGAACTTTGTCAGGACTAGCTACATAGCCGTCAGTGTGTTTCTGTACTGCCATGGCATGGCGAGCTGCTCAGGGTGTACTCTGCTCTCTCCCAGAGTCGGCTGATATGGGCACTCTGATCCTTCTGAGCTTGGGTTTCTGTGTGGAGTTTGTGTGTTCTCCCTATGCTGGCGTAGGTTTCCACCAGGTACTCTGGTTTCCTTTGACAGTCCAAAAATGTGCAATGGGCTGATTGGCTGTTTCATATCACTCCTACATGTGAGTGTGTGAAAGGTTGTCTGCGTGTTAATCCTGTGAAGGTCGGGTGAGCTAGACAGGGTGTCCCCTGCCTTCATCAATAATCGACTGAGATGGGTGCTGTCCTCTCCATGACCCTAATTAGGATTAAGCGGTTGCTATGGATGAGCGAGATATAAATTGTAATTGTGATCTCAAGGACCCAATAAGAAGCAGATTCTGTGATGATGTCATAGAGAACGGCCTCCATCCCTGTGATTTTTGCATCCACAATGCTTTATGCACCGCTTCTATTTTCAGCCACAGATATTGTTGAGTTGCACCGATGCATTAAATTAGAAACATGATGTATGTACATGGTTATGATTATAAACATTGTGCACTCTTTATTCAATTTATGACAGTAAGTGGGAGCACACAAGTCTCTGTTTCCAGGTTGTAATTAGCTCCATATGATTCTTTAGTCATTGTTGGTAAAAACTCTTAAACTTGATGAATCTGTGTTCAAGCACATTCACTTGTTCTATTCTACCCACCAACTCAGCAGTGAAGGCTTTCACCTATTTCTGTTCTGCTGTAGATTTGTAGCAAGGGAGCTTTCCTATTTTTAAGAGCAAAATAGCCACATTTTAATCTTTCCCTTCCTTCTGCAACTGTTCAGCCTCAGAGCAAGCTTATAATGAATGCAATAAGCATTATTCCCTCGCTAGCATGAGACTCACTACATGTAATTTACTTCAATTTGCATTTACGTATGCTGCAGTTAGGGCAAGGGTCTGTCAGAGCTGTTGATGTCTTGAAAATTTTAGGCATAAATCATGTTAATGATCGTCACATGTCAATGCTATATAGAAAAAAATATCTGTTATAGGTAGACACATATCCCATAAACCATGAACCTTCACATGGACCCCCTGGGCTTTGGAAGTATCATCTGTAAAGCAGGTCTGACAATAAAAAGAGGTTGAAAAACACTGGTGTATTCCTTTAATGGCTAGTCCTGCACACAGAATAATATAAAAAGGAGACATTAAAATTTGATTGGAGCAAAATGTTTTATTAGAAAAAGTGATAGAGATGTCATGCACCTGTCCAGTGTCTGACGTTCAGAATTACATTAGTACTGCAAATGTAATCGTCACATTTGAGTTTAATCCCCAGTACAATGATACAGTTATACAATGAACAAATAAGCTACACTTATTTATTTCGAATGAGAGCAGCAACACAGTCATAAACAGTTATTTGATATCAACCATTCGAAAAAAGGAACACTGGTGAGAATGCAAAAAAATAAACTATTTTCAATGATTTATCAAGCAATTTAGAAATGTAAATGATTCCTCATTAAATATGAAACCTGGTCTCTGAAATTTAGAGCAAACATTAATTGATAAATAAAAACAACAACAAAAGGTACCTGACTAATCTTGAGTGAGAAGAAGCCTGGAAAAACTTGGCGCCAACACCCTGCAAACCATCAATCATCTCTTAATAAACCTGATCAGCATTGAGCAAGCTGTGCTGCCGTTAATCTGTCTCAATGACATGACTGGATCTCGGACACACACACACACACACACACACACACACACACACACACACACACACACACACACCCACACACACACACACACACACACACACAAAACCCTGCATGACCCAGGAAGAAAAAGCAGCATGGAAAGAGAACTGGAGCTGATGGAGAGGGGGACAGTACCTGGTATGGAGCCAGAATCGTATCAGGATGGAGACCTCAAGAGAGCATGGATTTCAAATGACTAACACTAATGAACCGACTTAATCAGTTTAAGTTATTTATATACCCATAAATTATGGATATAAACTCATTACCCATTTTAATAAGAATGCATGTAACCTCTTCTCATTTGCACAGTTATCCCATCAGTAGAGAGAAACTGCAGTCCAGTGCATAAAAATCAATCTCGAGAAACCCTGGCTATGTGATAGTTGCCAGATAATGCATTCACACCAAACAGTGTATTTAATACATTTTTCCTGGTCTTCAAGTGCTCCATTTCCATGAGCATTCTTGATTGGCAGGGTTGGACCTGAATGCTGCTTTGTGTTGTTATGACCTATTTGCCTTAAAATTCAATATTTTGTCTCCCCTGAGCTGTTTTAATGTTCGTCATACTTGTGAAGTGTAGAGGTTTGAGTTATTACCAACATTTTTTGGCTGCAGAAGTGCCACATAATGGCCGTTGCTCATTTTTCCACACTATTCTGTAAAAACTCCAGAGATTACTGTATGTGAAGTGCCCAGCTAATCAACAGTTTTTGAAATGCTCAAACCAGACACCTGACACATGACTCAGATCAGATTTATTCCTCAAGCTAATTTGTGACATGGACATTAAGAAAAAGCTCTTGAGCTGTGTGCGAATATATACATATATACAGTATACTGTATATAATGCAGCCGTGAGTGAGGGGCACAAGTCAGGGTCTCTCCCTCACACCGGTCCCAAGCCCGGATAAATTGAATGTTGGAACTATGACAGGAAAAGGTAGAGAGCTGGCTGACATGATGCAGAGGAGGAAGGTAGACATACTGTGTGTTCAGGAGACCAGGTGGAAAGGTAGCAAGGCTGGAAGCTTAGGAGCAGGGTTTAAGCTGTTTTTTCCATGGTGTGGATGGGAAGAGAAATGGAGTAGGAGTTTGTCAGGAATGTTCTAGAAGTGAAAAGAGTGTCAGACAGAGTGATGAATCTCAAGTTAGAAATTGAAGGTGTGATGTTCAATGTTGTTAGTGCTTATGCTCCACAGGCAGGATGTGAGCTAGAAGAGGAGAGCTTCTGGAGTGAGTTAGATGAAGTGATGCAGAATACACCCAGAGGTGAAAGCGTGGTCATTGGGGCAGACTTCAATGGACATGTTGGTGCAGGAAACATAGGGGACGAGAAAGTGATGGGCATGTTTGGTATCCAGGACAGGAACGCAGAAGGACAAATGTTGGTAGATTTTGCAAAACAGATGGAAATGGCTGTGGTAAATACTTTCTTCCAGAAGAGACAGGAGCATAGGGTGACTTATAAAATTGGAGGTAGGAGCACACAAGTAGACTACATCTTGTGCAGGCAATGTAATTTGAAGGAAGTCAGTGACTGCAAAGAAGTAGTGGGTAAGAGTGTTGCCAAACAGCATAAGATGGTGGTGTGCAGGATGATGCTGTTGGTGAGGAAGGTGAAAAAGGCAAAGACAGAGCAGAAGACAAAGTGGTGGAAGCTGAAAAAGGAAGAGTGTCATGTTGTCTTCAAGGAGGAGTTGAAAATGACATTGGGTGGTCATGACGTGTTTCCAGATGACTGGACAACTACAGCTAATGTGATCAGGGAGACAGGTAGGAGAGTACTTGGTGTGTTATCTGGAAGGACAGGAGATAAGGAGACTTGGTGGTGGAATGAGGAAGTGCAGGAGTGTGTACAAAGGAAGAGGTTAGCTAAGAAGAAGTGGGACATAGAGTGGACTGAAGAGAGTAAACAGGAATACAGGGAGACACAGCATAAGGCGAAAGTAGCGGTGTCAAAGGCCAAACAGAGGGCGTATGATGACTTGTATGCTTGGTTGGAAAGTACAGAGGGAGAAAATGATTTATACAGGCTGGCACAGCAGAGAAATAGAGATGGGAAGGACGTGCAGCAAGTTAGAGTGATTAAGGACAGGGTGGGAAATGTATTGACTGATGACAGAAGTGTGCTGGGAAGATGGAAAGAGTACTTTGAAGAACTGATGAATGAGGAAAATGAGAGAGAAAAAAGAGTAAAAGAGGTGACTATTGAGGAGCAGGAAGTAGCAAAGATTAGTAAGGGCGAATTGAGGAGGGCATTGAAGAGGATGAAGAATGGAAAGGCAGTTGGTTCTGATGACATACCAATGGAGGTATGGAGATGTCTAGGAAAGGTAGCACTAGATTTCCTGACAAGAACATTCAATAAGTTCCTAGAGAGTGAGAGGATGCCAGAAGAATGGAGGAGAAGTGTGATGGTGCCCATTTTTAAGAACAAATTAAACGTGCAGAGTTGTGGCAACTACAAAGGGATAAAGTTGATGAGCCATACGATGAAGTTATGGGAAAGAATAGTGGAAGCTAGACTTAGAGCAGAGGTCAGCATTTGTGAACAACAGTTTGGTTTCATGCCAAGAAAGAGCACCACAGATGAAGTGTTTGCCTTGAGTATGTTAATAGAGATGAACAGAGAAGGAACTGTGGTATGAGGAAGTCTGGAGTGGCAGACAAGTATGGTAGAGTGGTGCAGGACATGTATGAGAGATGTAAGACAGTGGTGAGGTGTGCTGTCAGTGTGACAGAAGAGTTCAAGGTGGAGGTGGGACTGCATCAAGGGTCAGCGCTGAGCCCCTTCTTGTTTGCTATGGTGATGGACAGGCTGACAGATGAGGTTAGACAAGCTTTGCCATGGACTATGATGTTTGCAGATGACATTGTGATCTGCAGTGAAAGCAGAGAACAAGTGCAGGAAACTCTAGAGAGGTGAAGGTATGCCCTGGAAAGGAGAGGAATGAAAGTTAGCCTCAGTAAGACAGAATCCATGTGTATGAATGACAAGGACCCAACAGGAATGGTGAGGTTACAGGGAGCAGAGATAAGGAAGGTGGAGGATTTTAAGTACTTAGGCTCAACAATCCAGAGCAATGGAGAGTGTGGAAAAGAGATGAAGCGTGTGCAGGCTGATTGGAATGGTTGGAGAAAAGTGTCCGGTGTGAGGTGTGATAGGAAGGTATTGGCAAGAATGAAAGGAAAAGTGTACAAGACGGTGTTGAGGCCAGCGATGTTGTATGGTTTAGAAACAGTGGCTCTGGGAAAAAGACAGGAGGCAGAGCTAGAAGTACCAGAGATGAAAATGTTGAGGTTCTCTTTGGGAATAATGAGGATGGATAGGATCAGGAATGAGCACATCAGAGGGACAGCACATGTAAGATGGTTTGGAGACAAAGTCAGAGAGGCTAGATTGAGATGGATTGGACATGTACAGAGGAGGGATAGTGAGTATATTGGCAGTAGGATGCTGAGGTTGGAACTACCAGGCAGAAGGCCTAGAGGAAGACCAAAGAGACGATTCATGAACGTGGTGAAGGATGACATGAAGGCAGTTGCTGTAAGAGAAGAAGATGCAGAGGATAGGGTGAGATGGAGGCAGATGATTCGCTGTGGTGACCCCTGAAGGGAACAGCCGAAAGGAAAAGAAGAAGTATACTGTCTATATACAGTGGTATGAAAAAGTATCTGAACCTTTTGGAATTTCTCATATTTCTGCATAAAATCACCATCAAATGTGATCTGATCTTTGTCAAAATCACACAGATGAAAAAACAGTGTCTGCTTTAACTAAAACCACCCAAACATTTATAGGTTTTCATATTTTAATGA
>CM045735.1:33714748-33999748 GCA_024760905.1 Plotosus lineatus
GGAATCATTTTTACCGGAAATCACATGTGCACGTGTGTATGGGTTCGCGAGTGTGTTGACCATGTCTTCTAAGCAGAGTTATAATGTTACAAATGTTTCTGCAAGGTTAAAAGCCTGAGCCAAAAAATAAAGTTGCAATGAGCACACTCAAAAAACTCACGAAACAACAGTACTCTGTTCTTTACACATGTTAGAACTGCACGATGAACATTGGGTAGAAGGCACACGAAAAGCATCATGGGTATTATGGAGATGCAGCTCCATAATAGCCAATGGGAGGGAGCTGCGTCTTGGGTATTATGGAGATACAGCTCCCTCCTAGCCAATGGGAGGCCAGCGGGGCGGGCTGGTGAGAGATGGGAGAGCAACTCGTGCATTGTTTGAATTTTTGAGATGGCACGTTTCGTAACGTGAATTTGTTTTGTATCCAGAGATGGAAATTTTAGGTAAATGCGTTTCGTAACCTGGATTTTTCGTTTGTTGGGTCTCTCGTAAGGTGAGGTACCACTGTGTGTGTGTATATATACATATATATATATATATATATATATATATATATATATATATATATATATATATACACACACACACACACACACATATATATATATATATATATATATATATATACATACATATATATATGTATATATATATATATTATATATATATATATATATATATATATATATATATATATATATATATATATATATATATATATAGTATATAAAAGAACACTAACTGAGTATACAATCCGTTCTATTAAACATACAGCACTGTAGTTTTCAAAAATGCCCACTAGGGGAAGGCATTGCATTTACTTTGCATTGTATTATATCAAGGGTCGGCAACCCGCGGCTCAACTGCAAAAAGAAAATGCCACTTATTTACTCACATCAGAAGCACTTCGGGCTTCCAGAGGGTTAAACCAGCTTTCACCTGAATGATGGGAGAATCTGCCAAAGGCAGAGTCCTGCAATGGTCGGATACCCACAGGTACCCAATGGGCACCCTTTCAAGAGCTCTTTTAGGGTTGAAAATTACACAGATGAAAATTAACAATCACAGGTGTGGGCGGATATTTATTTGGTGTGGGAAGGGTGATTTTGTGTGTTTTTGATCTGCTGTGTTGGTGGATTTCCAAATTCTTGTGCTTATGGCAAGGAGTGCTCTCACCATCAGCAGGCAACACAGCAGTGAGCGAGAGAGATTTTTCCGCCGCCAAGGTTTGTAATCTAGGAATAGAAATCATAATTGAAGTAAGAGGTGGTGGATGAGAGTTGTGACACGCTCCACTGAAAGTAGGTGCTTGTCGCAAGTGACACACACAGAGCTTGTGAGACGAAACTCGGCTTATCCAGACTTCTGATCTTTCAAGTGAGCAACTGCACGTTGAATACTTGTTGAGTACACATCTGACTGCAGCCCATCCCTCACTTTGTGGGATAGATATGCTTTTTCTTTATAAAAATACAAGAGGGAACACATTCATTCATTTTCTGAACCGCTTTATCCTAATTAGGATCTCGGGGAGGCTGGTGATATTTTTTTCTAAATGTTTTTGTTGCAAGCAGAATTGTAATTTAATTGTCTCTGCAGTCGTTTAAATCAATGCATCACATTGTTTCTATTAACATGAAGGAAAAAGGGGGGAAACATTATATGCAGTGTTATTTGATTTTAAATGTCAAAAAAGGATTTGTGGCTCCCAGTGTTTTCTTTAATGTGGAAAACGGGCCGAAATGGCTCTTTGAATGGTAAAGGTTGCCAACCCCTAAACTAGAAGTATCCAGAATATTAAGGCAGGTTCCATTCTGATGATGACCTTGTTTCATACAACATTCAACTTCTTAGCACTTCTGCAGCAAAATGTTTTCCTTCCTGAATCATATCAAGCAGTTCTACTTTTTCATGCAGCGTCATTACCATTTTTTGGTGCTTCGGCGCCTTAGCAGAAGCCTGAGAAGGTGCGCAGCGTTTGGGTGGCATGATGGAGTTTAACTGTAACTAAAAACACACACACTAAAAAAGCGAATGAGGAAAAAGGGGCGTTACATCATCTCAACCAATCAGCAAGAGAGAGAACAACCATTGGTTGAATTTGAATCACGTTACAGTTGCTTGGCAATCCGCAAATATGCAAAGCCACGAGTGGAAAACCACAAATAGTCAGGGTTCGGTTCTGATCTCTCCCACAAATTAAGATAATCCGCGAGTTCTGTACCCGGAAGTAAAACCCTATGTATCATATTACATGTGCAAATGATAAAACGGAAGTAAAACTCGATGTATGATATCGCATGCTCTAAAATCTGCTTCTTAAACACATTCTATAGAGTCTTAACTCATTAATACAGTATTAATGTAATAAAATATAGTAATGATTAAGTAAAAACTTTTTAATTTTGTACTGTGATATTTATTGATATATATATATATATATATATATATATATATATATATATATATATATATATATATACTTTTATTGTTTTAATACTGATGATTTTGGCATACAGCTCATGAAAACCAAAAATTCCTATCTCAAAAAATTTGCATATTTCATCCGACCAATAAAAAAAGTGTTTTCAATACAAAAAAAGTCAATCTTTAAATAATTATGTTCAGTTATGCACTCAATACTTGGTCGGGAATCCTTTTGCAGAAATGACTGCTTCAATGCGGCATGGCATGGAGGCAATCAGCCTGTGGCACTGCTGAGGTGTTATGGAGGCCCAGGATGCTTCAATAGCGGCCTTAAGCTCATCCACAGTGTTGGGTCTGGTGTCTCTCAACTTTCTCTTCACAATATCCCACACAGTCTCTGTGGGGTTCAGGTCAGGAGAGTTGGCAGGCCAATTGAGCACAGCAATACCATGGTCAATAAACCATTTACCAGTAGTTTTGGCACTGTGAGCAGGTGCCAGGTCGTGCTGAAAAATTAAATCTTCATCTCCATAAAGCTTTTCAGCAGATGGAAGCATGAAGGGCTCCAAGATCTCCTGACAGCTAGCTGCATTGACCCTGCCCTTGATAAAACATAGTGGACCAGCACCAGCAGCTGACATGGCACCCCAGACCATCACTGACTGTGGGTACTTGACACTGGACTTCAGGCATTTTGGCATTTCCTTCTCCCCAGTCTTCCTCCAGACTCTGGCACCTTGATTTCCGAATTTGCTTTCATCCGGAAAAAGTACATTGGACCACTGAGCAACAGTTCAGTGCTGCTTATCTGTAGCCCAGGTCAGGCTCTTCTGCCGCTGTTTCTGGTTCAAAAGTGGCTTGACCTGGGGAATGCGGCACCTGTAGCCCATTTCCTGCACACGCCTGTGCACTACAGACTCAGTCGTCCCCCAAGGTCTGGAATCGGCCCTTCTTGCACTTTTTTCCTTCCCACAGACGTCCCACTGAGGTGCCTTGATACAGCACTCTGGGAACAGCCTACTCACTCAGAGATTTCTTTCTGTGTCTTACCCTCTTGCTTGAGGGTGTCAATGATGGCCTTCTGGACAGCAGTCAGGTCGGCAGTCTTACCCATGATTGCGGTTTTGAGTAATGATCCAGGCTGGGAGTTTTTAAAAGCCTCAGGAATCTTTTGCAGGTGTTTAGAGTTAATTGGTTGATTCAGATGATTAGGTTAATAGCTCGTTTGGAGTACCTTTTCATGAAATTCTAATTTTTTGAGATAGGAATTTTGGGTTTTCATGTGCTGTATGCCAAAATCATCAGTATTAAAACAATAAAAGACCCAAAATATTTCAGTTGGTATGCAATGAATCTAACATATATGAAAGTTTAATTTTTATCAGTACATTACAGAAAATAATGAACTTTATCACAATATGCTCATTTTTTGAGAAGGACTAGTATATATAAAGAACATAAAATGGTGACGTAATGACGTAATGAACTTTCAGCTGGACCCAGAATGCAGGAGGCAGTGTGAGATGGCACAGAGTGAATTTATTATTCAAAGGGGAAGCACTTTAACTACAGTACTGGTGACGAAGAGAAACACAATAAAAATTTCAACACTGGGAAACCAGGAGCCAAAGAGAACACAGGGAAGCAGGGACATGATGTGAGACAATCTTCTCACACAGAGGTGGGCATGCCGTTTGTGTTTATAGGGAGTAGATGAGAGGAGTGAATTTAGGTGTGACGTACTGCAATCCGCCCGAGCAGCTCAGCCACGCCCCTCAGCCGAGCGGGCAGAAAACCGAGTTAGAGAACACAGGGAAGCAGGGACGTGATGTGAGTTAATCTTCTGGCGCCAAGGTGAGCGTGCTTGTGTTTATAGGGAGTAGATGAGAGGAGTGAATTCAGATGTGAGCTACTGCCTCTGAGCAGGTCAGCCATGCCCCTCAGCTGGAGCAGGGAGAAAATTGAGTTAGAGAACAGAGCCGCCAAAATCGAAGTCCTCCCAAAACACAGACCATAACAAAAAGAACATAAAGGAACATGAAGTGTAATAAATTGGATAAACAAAACAAAAAGATAAACATGCTACAGCACAGTACATAAAATTACACACACAAACATTCTAAACATTAATTTATGTACTGTACTGTAATAATAATTGAAAAAGACTTTAATACTGCAGTGCTTTACAACAGTTCAGATAATTATTCCTCTTCAGGCACTTCAGGGGACCGTCGTTTCTTCAGGAGAAAGTCTTATTTCTTCAGAAGAGACATCCAACGTCATGACCTTTTCTGGCGCTTAGCCAGAGAAGACGCACAGTGTTTGAGTGGCATCACTGAGCTTAACTGGTAATTAAAACACACTAAAAAATGACATTGAGAACTGAGAAAAAACGTGGGCTGTACATCGTCTCAACCATTCAGCAGGAGGGAGAACAGCTATTGGCTGAATTAGAATCACGTGACAGTTACTCGGCAATCCATGAATATGCGGGGTCATGAGTGCAAAACCGTGAATAGTTAAGGGTTTACTGAATATATATATATATATATATATATATGTGTGTATATGATTATTATTTTTTTCACAGCTGAGACTTGGTAAAGGTAGGGTAGGGCTTCTCAAATAGTGGGGCCAGCAGTATGATGCCAAGGGCGCGGTATGATGCCAAGGAAGGGGGGGGGGTGATGCCGGGGGAGCACGTATGACCCTGGAGAAAATTCTTTCTGTAATAGTGTACGAGAATTAAGTGTAATTGCACCTCCACTCCAGTAGTTGGCAGTGGCGCTCTCATTGTCACGCTATGGTGTAGCGGTTTTTTGCACAAGCAATAGATATGAAGTGCAGTTAACAACCCCTGAAGAAACAACACGGAAAAAATTCTAACTAGAATGAAGAGAAAGGTAGAGAGAGAGCGAGAGAGACGGAGATATTAAGACATAAATAAGTTGAATGAGTTTAAATAAGTTAAATAAGGATTTTTTTTATTTCAGGCACATTGGTACACTTTAAATCGTTTCTATTACAGATTAAAAAACACTGTTAATGAAGTTTTTTTATTGTAAGTTGAACTATATTTCTTTTCATTTTTTGTTTTTAATGTTAATAAAGATACAGTATTATGCAGAGGTGTACTAATAACAATTTTATAGACAAATAATACTATTTATAGTTGCTTGCGTGGGCGGTAGGAGTGATATGTTTTTTTCTTCCTGTAGGGGGGGGCGCCACAGAAAATAATTGATTAGCACTGAGGAAGGGTAAACCCTAAGTGGCCTGCCAGACCATTGCAGGGGCAACACACACACACACACACACACACACACACACACACACACACACACACACACACACACACACACACAGAGCTATTTACACTCATTTTCACTCTTACAGGCAGTTTAGAACAGTGCATGTCTTTCGGCTGTGGGAAGAAACCAGAGTATTCAGAGAAAAACATTGCAAACTCCAAATAGAAATGCCCAAGCCTGAGACTTGAACCCAGGACCTTCTTGCAGTAAGGATAGTTAACTGTAATCATACACAGGTAAATATAAAACAGGGTTTCCACTTATATCTTCTACACCTGATTCTAATTACAGATTTAAATTACAGGTTAATCTACTTTTCCCATCAGATATACCGATATGTATAATTTTGAACTTAATCATTTTTCCTCAGTAAATAAAATACTTTGATTTTTATCTTTTTACATACTTTCAGGTCCTTCATAAAAATATAATGATGTTTTAAGTCATATTAATGATTGTTATGTAAAATATGAAGTACATATACAAAGAATCAGTAAAATAAAAATGAGAAACACAATGATTATACTGGTATACCGGTAATAATAATAACAATAAGCAACTAATCATGACGCTATTATGAAACAATTCAAACATCTGCTGTCAAAAACCAGCCAAATAATTCCCAGAATGTCTTGTTATTGTTTATTATCATGTTTATTATTTATATCTATATTAATATTCATTGCATTACGAGCCAAATCACACAGCTTTACCATTCAAACAATGCACACATTAGAGTCACAGCCTGCTGTCGAGTGTATACATATCAACTCAATAGGAAGAAAAAAAACTTTTTCATTATAGTTTAGAACGAAGGTAAACAATCATCCCCAAACTGCTAAAGTGTCTTTGACAGGACATGATCACATTACAAACAATGATATGGTGTAAAAATAGCAGCTCAAGTGTGTACTTCGCAAACTGTCTTACACACAAGCCCACCATATAATTCTGATACAGCAACTGAATACCCGAAGATTACTCAAAATTAAATGTTAAAAAAGTAAATCCGTATTGTTTTTCATATTTCTACAACAGTAAGAATTGACAAGCATGCAAATTCAGTTGTAGAATGTGTGACTATTAGATGAAGTAGCATACAGTGGGCCCAAACATCTGATACCACATAGAAAAAGTTTAAAATGTTTCTTTCTTTAAATCTGAAAATTAACAAAAGTATTTAAAGTTCTGCACAATTATAATACTAAACCATTACTTTAAATTTAATTAACGCTGTGATATTGTCCATAGATATCATAAAATTAACGAATTTGAGGGGAATGTCAATGAAAAGTCTCCAAGAGAGAACGTCAACGGTGGTTTGGTGCTAAAGTGCTGGATTATTGATCTCAAGGTTGGGGGTTCAAGCCCCACTGTTAATGGGCTGTCACTGCTGTCCAATCAGTGGAGCTAATTGGGTTATCAAAGGCTGGCCATGTCCCTCACTGTCTATGGTGAGAGGCTGTAAATGTCTTTTAAATTGCTGACTTTCATCAAGAGTAATGTACTCTACTCTCACCCTGAGTCGGTTGAGATGGGCGCCAGCCTTCCCGTGACCCTGAATTAAGCGGTTCAGAAAATGAATGTATGAATATGCTAAGCTTTACAGTTGCTCTGCTAAAAGCTAACCCTCCGAAGCATCTCTTCCGATAAAGAAGCCATTATATCCAGTTAGGTGTACGGATGCCCTTCCAAACCAGCTGGTTGCTACATGGAAACCCAAAAACCGAAACCAAAAATTACATTTTCTTTTTTTTCTCCATACAGTCGGCCCCCAATTTACGAAATTAATCCGTTCCAGAGCCCTTTTCGTATTGCGGGAATTTCGTAAGTATGGGTCGTGTCTTACATGTTGAACGCAAAATTCGTTCCAAGGCTCCAGTCGTTAGACTGGATAAACCCCATAAACCCTTCTAAAATAATAAAAGTACACCAATTTTGTATGAAATATGTGTTAAAAGTAAAAGAAAATTATTTGTTAAACCATTAAACGATTTTATTAACACATTAAACCATTTTATTAACATATTTATTAATTAAACCATTATTAAACATTTTTATTAACACACACACACACACACACACACACACACACACACACACACACACACACCCACACACACACAATTCAAAGCGCACTCCTGCTTGACAAACTCAACTTTAATTTGATTCCTTGAGAGATCGGGATGCCAGATAAGCTCAAATGCACCCACATTTATTAAACATTTACTGAATTAAACAACTTTAAAAAACTAAATACTAAAGAGTTATTCCCTCTCTCTCGCCCCCTGTCCCGCACGGGCGTGAGCGCGCTGCGGGCCACGCCCACAAGACATGAATTCAAAACGCATTCCCTGCTTGACCATTTACTGAATTAAAACAACGTAAAAATAAACGAAAAAACTACAGCGTTATTACTTCTCTCTCTCTGTCTCTCTCTCCCCCCCTCTCTGTCTGTCTCTTGTGCGCGCACTGTGGGCCACGCCCACAAGACGTGGAATTCAAAGCGCATTTCCTGCTTGACAAACTCAACTTTAATTTGATTCCTTGAGGGATCGGAATTCCAGATAAGCTCAAATGCGCCCACATTTATTAAACATTTACTGAATTAAAACAACTTAAAAAACGAAACTAAAAACTAAAGCGTTATTCTCTCTCGCTCTCTCTCGCTCTCTCTCTCTGTCGCGCTGCGGGTCACGCCCACAAGACATGAATTCAAAGCACATTCCCTGTTTGACCATTTACTGAATTAAAAAAACCGTAAAAAACTAAACTAAAAACTAAAGCATTATTCCTTCTCTCTCGCTCTCTGGCTCTCTCTCCTGCGCCGCATTGCAGGCCACGCCCACAAGACGTGAATTCAAAGCGCATTCCCTGCTTGACAAACTCAACTTTAATTTGATTCCTAGGGGGATCTGAATTCCAGATGAGCTTAAATGCGCCCACATTTATTAAACATTTACCGAATTAAACAACTTTAAAAAGCTAAACTAAAAACTAAAGAGTGACCTGGGAGGCCAGCGGGCGGGATGTTGAGAGACAGCCAATGAGAGAGCAAAATTTTGAATTTCTTTTCGTAAGAGGGGGTTGTTTCGTATTTTGGGGACGGAAACTCGGGGAAATGTTTTTCGTAATCCGGGGATTTCGTACAAAGGGGTCTTCATAAATTGGGGGCCGACTGTATTTATCTAATGACGCTGACAAACTGCTCGTGATGTTTTGATTCAAACAATATGCATTCTGAACAATAATTTTTAATCTCTGGATAGCAGACCAGTCAGATTGCACTGTTCCTTATTTTGGACATGGTAAAAATATATAGGGGCACGAAAGCATCTTAGCATAGGAATCAACAATACCAAGTCACCACCATCTTGGAAGTGTGAAACATGTGAATAACTGCATTTTGTGGCAGTGAGGTTATCTCTCACAGTACAACAGCAAGTAGGTATATCCTCATGCCATGTATAGAAGATCATACACATATCTACATTTCTAAAATGTAAATTGACTGAAAGTCAATTTAATTTAATTTAAAGACTAAAGTCAGTAATGATTCTTTTTTATACCTCTCACCACAGACAGTGAGAGACATGGCTGGCCTTTTTTAACTGTTATGCTGTGAGGAGCCGCTATACCGGCTCATGACGTTGTACTTGAGAAATGCGGCGAGCCGTGATTGTGGCTCTGCTGTACATATGCAAGAAAAGCAAGCTGTCACATTGTCTTTCCATACATAGCATAACAAACGGCTGTGGATTGGTAAGAAGCAACCTTATCTTATAAATATTTCCAATGACAAAAAAGATTTGCAAATGTTAATGTGATTGGCTGTTGTGAAAAAAAAAAATATAATGTAGCATGCTGCATCTGCATAGTACAGAAAATCATAGCAGTGTAGCAGTTAACCCAGTTAGCTGCACTGTGTGGACACAAGTGATCCTACCATCAGGCCCCTACCACTCACCTATTATTATAGGGTAGTTGTGATATTGACAAGTTGTTACAAGGTTGTAAAGAAGTGTTAGTGTTCAGATCACACTCAAATGTATTTGAGCTAACATGGACCATTGGGGTTTTTCAAAAACTTATAGAATCCATGTCAGTGTAAATGGGGACTCAAATGCAGAGTAACTCAAAATACCTCCCATGTTTAGGGGCAGTGGTGGTCTAGTGGATAGGGCGCAGGTTTGCTGATCCTAAGGTTGGGAGTTCGAGTCCCCACAAGGTTGCACTGTCCCCCCAGTGCAGCTAACTGGGTTATCAAAGGGGGATCATGTCCCTCACTGTCTATGGTGCGAGGCATGTAAAAGAACCATTGCTGACTTTCGTAAAGAGTAGGCTGCAAAGCCGTTGGCGTGTTTCTGTCCCTTGCTAGGGGGTTGTGACAGGAAGGGCATCCGATGTAAAAACCTATGCAAAATCAAATGTGCGAATCAGATGATTCGCTGTGGCGACTCCCGAGAAAGGGAAAAAGCCGAAAGAGAAGAAGTTCAAAGGTAAATGAGAATAAATTATTAGAAAATAATATTTACACACATTAAACATATTTTTGACCATTATTTGTACACATGAAATAATAAGTTGATCATCTTTATCCATCAAAAAAAAATCTTGAACCATCTTTAAAATGTGGGAGTTTTTTTATGTCACCATTTCCTTTGGGTCACCCTGAATTAAAAAAAAATCTAAAATTCATGTAACTATTTCTAAAATTTCCATCATTTGACTCAAGTTATTTCTGATAGTATAATTTAAAATGACATTTTTGTATTAAATTAGTAAATAATGTATAATAAATGTATTTTCATTAGTGGTCTCAAAACATTTGGATGCCACTGTAGCTAAAGAGGAATCAGTACAGAATCAAACTGGACTCGACTCCATCTGTTCATTTCGAGGTCTCCAGACTGCACACCAACATTTACACAACCAAATGTTCCTGACAGTATGATAGTGGCTGAATACACACTCAATTTCCCACCTCTCTCAGCATGTCACTTTGAGATACTTCAGCCTTACTAACACCAACCGAAAAAGTCACAGATGGCTTGAAAATGGCTCAAATTGCCCAGAAATTAGGCCAATTCATTAATGCATCCCAGCTGGCTCATGGAGTGCTGAGGTTAGAGGTACAAGATTAAGAGATCAGACTGAAATTTCTCAGTTAGCCAAGAAGAGCAATTATACAATGTACTTCACTATTGTTCGCTGATGTACATTTTAATTAATCTTGTCAGCTCTTCTCAAAATCCTAAAAATCCCTTGCTCTATATCTCCTTTTCTTTAGCTAATTATTGGCTACACACACCCCACACATGTATCCCATCATCTATTATATTTGTACACTTCTTAGAAAAAGAAAATCATGGCATTCACATCATCTTAAGCTCGCTTTAGACTGTACGAATATTCAGCCTGATGATGATATCGCAGATAAAAATTGCCCATTATGGAAGAATTCTTTGGTCATAATGTGAGATCAGCCATACCTTGTACCATTCGTAACTATCTGCTATTGACACCAATGACAGCTGATGTTCTGGCAGTATCATTTTGTTGAAAATCAAAATTTTTGACCATTCCTGATAATAAAGCTCTCATCTAAAACCCCAAAATTACCTCATAGAATTATGCAAACGTTACAGGACAACTACAATTGCAATAGCACCATTGGAAAAGCATATGTGCAAAGCTAATGGATGAATCCCTCCATTCTCTACATGAGCCTGGATTGATGCCATAAGCAAAAGTTTTGTTTAATCTCAAGTCTGTGTTTACAGAATATTCAGCACCTTATTTGACAAATTCTGTGTCTCAATTCACGTACTTGCATACTTATACTTGCTTTTTTGAATATTTCAAAGTGTAAACAAACATTCCCCAAATAACATACTCAAAACACTCAAAATTATGAGCATAATTTTGACTAGAGAAACATGAACTTGGTGGTAAATTTGAAGACTACTGTAGATTGTGTTGAGACTATAAGCTTAGACTCAAACCTAGAGTCTATTTCTACTGAATTTTCAACTTTATTCATTAAAAATTTTAATGTGTTGAAATGTCAAAATTTTGTTGAAGCTATGAAAAGACAAGTCAACAATATTTTCACTTCCAACACTGCAAAGTCTTAATAACATGCTTACACCTACCTGAATGGACAAATGTATGAGAATATAGAAACCACCAAGAGGACAAAGAAAAGAGAACTTCATTAAAACAAACTTCTATTATCCTTACAAATGTGTTGTCTTAAAAAGACGTGAACAACAAGTTGACTATATATACAGTATATAAATATACACACACACACACACACACACACACACACACACACACACAGATATATTATATATATATATATATATATATATATATATATATATATATATATATAGAGAGAGAGAGAGAGAGAGAGAGTATATTTAAATAGGGTTCATGCAGTCAAATGGAACAACAGTCTTTTCTAGGAAGTGAAATGATGGTCATTTGCATTTAGCAGGGACCCTTGTTCCGCTTACATTTTATTTCATTTATACAACTGAACAGCTGGGGCCTAACTTAAGGACCCAATAGTGGAGTTTGAACCCCGATGTTTTAATAAGTACAAGACATGCACTGCTTGATTTGAGGAAACACTACAGTGTCAAAATTCTCACATTACACAAGTAAGTACATAGTGTACGTGAATTTCGACACAGTGATGAAAACATGATATAAAATAGTATTTTATTAAATTTGTCCAATATTTAATGAGGATCATTTCATACAGTGTGACAAAAAAATCTTAAAATATGACTGAAATTGCATTGTGTAAAATCCAGCTTTACAAGATGTAAAGTAAATCTTAGAACTATGAAATGGCTTTCCCCAAGACCATCACACATAAGAAGTGGGGGTAAACTGAGAGAAGGTGTAAAGCAGTGTCCACATCGATCACTTCACTGCTGAATGACATGAGAATCACCTCGCAAGGTACACAAATCACTTTGCGGCATTTAAGTATTGTTGGCTCTTGCTGCTCAGGTAGCCCTCTCATATACAGTATTTTCAACTTAAAAGTTGAAAAAGTTGCAGAGTAAAACTATGAGCAACATCAGGTTATCTGATCAGAGAGAGCCCTTATCATTATTATCTTAGATTATTTTAGCTCCTATTATCATCATCATTATCATCATCATGCAGCAAGGATAGACCGCAGACGCTTGCACACGATGAACTGGATAAAGGTAAACATATACTTGACCTCTCATTGATCATTTTTCTGGTGTTCACTGATTTTGTATGGTTGCTTGACACTCATCGCTTCCTGTGTGTATGCCCCTTTAGGCTCGTAAATATACTTTTGCTTCCAGGCAGTATGCGGGGCTCCAAACACCACACACTCCTCTTATAAAGTCCCTGACTTTGTTTGCAAATACAGTGGTACCCCACCTTACGATAGTCCCAGCAAACAAAAAATCCAGGTTATAAAAAACATTTTCCAAAATTTCTTGTCTCTGTAGACGAAACAAGTTTTCCTTACGAAACGCACCATTCACACATTAAAACGCGCCTTTCAAACATTCAAACAATGCACGAGCTGCTCTCAGATCAATTACGGTCAAACCCCGCCCTGCTGGCCTCCCATTGGCTAGGAGGGATGACGCAGCTACTTCCCATTGCCTATCTTCCAACATCCCGCCTCGCTGGCCTCTCATTGGCTAGGAGGGATGACGCAGCTCCCTCCCATTGGCTATTATAGAGCTGCATCTCCAATAATGCTTTTCGTGGAAAGGACAGAGTTACTGTTGTTTCATTTCTTGACTCAGGCTTTTAACCTTCCATAAGCATTTGTAAGATTATAACTCTGCTAAGAAGACATGGTCAACACACATGCGCGCGCACACACACACACACACACACACACACACACACACACACGCGTGTGATGTCCGGTGGGAGTGAGAAGAAGAAACGTGCTCGTGGCATGCGGTTGAGTGATATCGCAAAGGAATATGGCCAAACCCGTCTACCATCGGTACGATATTGAAGCAGAAGGAGGTCTTAAGAGGTATGCTTTTATCATTTTTAAAGAGTTTAGGAGGTAGTATTGGGGCCTTGGAACGAATCACACGTTTTACATGTAAAAGTCGGTTCAATTCACGAAAAATCCAGATTAATAAAAAGGCTCTGGAACGGATTAATTTCGTAAGGTGAGGTACCACTGTGTGCTTTGAAGGGGCTAAAAAGTCAGACATCAACGTCTCGAACTTAATAAAATAACCAACGTCCGCTCTCTGGTTCTCTCCCCAAATGGAAATCTTTGCTGACTCACAGGCTTATATCCCAATGCCTGACATAAGACATCACATGATATATGACAGACTTAAATATTTCCCACAAAAATAGATTTTAGTGCATTCAGCATTTACACCCTACTGATGCACTGCAGCAATGTTGGATAATCGCTGACGCTTCACTAGTGCAGTCCCGTATTCCATACCGCAGCAAGCTGACCTGTGGAAATGAAATTCCGCTGGTGATTTCTGCTAATAAAATGTCTAGAAGCTCAAATACGGCTTTTTAAATCCCGATGGAGGCCCAGAAGATGAACTGGTCTATGCTGTAACAGAGTTTAGGAATAGACTACCATATGGGAAACATATCCAAAAAAGGCTAGAAGGATTTTCCGGCATCTTTTCTAGTGATTATTGATAATGTATAAGTCAGCAGAGTATACATTCTTCACACAAGATACTTAACAAGGACTCCCAATCACATCTGGACAGAGGTTTAATGGACATACTTATTAATGGCTAAAACCTGAGTTATTCAAAGGACATCATTAAAAAGACCACAACAATAAACATCATTATATAAATTATGGACCACTGACATTTGAAGTATTTGCCTGACTATGGCTACATAATATATTAACATGATGGAGGCACATCTATATACCGTATTCGACATGATAAGCACCCAGTGCGCTTTAAAAATTGGAGTGAGTGGGGGCTTATTTAAAATATTACCAGTGGGGTGGAACGGTAAGTGTTTATTACCATCGAGGTGGAAAACATGAATAATAACAGAACAATAAAAGAGTTTTACTGGTATTTTTGTTATTCATTTTGTGGTATCAACCAAACTACTTACATGAAAGCTGAAAATAAACAGAAAACAGCCTTTTTTTTTTTTTTTTTTTTTTAAAGACCCCTTACTTCCCCCCCCCAGGGTGCTGTTCCTTTAAACATTTTTCTGGAAGTAAAATTGAGACAATCAACCCAAATGTCAACTTTAACACATGGCACGTTGAACCAATCAAGATGAACATAAACAAAAGCGCATGTCCTTAAATTTATGACATTAGTGAGCAGGACAATCAAGTGAAAAATACTCAATCAAATACAATACAATAAAAATACAATCAAATGTGTTGTTACTGATGAACCTTATAGACATTCCCCAGTGGCAGGGGGTCTTGAAATACCGTGTAAACTCACTTTTAGAGGCAGTGAACGCCCCATTTTACGGTTACAGAGACTGATCGAATAAAATTGCTAAATCTGATCCACCATTTTACCCCAGTACACATGAGCGGTTATTAGACGTAAGATCAAAAACATTGTGGTGGTGGGGGTGGCTTATTGGAGCAGGGCACTTATTATGTCTAATACGGTATTAATAGTGGGATTTCCTCTTATGTCTCAGTTGCATTTTTGAAAAAAAAGAAAAATTAAAAAAAACATTGGACATCGAATATATAAGGGTTATTTTTAAGTGCAATACTCTTTAAGAGAGCAAGAGCCTTGGTGAAATAGATATGTGACATATAAAACACTGAACAGTCAGCCTCCATTTTTATACTCTGTCACCAAGGAGAGATTTCACTTTGCTTACTCTGACATGAAATGCTGTCCTTGGCACATGTCCCCTCTCATCTCGGTCTTCAGCCCTGAACCCATCTGCCACACTTGTGGTCCAGGGTCTTGAAGAGCTAAATGTTGGAATAAATAATAACTCACTCTCAGTCACCAGAGGCACCATGTCCAGTTCCTGTTCTCTTTAATGAGAGCTGGAGGGATATGGTGTTCCAGTGGTTAGGGGTGGGGTTTGGGGGGTTGTCTGCTAGCACCCCACACTCTCTGGGTCACAATAAATCCTCATAGTCCAAAAGCTTCGAGTGCTGCCGTGTCTTCCACAATCGGTATAGGCGGAAGTCAAAATACATTTCAATCATTTCCTTTCCTGTGACAGAGAGAGCAAGACAGAGAACTGAGCTATATGGTGTAATGCTTTGATTGATAAATATGGCAGCACTTGATCTGCAGAAAAAAAAGCTGAGGAAAAATAGATTTGGTAAACAAAGACTGTGTGAAATGAATTCAGACTTATGGAATTCATAAACTGGGGATTGTTTATACTTGTATTAAATTATGCCATATCATATTCTGAACTGTCATATCCTTTATCAGGGCTGTGGGGAGGCTGGAGCTCATTCTAGCCAACTAGGTGTGAAGGCCGAGTATATCATAAACAGCTCACCAAACCAACACAGGGCCAACACAGTCAAACACAGACAACCATTACACTCACACCCAGGAACAAATTTGCAGCAGCCAATTAGTCAAATGTGCCAATCTTTGAATAGTGGGAGGAAAGCAGAATGCCCAGAGGAAATGCATGCATGGGGGAGAAGATGTAAACTCCACTCAGAGAAGAACTTACAAATTACATACGAAGCAAGCTTTCATTCATCCATTTATTTGCTGAAGGACTTAATGCTACTCAGAAGGCTGGAGCCCATGGCTCCCAACTCTGGGTGAAGGTGGTGTTAACCCTGAACACCCTGCCAGACTATCAGAGGGCCAACAAACACAACCATTCAGACTCGGGCAATTTGGTACAACCAGCTCACCTAATGTCAGAGGAAATCTGAGTACCCGGAGGAAACACATGCAAGCACAGGGAGAACATGGAAACAGAGCCTGTGACTCAAGTCCAGGATCTGAGTTGCATGTGTTAAGTACAATGCCGCCCTAAGCGTCCTTAAAAGTCAGATATTACACCCATTTTCAAACCTTTACTTTTTAATTTGGGACACCGGTGGAGCACCGTAATACAATTCCTCATCCGAAAAACTCCACATTTCTCCAGAGAGCTAATCAGCTAATCAGAATGCCATGACACTGTCTGTACAATGTAATTAGCCGGATGGAACCACCGCAGCCACAAATTTACAAATAGGTTGTGAATGCCTCACAGAGTGCTACTGATGGTCTTTATTTGATTAATGCTCATATCTGTGGAGCAGTGGTGGCCCGGTGGTAAGATGCTAGAGACAGGAAAGCCCCACTGTCAAGTGTTGTCACTGCTGTTCCCCCAGTGCAGTTAACTGGGTCATCAAAGGCCGGCCATATCTCTCACTGTCTGTTGTGAAGCTGTAAAAGAACCATTACCGACTTTCGTCAAGAGTGGCTGCATAGCCATCAGTGTGTTTTTGCCCTGCAATGGCCTGGCGAGCTGTCCAGGGTATACTCTTCCCTCACCCAGTGTTGGCTGAGATGAGTGCCAGCTTCCACATGACCCTAATTATAACTAAGTAGTTCAGAAAATGAATAAATGAATGATGGCATATCTGATTTATTTTATTTTTTTCATTTTGTAACCAGTCATCACTTTTTAATCATGATAATATTTTATTATATTGCTCAACCCTAAGCCATGAAAAATGCATGAGATAATGAGTAATTTTCCATTCATGGACACTTAAAAGGTGCACAGATATGCGCATATGAGTGTGTCCTCACCTTGTGCCGACAGCTCCAGTGGTGACTCAAAGGTGACTGAATAAGGCCTCATCAGGTTCTTCAGTTTCTGGAACAGCTGTTGGCAGACGATAAGCAGAGACACCAATTAATCCTCCTTTGCTCTTCCCCACTCCTTCTTACCTCTCTCTCCCCCTCTTGAAATTGTACATAGAATGCCTAATTCTGCCAGAATAACATGTTCCTTTGAGCCAAAAGCATCTTGTACCCTCAGCTAAAATGACTGTTTGGAAGGTCAAGTTGAATAAACCTTCAAATGCCACAATCGCCACGCTTGTATTCAGGTATGGATGTGTGACTTACAGCCCATCCCAATCTGGGAGTGTCGGCCCAGCTTGGGATTTCCTAAAGTGTTTCACACAATCTTTCTGCATAACTTGTCACTGTCACTTTAATTCTGTGTTGTCATTTTAAAGCAGAAGTTTCAATTTGTGGGGCAGTGATGGCCGGCTGGTAGAGCACTGGATTACTTATCCCAAGGTCGAAGGTTCAAGCATCACTATCAACAGGTTGTCACCGCTGCTGCCCACCCCCCCACTGCTGTAAACTGGCTTATCAAAGGCCTGTCTGTGTTGAGAGACATTCCCTACTTGACAAACTCAACTTTAATTCGATTCCTTGAGGGATCGTGATGCCAGATAAGCTCAAATGCGCCCACATTTATTAAACATTTACTAAATTAAAACAACTTAAAAAAATAAACTAAAAACTAAAGCGTTATTCCTTCTCTCTCTCTCTCTCTCTCTCTCTCTCTCTCTCTCTCTCGCTCTCTCTCTCTCTCGCTCTCTCTCTCTGTCTCTCTGTCTTGTGGGCGCACTGCGGGCCATGCCCACAAGACGTGAATTCAAAGCACATTCCCTGCTTGACAAACTCAACTTTAATTTGATTGTTCTCTGTTCCCACTACAGATCACAATGTCATCTGCAAACATCATAGTCTATGGGGAATCTTGTCTCACCTCGTCTGTCAGCCTGTCCATCACCATAGCAAACAAGAAGGGGCTGAGAGCTGACCCTTGATGCAGTCCCACCTCCACCTTGAACCCTTCTGTCACACCGACAGCACACCTCACCACTGTCTAACATCTCTCATACATGTCCTACACCACTCTAACATACTTCTCTGCCACTCCAGACTTCCTCATGCAGTACCACAGTTCTTCTCTCGGCACCCTGTCATGTGCTTTCTCCAGATCCACAAAGGCACAATGTAGCTCCTTCTGACCTTCTCTGTACTTCTCTACTAACATCCTCAAAGCAAACACTGCATCTGTGGTGCTCTTTCTTGGCATGAAACCAAACTGTTGTTCACAAATGCTGACCTCTGCCCGTAGTCTAGCTTCCACTATTCTTTCCCATAACTTCATCGTATGGCTCATCAACTTTATCCCTCTGTAGTTGCCACAACTCTGCAC
Source organism: Plotosus lineatus (assembly GCA_024760905.1). NCBI lineage: Eukaryota > Metazoa > Chordata > Actinopteri > Siluriformes > Plotosidae > Plotosus > Plotosus lineatus. The sequence goes on from CM045735.1 coordinate 33,733,717, forward strand.
GTCTCCCTTGTTCTTAAAAATGGGCACCAGCACACTTCTCCTCCATTCCTCTGGCATCCTCTCACTCTCTAAGACCTTGTTGAATGTTCTTGTCAGAAAATCTACTGCTACCTCTCCTACACACTTCCATACCGCCACTGGTATGTCATCAGGACCAACTGCCTTTCCACTCTTCATCCTCTTCAATGCCCTCCTCACTTCACCCTTACTAATCCTTGCTACTTCCTGGTTCTCACCAGTCACCTCTTCTACTCTTTTTTTCTCTCTCATTTTCCTCATTCATCAGCTCTTCAAAGTACTCTTTCCATCTTCCCAGCACATTTCTGTCATCAGTCAATACATTTCCCTCTCTGTCCTTTATCAATCTAACTTGCTGCACGTCCTTCCCATCTCTATTTCTCTGCTGTGCCAACCTGTATAAATCATTTTCTCCCTCTTTACTGTCCAACCGAGCATACAAGTCATCATACGCACTCTGTTTGGCCTTTGACACTGCTACCTTTGCCTTACGCTGTGTCTCCCTGTGCTCCTGTTTACTCTCTTCGTTTTTCTCAATGTCCCACTTCTTCTTAGCTAACCTCTTCCTTTGTACGCACTCCTGCACTTCCTCATTCCACCTCCAAGTCTCCTTATCTACTTTCCTTCCAGATGACACACCAAGTATTCTCCTACCTGTCTCCCTGATCACATTAGCTGTAGTTGTCCAGTCATCTGGAAGCACTTCCTGACCACCAAAGCCTGTTTCAACTCCTCCTTGAAGACAACCCGACACTCTTCCTTTTTCAGCTTCCACCATTTTGTCTTCTGCTCTACCTTTGCCTTCTTCACTTTCCTCACCATCAGCGTCATCCTGCACACCACCATCCTATGCTGTTTCGCAACACTCTCACCTGCTACTACTTTGCAGTCACTGACTTCCTTTAAATTACATCGCCTGCACAAGATGTAGTCTACCTGTGTGCTCCTACCTCCACTTTTATAAGTCACCCTATGCTCCTGTCTCTTCTGGAAGAAAGTTTTCACCACAGCCATTTCCATCCTTTTTGCAAAATCTACCAACATCTGTCCTTCTGCGTTCCTGTCCTGGAGACCAAACCTGCCCATCACTTCCTCTCTGTTTCCTGCACCAACATGTCCATTGAAGTCTGCCCCAATGACCACTCTTTCACCTCTGGGGGTACTCTGCATCACTTCATCTAACTCACTCCAGAATCTCTCCTTCTCTTCTCGCTCACATCCTGTCTGTGGGGCATAAGCACTAACAACATTGAACATCACACCTTCAATTTCTAACTTGAGACTCATCACTCTGTCTGACACTCTTTTCACTTCTAGAACATTCCTGACAAATTCCTCCTTCAAGATGAATCTGACTCCATTTCTCTTCCCATCCACACCATGATAAAACAGCTGAAACCCTGCTCCTATGCTTCTAGTCTTGCTACCTTTTCACCTGGTCTCCTGAACACACAGTATGTCCACCTTCCTCCTCTGCATCATGTCAGCCAGCTCTCTCCCTTTTCCTGCCATAGTTCCAACATTCAAAGTCCCTACTTTCAGTCCTAGACTCATGCCTTTCCTCTTCTCTCTCTGGCAACGGACACGCCTCCCGCCTCTCATTCTTCGACCAACAGTAGTCCAATTTCCATCAGCACCCTGTTGGTTGACAGCACTGATGGCGGTCGTTGTTAACCCGGGCCTCGACCGATCCGGTATGTCATTCTTTCTTGTGATTCGCATATTTTATTTGCCATTTGTTTTCCACCGGATGCCCTTCCTGACGCAACCCTCTGCATTTATCCGGGCTTGGGACCGGCGTGAGGGAGAGACACTGGTTTGTGCCCCCCCACGGCTGCATTTTATATATATATATATATGTGCACTCAGTCTGCCACATTAAAAATGCAAATGGTCAAAACAAAACTCATACCGGATCAGTCGAGGCCCGGCTTAACAACGACCGCCATCAGTGCTGTCAACCAACAGGGTGCTGATGGAAATTGGACTACTGTTGGTCGAAGACATCAAAGAAGGAGAGGCGGGAGGCGTGTCCATAGGCAGCGAGAGAAGAGGAAAGGCGTGAGCCTAGGACTGAGAGTAGGGACTTTGAATGTTGGAACTATGCAAAGAAAAGGTAGAGAGCTGGCTGACATGATGCAGAGGAGGAAGGTGGACATACTGTGTGTTCAGGAGACCAGGTGGAAAGGTAGCAAAGCTAAAAGCTTAGTAGCAGGGTTTAAGCTGTTTTATCACGGTGTGGATGGGAAGAGAAATGGAGTAGGAGTCATCTTGAAGGAGGAGTTTGTCAGGAATGTTCTAGAAGTGAAAAGAGTGTCAGACAGAGTGATGAGTCTCAAGTTAGAAATTGAAGGTGTGATGGTCAATGTTGTTAGTGCTTATGCCCCACAGGCAGGATGTGAGCTAGAAGAGAAGGAGAGATTCTGGAGTGACTTAGATGAAGTGATGCAGCGTACTCCCAGAGGTGAAAGAGTGGTCATTGGGGCAGACTTCAATGGACATGTTGGTGCAGGCAACAGAGGGGACGAGGAGGTGATGGGCAAGTTTGGTATCCAGGACAGGAACACAGAAGGACAGATGTTGATCGATTTTGCAAAAAGGATGGAAATGGCTGTGTTGAATACTTTCTTCAAGAAGAAACAGGAGCATAGGGTGACGTATGAAAGCGGAGGTAAGAGCACACAGGTAGACTACATCTTGTGTAGGTGATGTAATTTGAAGGAAGTCAGTGACTGCAAAGTTGTAGTGTGTGAGAGTGTTGCCAAACAGCATAGGATGGTGGTGTGCAGGATGACTCTGATGGTGAGAAAGGTGAAAAAGGCAAAGGCAGAGCAGAAGACAAAGTGGTGGAAGCTGAAAAAGGAAGAGTGTCGTGTTGTCTTCAAGGAGGAGTTGAAACAGGCTTTAAGTGGTCAGGAAGTGCTTCCAGATGACTGGACAACCACAGCCAATGTGATCAGGGAGACCGGTAGGAGAGTACTTGGTGTGTCCTCTGGAAGGAAAGTAGATAAGGAAACTTGGTGGTGGAATGAGGAAGTGCAGGAGTGTGTACAAAAGAAGAGGTTAGCTAAGAAGAAGTGGGACACAGAGCGGACCGAAGAGAGTAAACAGGAGTACAGGGAGACACAGCGTAAGGCGAAGGTAGCGGTGTCAAAGGCCAAACAGAGTGCGTATGATGACTTGTATGCTAGGTTGGACAGTAAGGAGGGAGAAAATGATTTATACAGGTTAGCACAGCAGAGAAATAGAGATGGGAAAGACGTGCAGCAAGTTCGAGTGATAAAGGACAGAGAGGGAAATGTATTGACTGATGACAGAAGTGTGCTGGGAAGATGGAAAGAGTACTTTGAAGAGCTGATGAATGAGGAAAATGAGAGAGAATAAAGAGTTGAAGGGGTGACCGTTGAGGACCAGGAAGTAGCAAAGATTAGTGAGGGAGAAGTGAGGAGGGCATTGAAGAGGATGAAGAGTGGAAAGGCAGTTGGCCCTGATGACATACCAGTTGAGGTATGGAAGTGTCTAAGAGAGGTAGCAGTAGATTTTCTGACAAGAATATTCAACAAGGTCTTAGAAAGTGAGCAGATGCCAGAGGAATGGAGGAGAAGTGTGCTTGTGCCAATTTTTAAGAACAAGGGAGATGTACAGAGTTGTGGCAACTACAGAGGGATAAAGTTTATGAACCATACAATGACGTTATGGGAAAGAATAGTGGAAGCCAGTCTAAGGGCAGAGGTCAGCATTTGTGAACAACAGTTTGGTTTCATGCCAAGAAAGAGCACCACAGATGCAGTGTTTGCTTTGAGGATGTTAGTAGAGAAGTACAGAGAAGGTCAGAAGGAGCTGCATTGTGTCTTTGTGGATCTGGAGAAAGCATATGACAGGGTGCCGAGAGAAGAACTGTACTATTGTATGAGGAAATCTGGAGTGGCAGAGAAGTATGTTAGAGCGGTGCAGGACATGTATGAGAGATGTAAAACAGTGGTGAGGTGTGCTGTTGGTGTGACAGAAGAGTTCAAGGTGGAGGTGGGACTGCATCAAGGGTCAGCTCTCAGCCCCTTCTTGTTTGCTATGGTGATGGACAGGCTGACAGACGAGGTTAGACAAGAATCTCCATGGACTATGATGTTTGCAGATGACATCGTGATCTGTGGTGAGAGCAGGGAACAAGTGGAGGAAAATCTAGAGAGGTGGAGGTATGCCCTGGAAAGGAGGGGAATGAAGGTTAGTCTCAGTAAGACAGAATACATGTGTGTGAACGACAAGGACCCAAGAGGAACGGTGAGGTTACAGGGGGCAGAGATAAAGAAGGTGGAGGATTTTAAGTACTTAGGCTCAACAATCCAGAGCAATGGAGAATGTGGAAAAGAGGTGAAGAAGCGCGTGCAGGCAGGTTGGAATGGATGGAGAAAAGTGTCCAGTGTGATGTGTGATAGGAGAGTATCGGCAAGAATGAAGGGAAAAGTGTACAACACGGTGATGAGGCCAGCGATGTTATATGGTTTAGAGACAGTGGCAATGGGGAAAAGACAGGAGTCAGAGTTGGAGGTCGCAGAGATGAAAATGTTGAGGTTCTCTTTGGGAGTAACGAGGATGGATAGGATCAGAAACGAGTACATCAGAGGGACAGCACATGTTAGATGTTTTGGAGACAAAGTTAGAGAGGCTAGATTGAGATGGTTTGGACATGTACAGAGGAGGGATAGTGAGTATATTGGTAGTAGGATGCTGAGGTTGGAACTACCAGGAAGAAGGCCCAGAGGAAGACCAAAGAGAAGATACCTATATATGAAATATGAAACCATAAGGATGTGGTGAAGGCGGACATGAAGGTCGTTGGAGTAAGAGTAGAAGATGCAGAGGATAGGGAGAGATGGAGGCAGATAATTTGCTGTGGCGACCTTTTCCAGCCGAAAGAAAAAGAAGAAGAAGAAGATGTGCACTCAGTCTGTAGTTTGTAAACAATGAATGCAGCGTCATTACGTCAGCATACTATGTAGGTACGTCTAAACTCAAAATTTGCCTTTTTTTTGGAAAAAAAAAATGTAAAATCGAAAAAACGTAAAACGGATGAATGTAAGTCGGGGAGCGTCTGTATATATATATATATATATATATATATATATATATATATTTTTTTTATCCTCATGCTAATCAGATCAAAAGCTGCAACAACATCAAACACGCATTTAGCAAGGATGGTCAACACTTCCTTTTTCAGAAGTGGGCCATGCTCACACATGCGTCAGTCACATTCAATTCACAGGAACAGCCCGGCCTCTTGTACAGTGACTTAGAGAAAAATTAAGGAACACACAGGAACAGCACCACAGTCATTTCCAAATAAACATGGGCTTTGGATACTGGATACTGCTACAGTGCCCCACTATTAGGCTCCAGCCTCCCTATCTCTGAACAGTTCACCAGATTGTTGCAGGGACAAAAATGTTCAAACATTCACATTCACAACTAGGGAACAAATTAGAACAACTAATTATCCTCATGTGCATGTGTTTCGACTGTGGGAGGAAACTAGAGTACCCAGATGAAACTCGTGCAAGCATGGGAAGAACATGCAATCTCCACACGGAAACACCCATGCCTGGGACTCGAACCCAGGACTTCCTTGTCGTGAGGTGTGCTAACAGTAACACCACCATGCCACCGACCCTAATACAAGAAATATTAAATATATGCATTATGCCAAAGTACTGAAAGTCTTTAAATGCACAAGGGCTAATTTTAGAAAAGTGGACAACAGTTAATCTAGGTATGCGTTCATTAGGACAAGGGTTTAAGGCATCAGCTTCTTGATTAGGGAAACACCAAGTGACGGGCTGTATGAAAGGCATAGCCAGGCAGCTGGAAAAGACAAAATGGGATAAAGTGACAGACAGAAGCAGAGAAAGAGAAAAAAAGGAGTGACATTGAGGAGAGATGAATATAGCTATCTATTGCAACACCATACCTTAGGGGCTACGAGTTACGATTTAAGGTGAGATATGGGATTATAGCAGGAAGGCAGTCGGCGTATGATGAACCATCATTATGTTAGTCTTTATTAAACCCAAAGACAGTGAAATCAGTAATTACAAGTTCAGAACAGACAATGTTAGAAATATGGATGGATATTTTGTCACTGCTGTGTATTTTATACATTTCTGAAAAAAGTCTAACCAAAATATAGGGGATGTGTTGTGCATAATTATATTTATATACACTGACCTTGTGTGCATAAAGTAACAAGAACATGCACAACTGAGCTACACTTTAGAGGTACTGTACATCTGTGACACATTCGATTCTGGCTACATAGTCAATAAAGCCAATAATGAACACAGTGGTACCTCACCTTACGATAGTCCCAGCAAGCGAAAAATCCAGGTTACAAAAAACATTTTCCAAACTTTTTTGTCTCTGTATACGAAACAAGTTCTCCTTACGAAACGAGCCAAACGTGCCATTCAAACAATGCACGAGCTGCTTTCCCATTGACTATCTCCCACTATCCCGCCCCGCTGGTCTCCCATTGGCTAGGAGGGATGACACAGCTCCCTCCCATTGGTTATTATGGAGCTGCATCTCCCATAATGCTTTTCGTGTAAAGGACAGAGTTACTGTTTTTATCTCAGGCTTTTAACTTCTCATAAACTTTTCTACGATTATAACTCTGCTAAGAAGACATGGTCCACACACACGCATGTGATTTCCGGTGCGAGTTAGAAGAAGAAACTGGCTCAAGTGATATCGCAAAGGAATATGGCCAAACCCGTCTACCATCGATACGATATTGAAGCAGAAGGAGGTCTTAAAAGGTATGCTTTTATAATTTTTAAAGGGTTTAGGAGGTAGTATTGGGGGCCTTGGAACGAATCACGAGTTTTACATGTAAAATGTGGTTCAATTTACGAGAAATCCAGGTTAAGAAAAAGGCTCTGGAACGGATTCATTTCATAAGGTGAGGTACCACTGTAATTCCGTTCTCTGGTTGGAAAATAAAAAATCCATTTCCATTGTACGATTCAAGTCAGTAATAAAGGAGGAGCAAGGCTTTGAAATTTTATGACTCTGAATTCATGATCCTATATCCAGGTTAAAAATTGAAAAACCAACCCCAGGAAAATTGTTGGTATTGTCACATACTGTAATGTTGCCAAATTTCATTTGATTTTGTCTACACACCATGGTGAAGTTGGATTTTTAATTTTTTTTTTCACCAATGACATCATATATTCAGTTTCTGGTTTGAAAATTCAAATTCCAGTTTCATGGAATTCTAACTAGTGTCCACAAGAACAAGAACACGTCTGCCAAGTTTCATGTGATTCTGATCATTGAAGCTGGTTACTCATGGAGTGGCTGACAAATGAAGTGAATTTGGGGTTTAGTCAGTTTTCGCAAGGTAAAAGGCTGCAGAAAAGTTTTGTCACTCAGAAATTTTAAGCGTGTTCAAATTTGCACCAATGTCACTAATGACAGAGGTGAACCCTGATTTTCCAAAATCCAAAAATCGCATCATTCCTTTGTATTTGCTACTCCGTGAGATATTAGCTTAATAATGGAGGAGCAAAGCCAATTGTCCACAACATCAATACCAACAACAAGAAGTTTCCTCTGCAGCGTTAATAAAGTATTTTTGCCTAAAGCATTTCTTTGCCACTGCATACAACCTCTCCAACATTAGTGGGGCCTGTGGTGTAATGGTTAGGGTGCTGAGTTCATGATCAAGAGGTTGTTGGTTTGACTATCCGGTTGACCCCCACTGTGCGAAGACCCCTTGGCAAGGTCTTTAACCCCAAGTGTGCCCCTGTCCACCCATCAATATAAATGGGTACCAGTATACTGAGAAACTAACCTGCCATAGGAAGAGCCGAATTCCTAGTTGCTTAATGACGAGAAAACTTGGCATAAGTTCTGGGGTAATGAGCCAGTAGGCTCGGGTGTAAAAAGTCCAGCAGACTTACATAATCTGGACAGTTTGACACTGTCTCTTTGACACTGTCAATTTGACCTCCGCTATAAAAAGGCAAGTGAACATGCAAAATTTTTGTTTTAGGCCAGCTAACCTTTTTGCAGAAGTGCTCCATGTTTTATTGCTAGTATGAGTCATCATTCAATAATACATGTATGGCAATGTTCATTTCTTCCTCAATTAAGTGAAATGTCACATGAATCAGGAATGATTGACAGTTGTGGAGATATTTTAAATTGATATCAAGTGACAACCTTTGGAATTCCTGCACCCTTCCTTCATCTTACATCAGTAATCATTTGGTTGTTTTCAACTTCACACAACATTCCTGCTTATCGAACTCAGTGATGCCACCTTTTAATTTTCTCTCAAGATAAACAGGGAATATTAAAGGTTTTGAGTTTTTTAAATGTGAAATAGGGCAGCATGGGCAGCATGGTTACAGTGTTTAACACGTCCATCACACAGCAAGAACTTTCTGGTTATACATTGAATAACTCATAAGTCCATCAGACAGTCAACAGACACTGGACATCTCACCAGACCATCGCAGGGCCAACACTCACACAACCATTCACACTCACATCTAGGGGAGATTTGGAACAGCCAATCAACCTACTGTGCATGTTTTCGGACTGTTGGAGGAAACCAGAGTGCCCGGAGGAAATCCACGCAAACACTGGAAGAACATGCAAACTCCACACAGAAACACCCGAGATGGGAATTGAACCCGGAACCTTCTTGTTGTAATTCAGATGTGCTAACCACTACGTCAAAGTGCCACCCTTCACATTATAGTTTCATAGCTACTAATGAACAAACCACCATTTTTTCTAACAGTGAATGCGTGTTGTGTTGACCGAATATATTCCGTCATGCTTACCTTTTCTCCATTAGGATTCCCAAGAACATAGCAGCCCATCACATGGATCACGTTCGGCTCTGGGTTTATTTTACTCATAAATCTGCTGAGCCTTTTCCAAAACCTGTACACAGAGCCACATAAACAGCATAAGGGAAAAGAATCCTTGAGAACTGCCATTGTGTAATGGAGCGAACAGGAATTGATTTTACTCACTGGCTCATATCCTCCTCTTTCTCCACCTTGGCAAATGTGGCCACTTTATTCTTCAGCAGGTACAGATGCCCAGGTCCACCCTAATGTATTAGAGATTACTCTATGAGAGAATTTAGCTAAATAGGCACATGTATACTCACTCACTCTCACTCATTTGCTGAACTGCTTACTACTAATAGAATCACAGGGAGGCTGGAGCCTATCTCAGCTGATGCTGAGCGAAGGCCAAGTACACCCTGAACAGTATGTCAGACCATTGCAGGGACAGCACATACAACTATCCACACATGTATGGTCAATTTGGAACCGTCATTTAGCCTAATATGCATGTCTTTGGAGTACACAGAAGAAACCCACATGAGCACAGAAAGAACATGCAAACTCCCTCTCCAAGGCCAGGACTCTCTTTTGTTGTTTTTTAAAACTACACCACTGTGCTTCTCTCTCTCTCACACACACACACACACACACACACACACACACACACACACACACACACACACACACACACACACACAAAATAAATAATAAACAATAATACATTTTGTTTGTAAAACATATTTGTTAGGGGCAGTGGTGGTCTAGTGGTATAAGGTGCCGGATTGCTGATCCAAAGGTTGGGGGTTCGAGTCCCACTCTCCACAAGGTTATCACTGTCCCCCCCCCCCAGTGCAGCTAACTGGGTTATCAAAGGCCGGCCATGTCTCCCACTGTCTATGGTGTGAGGCATGTAAAAGAACCATTGCTGACTTTCGTAAAAAGAGTAGGCTGCAAAGCCGTCAGCGTGTTTCCGCCCTGCGATGGCCTGGCGAGCTGTCCAGGGTGTACTCTGCCCTCGCCCTGAGTTGGCTGGGATGGGCACCAGCCTCCCCGTGACCCTAATTAGGATGAAGCGGTTACAGAAAATGAACTGAACATATTTGTTGTAAATTTACCTGGCAGAAGATGAGCATACGCCAGATCTTGCATCCTCGCCTATAGGAAGTCAGTCTTTTCTCAATCTCCTCTATAGGACACAGCCCACAAGAGGGATTAGTACTAACATATAACCTTCTCATTCCTTTAATATTACAATCATTTAGTTTAATGTTTCCACCACCATAAACCAACAAACTCGCAGAACAACAAGCTTCAGTTTAATCATTATTATTATTATAACACACTCCAATTTCTTCATTTCAGGCATCATGCAAACCAGTGCTGATGAATATGATGCAGTTCCCATTCAAACATAAAAAAAAACCAAACAAACAAACAAAAAAAAAACGACACAGCCAGAGAAAAACAGCACAGGGGATAATAATAATTATTTTTAAAAATAGATTTGACACAGCACACGTATACAAACATCAACCACACATGACTACTTACCTAAAATATCATCGAATGTAGCATGCTCATGATCCTAGATGTAAAGATATTAATGTAGAGGGATTAAAAATTGCAGAACAACAAACTATCAACAAAGAATGGTTTCTGTAATACTGCCTGTGTGGGGTGAGACTTAATTTGAGCTAGAAGTGTAAAAAAGTCATGCTATACAGAATATCAGAGGTGGGAACAAGTGTTTGCTTCATAAAAATATGAAAAATATATTGTTTGTAAACACATAAAACATGGTGAAATAGTTGCTGAAAATGTGCGAAAAGATTGTGAACTACGATGTACCCAACTGTGGAGTATTATGTTAAAAGGCTTTTCATCATTTCTGGTTTTAGGCGGGTCGTAAATCATGACTGATTGACGCACAATAGAGCCACACTCGGAATATACCACAATCCATCCCCACAATCCCCCACTCATACCCACCCGGCATGAACTTGCCATGCGGCAGAGAGATGTTTGATAAAACTTTGAAGAGAATATAAACATGATAAAGCATGTGTCAGGAACTGTGTCATAAAACAGAAAAGGGGCAGCTCTGACCTAATGATGAGAGAAGCGGGTTTGGGACCTAAAAGTCACTGGTTCGATTCCCGAACCAGCAGGAAAAAATGTGTGGTGGTGGTGGGGAACTGCACCTTTCCTTCCTCCACCTTCATGTCTGAAGTGCGCTTGAGCTAAGCACCTAACCCCTAACTGCTCTCTGAGTGCCCCCAATGTAGGTGGCAGCCTATTGTGTGTGCTGTTTACTTGAGTTAAATGCAAAGACAATAACTTCCCTTAGGGGATTAATACATTATAAATAAATTAGACAAAAATCCCCAAACCAATAATTTATTTTTTTTGTCAAAGTCAACCAACCCCAGAATTGATCCATTTTCCACTAATATTAACAACAAAGCACATGTACCAAGCACACCTGTACTACCGCTAAGATCGCACCTTTGCAGTGTTTTGCCGTGGTTTCTGCACTTTAAGCAGACATGCCCTGGGTGTCTCAGAGCAGAGACTTATTTTCAAAAATTTTATTTACTTGATTTTTTCAAAACTCAAATTAGGCAATGTGTTTAATCACTCACACTCATGGGGAGGCTGGAGCTTATCTCAGCTGACTCTGAGTGAAGCTGAGGGTATGTCCTGAGCAACTCGCAAGACCATCGCATTGCCAACACATACAACTAGTGACACACTCACACTTAGGCTCAATTTGGAACAGCTAATTAACCTAATGTGCATGTCTTTCTTCTGTAGGAGGGAATTGGAGCACCTGGAGGAGACCCACACAAGTATGTGGAGAACGAACGAACTCCACACAGAAACATTTGAGCATGTGACTTGAATTGAATCCTGTGACCCAGGACCTTCTCACTGTGAGGCAGACATGCTAACAACTATGCCAATGTGCTGAATGGAACATAAATTTTAAAAATGTAAATTGGAATCAGCTATGAAAGTATAAAATGATGTGAACTCATTTAGCATTTTTCCCCACAGTGTTGTGCAGCTTCAGTTCAAGTCATGTGACTTAAGTCCATACTTCTGGATGATGCTAATCTGGTACAACTGTGCACTATCAATGTTGTTCCTTGTTCATGATCATGTTCAGCTTTATGCAGTGTGGACTTACATAGAGTATGGGGATAATGGAGGGATCATCTCTGCGAATAATGTTGGGAACATACTCCGCCTTGGGAACTTTTGATGATATCAACTAGACAAAAGAAATAAAGAATCAAATTGGGTTGACAGTTATTGTTTTGGGTTTTTTAAAAAAAACATGCGTGCCACATGTACCAAAGATACGGATTGCGTAGTTAGAATTATAGCGCCTATTATGCTGTTTAAGACAAGCAGGCTGGGCAGGACGTTTTCACATTGCTCCAACTGTATCCAAGCAGTAAACATATCCACCGACTAAACTGCAGTTTAAATAATTTTTATTCAAGTGCATGATGCAGGATCTGATTTACACACTTATGAAACTTGAGTCTGGTATTAAAATATGACATATATGCAAATTAAAGAAAAAACAATGCTATGGCATTGACAGCTCTTGTTTTGATTTGTGATTAATAAACAGTTCATGAAGGGAAATGATCTTGTGGTGAGTCCTTGCTATTATTGCACAGTAGACCCAAAGTGGTAGGATCAAGCAAAAATACGGGCTCAAACATGAAAAAAGGGCATCAGTGAGAAGGTGCATAACTATTAACCCCATAGATTGCAAGTTTGAATCCGGGTTAATGCCGGAGCCATCTGTGACCGGGAGTGCATAAAAGCTAATTGGCCAAGCTCTCGCATGAAGATGAAGGAATGGCATACGCTCACTTCCCTGTCACTCATAGCGATAACTAGTCAATCAGGGGCGTCTGTGAGCTCAGTCGTATGAGGGGGCGGATATAGCTTTCCCTTTGAGTGTTTCTCAAGCAAATATGCATGCGCTGCAGTTCGAAAAGAGGCGTGTGGCTGGCGATGCTCGTCACGGAGGGTGGCGTGTGCATGCTTTCGCCGCTCCCTGGTTGGCGGTGGTTGTGTGATAGGGAACATAATACCTGATGGTTGGAAATTGGAAATGACTGAATTAGGGAGAAAAATAGGGGAAATCCAAAAGAAGGTATAAAATAAAGACAGTAGGATAATCTTGTTGTTCCACTTGCACTGTGGTGCTGGAGACAAGATGTATACAAACTAGGCCCAACAAAATGATTATAGCACATGTCTAATACAGCCAGTCACAAATTACTCCACACTAATATCATCATAACATATCAGCTTCTAAGCTTTTTGATTAATTGGGAGCAAAGTTTGTGGAAGCTGACCATGACTTTAGGAGGGATGAAGTCATCGCTTTCAGATGCCAGTCTCTCCATCTCTTTCTCCTCTTCCCAGCCCGTATCATTGCATCCTCCCTCATCTTGTGCAGCAGACGGCATCTGGAGCTCTCCACCTAGAGCACAACATGACACAGCACAGCAAAATGCACCAGACTCGGGTCAGTCCTGGACACAGAGATGGTGGCTGCAGCATAAGTACTGCATGGCAGAGATGATAAGCACGAGCACAACATCAGAGAGAAAGAGAGAGAGAGAGAGAGAGAGAGAGAGAGAGAGAGAGATCAACAAGGAAACAGAATCTGGAATGTTCTTTCAAAAGTACATAAAATACCTGGTAACATAGGAAGGAGAGAAAAAAAAAGAGATTGGCACAGATAATAAGATCAATTGACAATCAGACAGCTCCCTCTTCCCATAGATACAGGTTCCCCCATATAGTGTAGGCGGCACAAAGGGACAAAACAATAACAAACTACACATATAGGATGGAACATGCTGACACAGATATCTGCAAACCACACACTCACTCACACACACACACACACACACACACACACACACACACACACACACACACACACACACACACACACACACACACCGATGCCCTAGACACTCCAGCTGAGACAATACTCACAGAGAGTGAGAGAGACTGAGGAACACAAACTTGGAGACAGACCCCACTCAGAAGAAGACAAATAGACAAGGTCAGAGTCAGCAGAAGAAGAAGTAAGCCATTGTGTGTTTGTGTCTGTGTGTGTACTTGCTACATACTGAGGACTGGAATCCATTTTTGACCAACACAGTGAGGTCTTTTTTGCTGGTCCTCACCAATATGATGGAAGTTCAACATAGTGTGTGTGTGTGTGTGTGTGTGTGTGTGTGTGTGTGTGTGTGTGTGTGTATTATTGTACTTGCTAAATATTATGGACTGGAATATTAACCAGCAGACTGAGGACATTTTGACTATTTGGGAGTTAAGACTTGATTTTTGGTTCAGCTTATAATGAGGGTTAGGTTAGGCTTAGGGTAAAGGTTGGGGTAAGGAATTTAGTTGTGACAGTTAAGATTGGGCAGAGGCATGGGTGTACAATCTTTTTTTACTGAGGGCTACATACATAAAATATAGGGCCACTCACTAGAAATTAGGTGTATATATAGCCATAACTTTAGTGTATTAAAATTAGAAAAATCAATTAAAAGTGGCCAAATATGTTATATTGTCGAATATAATTAAAGACAAAACAGCCTTCACATCTTTCCATAAATAGATCTTTAATGATTTGTTCAGAAAAAGCTTTGTTAGCTCATTCTCAGAACAGCACTCAGATTTCTTCTTAGTCAGAAGACTGACAGTACAGAGAAAGAATAATAAAGGGGGAAACGGGACGGGTACATGTCAAGCTTGTTACTGTATTTAAGTTATTAGGCTTAGCAACACACCTATTAACGTTTGTTAGAAACAGTTATCAACATTAATAGACTGAGCTGGAGTTAATAACAGGAGTGCATATAATTTTAGTAAATTATTCTGGTGAGTATCAGCTGTGCTGGGTATGTAAAATCAGGCCATCCAGCTGCGGTGCTGATCCGACGTCACACGTGCCAAAAATCCATAAAAATGTCACTTGATCAAGGAGAAAATCTGCATCAGATGAGATCAGCTGACTTTGCGTGTGCACTCTGAGTGTTAAGAAGAAAAATGCATATAAGAAAGTGGTGTGCAAAAGCAGGGTAGTGACAGAATTGATGCGCATTATTGATATTTGTCGCATGTGTACCTGCACATGCATGCTTATCAACACACAGGTACTGAGGAATTTTTATTAATATTTTTACTCCCCTAAAGTGGGAACGGCATTGCACTCAGCGGGAGCAAGAAATATTCACTCTTTCACCGGGTCTGGGTCTGAAATTTTCTGCAATTTTTACTTTTCGCGTCTTCGATGTTTAGTAACTTGGGGTAAATTTCTTCTGATTGTCCTTTTTGATAAAGCAATTACCTTGATCAACAGTAGCTCCCCCTGGTGTTAAAATTAAAAAGTGCAATACACTCAGGCAAAAGTTGAAGTGCGGGCCATATTCTATTCTATTTATAAAATTTCTTGCGGGCCAATTAAAAATGGACCACGGGTCGCAGTTGGCCCGTGGGCCGTAGTTTGAACATCCCTGGGCTAAGGGCATGTATGTCTCCACTAAAATAGATGTACAAGATTGTGTGTACACATGTGTGATTAATAAGTGTCCTGATAGTGCAGCTACAAGTGGGTGTCCTTTAACAGTCATTAAGCTCTCCATTTTTTTTTGTTGCATAATTGGCCTTGTTTTGTGGCATTTTCCTTAACTTGTCGCCTATTTTTCCTTAGTTTCCTTTTTTTCTATGAATATATTTGAAAAACCCGCGATGCACTGAAGCCGCAGAGACTGACGCTCGAAGTAGCGAAGGATCAGTGTATTACTTATGGGAAATATTATTTCACTCTTCGAACAAATCATTAATCAACCATATTTTTGGAAGGAATTGTGTTAAATCACTGAGGTTCCACTGTACCTAGCTATTTACCACTGCACACCAGGAATTGATTTAGTTACCTAGCAACAACAATGTGGACCTTGTCAAAGGAACTCAGATGCATATGACATGATGCACATTTTTCCTGCTTTCAATACATCAACTTCAAAAACTGACTGTTCATTTTTTAAATAAGTGCCACTGCAATGAAACAATCAATGTTATTGTCTTTACCTCATAGTGGTCATAATGTTTTGAATGTTATGGCAGATCTCCAAAAACGGCAGGTCTTGTGTGGTGTTTCTGGTATGCAGTTGTAAGTACCTACCAGGATGTTCCAGGAAAGGACAACCGGTTACTGGGAAGAGTAGCATGGGTACTCAAGGCTCATTGATGTGTATGGGCAGCTTAGCTACAGACAAGTCCAGTGGTGACAATATTATGGTTCACTGGTGTAAAAAAATAAATGGCGCCTATGGCAAGATAATTATTTGAAAACTCTTTTGATGCCACTTGAATTGTGCCATGATTTACATATACTGTATGATGGCCAATTAAAAAAACCCTTTTGTAATTCATTCTGTTGCAATAAAAGTATGTGAAATATATACATAATATATACAGGGATCCCTCGCTACTTCGCGATTCAATCCATGCGGCTTCAGTGAATCGCGTTTTTTATTATTTTTATTTAAATAATAAAAATTTTAAATAAGGAAATTAAGGAAAAATAGGGGAAAAGGTTAAGGAAAATGCCGTAAAACAAGACCAACTATGCAAAAAAAAAAAAACCCAAACAAACAAAAAACAAAAAAACCAAAACTACTTGCATTTTTATGTGAGGTGTGCATCTGATTGCGTGCAAGAGCATCTGTGTGTGTGTGTGTATGTCTGTATATGTGTGTGTATTTATATTTTATTTACATCTTCTGCATTACTGTATTTTTTAATGATTCATTGTTATTGTAAGCATTAATATCATTGAATATGTATTTATTGATATTATATACACAGATACATGTACATATACATCAATCGGGGGGGGTTGATCCTATTTTGTAGAGTTTGGAGGTCGCGCGAGGGATGGGGCGTGGGGAGTATCGATCCAAATTAACCACAGAAAGTGAGGGATCCTTGTAATTAGAAAGACTACAAATCTCAAATGATGCTTTAGTGATGTCACGACTGTCGTTCAAGAGAACGCGTAAAGCTAGTGTAATATCTGTAAGTTTGCGTCAAACTTTTCCTTCCGTTTACTTTTTTGCTTTATTTTATTCTGATTTACTTTTTTTAACTATAATTTTTTATGTTCCTGAATCTTCTCTGTTATTTTTGGTTGCACAGATTCCCAGCCCTCATGCACATGTCTACTCACCAGACTGAATCCCAATGATGCACCATGAGTCCAAGACAACATAATTGGCTTTGCTGTTTAGGTCTAGGACGACGTATTTCTCTTTCAGAACTAGCCAATTACTGAATTGTAGTTCATATACACAGCAGTTCAGATTTGGAAGAGAGGATCGCCTGACTTCCCACTCCCTCCAAATTAGGCTCTCTTTTACTCTTGCTAAAGTAACACTAGCTTAAGAATTGGTACTTCTTCTATCCTTTTGGCTTTTTCCCTTTCTTAGGGGTCGCCACAGCGAATCATCTGATTCGCACATTTGATTTGGCATAGGTTTTTACGTCGGATGCCCTTCCTGACACAACCCTTTTAACAAGGGACAGAAACACGCTGACGGCTTCGCAGCTACTCTTTACGAAAGTCAGCAATGGTTCTTTTACATGCCTCTCACCATAGACAGTGAGAGACATGGCCGGCCTTTGATAAACCCAGTTAGCTGCACTGGGGGGACAGTGACAACCTTATGGAGACTTGAACCCCCAACCTTAGGATCAGATAAGATTTGGGATAAGGATAAGGATAAGAATTGGTACTAAATGTAAATAATTTGTGTGGTATGGTTGGGTATTGATTAACACTTTGGTCTCAAAGCAAGAAGGATCTGGGTTTGAATCTCAAGCTCAACAGGGGCATTTTTCTGTGGAGTTTACATGTTCTCCCTGTGCCTGTGTGGGTTTCCTCAGGGTACACTGCTTTCCTCCCACAGTCCAAGGATATGTATATGGCTGTTCCAATTTGTCCCTTGGTGTGAATGTCAGTGTGTTTTCATTTTGATTGACAAGCGATCTGTCCAGGGTGTACCCCGCCTTTGCCCTGAGTTGGCTGAGATGGGCTCCAGCCTCATTGTGACCCTACATTCAGCAAATGAATGAATGTATGCAATGTGCATTAAAATAAATAGTGGTGCATATTCTGTGAGCATTTCCGATATTCAGATAAACACAACTGTTTGCGTGAGTGTGTGTGTGTGTGTGTGTGTGTGTGTGTGTGTGTGTGTGTGTGTGTGTGTGTGTGTGAGAGAGAGAGAGAGAGAGAGAGAGAGCGCACACATCTTAATGTATCTGTATATGTATGTACGCGTATGTGTGTGTGTGTGTGTGTGTGTGTGTGTGAGAGAGAGAGAGAGAGCAAGAGAGAGAGAGAGAGAGAGAGAGAGAGAGAGACTGCACACATCTTAATGTATCTGTATATGTATGTACGCGTATGTGTGTGTGTGTGTGTGTGTGTGTGTGTGTGTGTATGTGTGAGAGAGAGAGACAGAGAGAGAGAGAGAGAGAGAGAGACTGCACACATCTTAATGTATCTGTATATGTATGTATGCGTGTGTGGGTGTGTGTGTGTGTGTGTGTGTGTGTGTGTGTGTGAGAGAGAGAGAGAGAGAGAGAGAGAGAGAGAGAGAAAGATCAGGCCAGTGTGCAGGAATGGGTTGACTCACTGTCTTTTGAGTCTGGCAGAGAGTCTTGCTTGACTGGGGTCGGGTCGCTCCAGGAGCGGTTGAAGCTCTTCGCCCTGCGCTCTGCAAAGGCTAGTGGAGTTGAAGAGATGATCACACACACGCGCGCACACACACTCTCTCTCACACATTTCTCTCACATCCCGTCTGCTTAATATAGTGTCACAAATGATGTAGAGATGGCTGGACCATGACCACATGCTTCACAGCTTCACATACAGTACACACACACACACACACACACACACACACACACACACACACACACACACACACACACACACACACACACACACACACACACACACACACACACTCACACTCACAAACACTCACACACACTCACACACACTTCTCACCTTCTGTCCACCATTGCCTTAGATTAATGCTGCAATTTTCCTGCTGTTGCTTCCTACCCCACTCAAACAAATCCCCAACACATAATGTGAGTACAAGATCAAGTTCATGTTAATGATCTTAATAATCACCGTGGACAGCAGGACCACCCACACCTATACCGCTCGTGTTTGTATATATTCATGCACAACGAATCCCATTCCCACTGCAATCCATACGCATGTAAGCATTCATGCAAACACAACATCATGCTATAACTCACATCACAGACACAAAGGGACACTGCAACAAATTAAGTCAACCGTGCACTCAATACGACACTCAGGTACATGCACACGTAGCTACTCACTCTGAGCTTTCATTCTTCTGCTGCCCACCATTCGAAGGTGTTTCCGAAAATTCCTATACACATATATTTAAAGGGAAAGGGAAAGAAGCTGATCATTGCAGCAAAACAGCAAAAAGATGAACAGACATGAGAATCTGAGAGGATAGTCTGCTGTCTGAACATACTAAGGGACAGATACTGCTCGTATTGTACATTCATCAAATCCTGTCTCTAATTAACCATTTTAGTAAATTCCCCCTTCATAGTCAAACACAAACCCTTAACTCTACAGCATACTGTACATCCATATGCTTTATTACTGGAACTGAGAGCAATGACTACAGTATGTTACCCATACTATTGCAAATTCCAAATTCCAAATGTCTTTTAGACATAGACCTAAAGACACAGACCTATTCACTTTCACTCATTCGCTCAACCGCTTAATCCCATTTTGGTTGCAGGGATATCGGCCAACACTGGGGGAAAGCAAGGTATACCATGAACAGCTCTCCAGACAATCACAGAGCCAACACAGAACCATTCACATTCACAAGGTCAATTTGGTCACAAGGTCAATCTTAGGACTGTATGAGGAGAGCAGAGTAACAGAGAGTAGACGCAACCACAAAAAACACCCTCTCCGAGCCTGGGACTTGATCCTAGGACCTTCTACGGCCATAGTGAAAAAAGCCCAGCAGAGACTCTACTTCATCAGGATGCTCAGGAAAGCTGGCCTTCACTGTCACCCTCTCACCCAGGTCTACAAAGGGTTGATCGAGAGCGTCCTCACTACATGTATCACTGTATGGTACGGCAACACCACACAGGCGGAGAGGAAGGCTCTGCAAGGTATCAAAAGAACTGCAGAGAGGATTATTGGGACTGAACTTCCTTCCATAAACACAATTTACACACAGCACTGTCACAAAAGAATAGAACATATCATCAAAGACACACTACATCCAGCTACTTTAACACAAACAGAGCACATACAACCTCAGGCACAAACGGGCGGACAGTATTGTCACACATAGAACTCGCTTCTTCAACAGCTTCTTTCTTGCTGCAGTGAGACTCTCAAGAAGAACAAAATGATGGGCATACTGCGACATAGATATGGGAATACATATGTATGTATGTATATGTGTGTATCTTCTTCTTCTTGTTATTTTCCTTTCGGCTGTTTCCTTCAGGGGTCGCCACAGCAAATGATCTGGCTCCATCTCACCGTATCCTGTGCATCTTCTGCTCTTACTCCAACTACCTTCATGTCCGCCTTCACCACATCCATAAATCTTCTCTTTGGATTTCCTCTAGGCCTTCTGCCTGGTAGTTCCAACCTCAGCATTCTACTACCAATATACTCACTATCCCTCCTCTGTACATGTCCAAACCATCTCAATCTAGCCTCTCTGACTTTGTCTCCAAAATCTCTTACATGTGCTGTCCCTCTGATGTACTCATTCCTGATCCTATTCATACTCGTTACTCTCAAAGAGAACCTCAACATTTTCATCTCTGCTACCTCCAGCTCTGCCTCCTGTTTTTTCCTCAGTGCCACTGTTTTTAAACCATACAACATCGCTGGCCTCAACACCGTCTTGTATACTTTTCCTTTCATTCTTGCCGATACCTTCCTATCACACATCACACTTTTCTCCAACCACTCCAACCTGCCTACACACGCTTCTTTACCTCTTTTCCACACTCTCCATTGCTCTGGATAGTTGAGCCGAAGTACTTAAAATCATCCACCTTCCTTATCTCTGCTCCCTGTAACCTCACCGTTCCTCTTGGGTCCTTGTCGTTCACACACATGGATTCTGTCTTACTGAGGCTAACCTTCATTCCTCTACTTTCCAGGGCATACCTCCACCTCTCTAGATTTTACTGCACTTGTTCTCTGCTCTCACTGCAGATCACAATGTCATCTGCAAACATCATAATCCATGGGGAATTTTGTCTCAGCCTGTCTATCACCATAGCAAACAAGAAGGGGCTCAGAGCTGACCCTTGATGCAGTCCCACCTCCACCTTGAACTCTTCTGTCACACCAACAGTACACCTCACCACTGTCTTACATCTCTCATACATGTCCTGCACTACTCTAACATACTTGTCTGCCACTCCAGACTCCCTCATACAATACCACAATTCCTCTCTCAGCACCCTGTTATATGCTTTGTCCAGATCCACAATGGCACAATGCAGATCCCTTTGACCTTCTTTGTACTTCTCTATTAACATCCTGAAAGCAAACACTGCATCTGTGGTGCTCTTTCTTGGCATGAAACCAAACTGTTGCTTACAAATGCACAAATGCTGACCTCTGCCCTTAGTCTAGCTTCTACTATTCTTTCCCATAACTTTGTCATATGGCTCATCAACTTTATCCCCCTGTAGTTTCCACAACTCTGCACATCTCCCTTGTTCTTAAAAATGGGCACTAGCACACTTCTCCATTCCTCCGGCATCTGCTCACTCTCTAAGACCTTGTTGAATGTTCTCTTCAGAAAATCTACTGCTATCTCGCCTAGCCACTTCCATACCTCCACCGGTATGTCATCAATGCAAACTGCCTTTCCATTCTTCATCCTCTTCAATGCCCTCCTCACTTCACCCTTACTAATCTTTGCTAGATCCTGGTCCTCAACAGTCACCTCTTCTACTATTTTCTCTCTCTCATTTTCCTCATTCCTCAGCTCTTCAAAGTACTCTTTCCATCTTCCCAGCACACTTCTGTCATCAGTCAATACATTTCCCACGCTGTCCTTAATCACTCTAACTTGCTGCACATCCTTCCCATCTCTATTTATCTGCTGTGCCAACCTGTATAAATAATTTTCTCCCTCCTCACTGTCCAACCTATCATACAAGTCATCATACACCCTCTGTTTGGCCTTTAACACCGCTACCTTCGCCTTACGCTGTGTCTCCCTGTATTCCTGTTTACTCTCTTCGGTCCTCTCCATGTCCCACTTCTTCTGAGCTAACCTCTTCTTTTGTACACACTCCTGCAATTCCTCATTCCACCACCAAGTCTTCTTATCTCCTCTCCTTCCAGAGGACACACCAACTCCTACCTGTGTCCCTGATCACATTAGCTGCAGTTGTCCAGTCATCTGGAAGCACTTCCTGACCACCCAAAGCCTGTTTCAACTCCTCCTTGAAGACAACATGACCCTGTTTTTCAGCTTCCACCACTTTGTCTTCTGCTCTGCCTTTGCCTTCTTCACTTTCTTCAGCATCATCCTGCACACCACCATCCTATGCTATTTGGCAACACTCTCACCCAGTGCTACTTTGCAGTCACTGGCTTCCTTCAAATTACATCGTCTACACAAGATGTAGTCTACCTGTGTGCACTTACGTCCACTTTTATAAGTTACCCTATGCTCCTGTCTCTTCTGGAAGAAAGTATTCACCACAGCCATTTCCATCCTTTTTGCAAAATATATCAACATCTGTCCTTCTGTGTTCCTGGCCTGGATACCAAACCTGCCCATCACTTCCTCGTCCCCTTTGTTGCATGCACCAACATGTCCATTGAAGTCTGCACCAATGACCTCTCTTTCACCTCTGGGGGTACTCTGCATCACTTCATCTAACTTACTCCAGAATCTCTCCTTCTCTTCTAGCTCACATCCTGTCTTTGGAGCATAAGCACTAACAACACTGAACATCTCACCTTCAATTTCTAACTTGAGACTTATCACATGTGTGTATGTATGTATATATATCGAATGTGTCAAATGACTGCTGCTGCATCTACTGACTCACTTATTTATTGTATTATTATTATTATTATTATTATTATTATTCTGACTATTACTATAATATTGTACTATATTTGTGCTGTTTACTGGGTCTGTGTAAGGTCCCTTCTAAACATAGGACTTAGGTACTTATTCCGTAGTAGTATTTTTTTTGCTGTTCTGAGCCTCCTGTTTTTCTTTTTTTCTTTTCCATAACTTTGACTCTTTGCATGACCGCAAAAGAAATTATCTATGTGTGTAAAAAGCACAAATGGCAATAAAGAATCTTGAATCTTGAATCTTCTTGCTATGAGGCAGATCAACTAACCACAATGCAATGGTGCTACCCCCATACCTACTCAACTGGTTCAACTTTTCAGACACCACTTTATAGACTAGCTAATGTCTAATGTTAACAATTTATCCCGTGAAACAAAACAATGTTTATCTTACTATCTGAGCCAACTCTAGGCAAAGACACGGTTCATTCAATTCACCAGACATCACAAAGTCAATAAACACAATTATTCACATTAACATTCACATCTAAGGATATACCCCCACTGGAGCACAACAGACTTACGAAAGCAAAAATGCTGTCATCCGCAAATGTTCCGCAATTATTCCCATATCTTCCGTATCACTCCGTGTTATTCCATAGTTATTCCTTAAGTCTCCCGCCACTTGAATATGCTTCTGGCAGGCCAAAATAGTCCATGAACATGTTCAAAAGCACGTTCATGAAAAAAAAAATCCATGAGTGTTCCGTGGGGTAAAATTACCTTCCGTAGTCCTTCCATAAACATTCTGTCATTTCCGCAAGTGGTCTGTAGTCTTTCCTTTTATACCGCAAGTGTTCCATAACTTTTCGCAAGTCTTCCCTCCTCTTACGTATGGTCAAAAGCAGCTACGGAACAGTCGCGTTCATGCATGGATAACCACGGAATACTCACGCTTCAGAAAGGAAGGTACGGAATAGATAGCAAATAACCAAGGAACACAGCGAAACAGCCATGACCATTGCACGGAACAAAACGGAACGGTATACATTTACAGCATAGTTAGGGACAGCACGGAGGAGTTACAGAACACTCATGGAACTCGCTTCTACTATAAATACAGTCACGGAAGACAAAGCACCATTCATTTCCCACCACAATGCTGAAAGCCAAGAGAAAGACTAGTACCAAGTGACCATAGTCTCCAACACCAGAAACCCCAGTAGAAGAGTCTCGTGTTCAAGAAGCCGATGTCAGCGCCAAGTCTGATGTTGCTTCTGTCGTTGATGCTGATATTGCCGCTGCCCCAAGCAAGCGGGCCAGAGTATATATAAAACTGAATGACATTGAAGAACAGCTCATGGGAGAGGTCATCCAGGCAAATGAGTGCCTGTACAACAAGAAGCTCAGATCCTGGACAGACAAACATATGAAGGCCAAGCTCTGGGCTGTTTAGGCATCACGTATGGAGAAGACTGACAATGAACTGAAGCAGTGGTTCCAGAGTGTGCAGAAGAGGCTGGGAAAACTGAGATGTTGGACATCGGGACAAGATGAAATGAACATGTCTCAGAAGGGCAAGTGGATTTATGAAAGCTTTAGCTTCCTCTGTCCACACATTGTCGAGGTACAGGAGGAACGTTGTTTCTCTGAAGGCCAAGATTGCTGCTACAGTTGACCCCGGTGGTTCCAAATCCATGACCACTGAAGAACCTCCCCTGCCATCATTGTCAGAGGGGACAGAAGACATTCCACCTCTCAACCTCCAGCTGGCAGCATTAGAAGAGCCAAGACCCATCACTCCCCTTGCTGGAATGCCTGTTACACCGGTATTCATCTCCACCTTAACTCAGGCCAGCTGTGGGAAGCCAGAGTCTGGATCCGAAATGTCCACTCTTGACGACAGAGCTAGTAGGATTCTAGCAGCCGCCAAACAGCTGGTGAACCAGAGAAGGGAAGTGATGACGGCCGATGAATCAGAGAGGGCAAGTTTCTCCAGTTGGGCGGCAGTTGTTCTGATGAATATGCCAAAACCTGTGTTCCAGCATGCCAAGCTTAAGATCCAAGAACTTCTGAATGACTGCTTGGACAGAGCAGCAGCAGCAGCAACCACCTCCTATGCAGCAGCAGTTGCAGCAACTCCAGCCTCAGCAGTATGCACAGCAACACCACCAGGGTCAATGGTGGTCTAGTGGTTAGGGTGCAGGATTGCTGATCCTAAGGTTGGGGGTTCGAGTCGCCACAGGGTTGTCACTGTCCCTCCAGTGCAGCTAACTGGGTTATCAAAGGCAGGAAATGTCTCTCACTGTCTATGGTGAGAGGCATGTAAAAGAACCATTGCTGACTTTCGTAAAGAGTAGGCTGTAAAGCCGTCAGTGTGTTTCTACAGGACAAGTAGCAAGCATTCCTGCGTCCCGGTTAATCTTCTCCGGAAGAGACGAATTGCTACACTACCTATGGGGATAAGATATGATGATGAATGCACATCAACATCTTCCTCCAGTAGCTCATCAACAACAACAACAAGCAACACCACCAGCAGCTTTCTCAGTATCATCATCAACAACCACCTCAGCACCACCAGTGGCAGCAGCAACAGTACTGGCACCCCTCCCCCACCCGACACAGTGGCCCACACAGCTGTCTGGTCTACCAGTGTCTGTTTGGGGATCTCAAGACGCGAGGTGGGTTACACAACAGGAACCTCAACAATCCATGTCATCTGCAGGAGAGCAGCAACAACAAACCAGCAGACCAGTCAGTTGCCCTCTGATTACCACTTGCATCAACACTTGCAACCACCCCAGTGGCTAAAGACACAAGTGGGAGTGAGCCCAGCCTGTCGAACATTTCCAATGTGCTCAGACGTTGTTTCCAGTTACCGGTACATCAATGCCTTCAACCACCCCTCCGGCTAGAGACACAAGTGGGAGTGAGCCCAGCCCGTCAAACATTTCCAGTGTGCTCAGACGGTGTTGTGATGACTTAGAGGACTCAAACTCCACTAGTGAACCGTGACACTGTGTTTTTGATTTTGATTTTTTTTTTTCTGTTTTCTTTTTTTAATGTTGAATATGTATTAAAGTTTTGAAATTATAATCACTGTGGTTTTGTGTTTTGTGCATGTTTTGTAGTTAGGAATGAGTTATTGAAGGTGCAAATAATTGGAACATATTGACACTATGCAGTAACATGACAAAGTTATAAATGTAAAAAGCCTTTAATATAACCAAGAGTCAATATTAAAACACAATAACATCAAGAACAGAAACCAGCATATAGTACATAGGGAGTTCAATGAAGGACATCACAGTGTTTACAAGATTTTACATTTTCACACTTGCTCCTGGCTAGTGGCATACGGCTGCCAAGAGACTTATCAAACTTCACTGTTGAAGTAGAGCTTCAGGTACTCTCGCTGTTTCTTTGCCTCTATAGTGTCTCTGTTGGGACCCACCACATGTTTCAAGTCATGCATATTAGCTGTTTCATGCCACTGGCCTGGAATAATGTTGTGGTCATCATCTTCTCGGTCCAACACTGCATCCTGGGTGACAGTGTATCTCATCCTCATGATGTTGTGAAGACAAACAGCAGCTTCAACTAGAAGTCTGATGACATCTGGTCCTAGTTGCAGTGTAGACAGTAGTAACTGCCAGCGATTGGGCAAGATGTCAAATGCATTCTCAACGACTCAACGTGCTTTGGATATCCTGTAGTTGCAAGCCAATCCTGTAGTGGTAAGCCAATGCTTTGGATATCCTGTAGTTGTAAGCCAATTCAAGGTATTGAATATCTGGGCATCAGTCATGTGGCCCATACCACCGACGTCTAACCATAGGAACCTGTAGTTGGCGTCTATCAGTGCTAGCAGAACTTCTTCTTTTCTTCTTCTTTTCCTTTCGGCTGTTCCCTTCAGGGGTCGCCACAGCAAATGATCTGCCTCCATCTCTCCCTATCCTCTGCATCTTCGACTCTTACTCCAACGACCTTCATGTCCGCCTTCACCACATCCATAAATCTTCTCTTTGGTCTTCCTCTGGGCCTTTTGCCTGGTAGTTCCAACCTCAGCATCCTACCACCGATATACTCACTATCCCTCCTCTGTACATGTCCAAACCATCTCAATCTAGCCTCTCTGACTTTGTCTCCAAAACATCTAACATGTGCTGTCCCTCTGATGTACTCGTTTCTGATCCTATCCATCCTCGTTACTCCCAAAGAGAACCTCAACATTTTCATCTCTGCTACCTCCAACTCTGACTCCTGTCTTTTCCCCATTGCCACTGTCTCTAAACCATATAACATCGCTGGCCTCATCACCGTGTTGTACACTTTTCCCTTCATTCTTGCCGATACTCTCCTATCACACATCACACCGGACACTTTTCTCCATCCATTCCAACCTGCCTGCACGCGCTTCTTCACCTCTTTTCCACATTCTCCATTGCTCTGGATTGTTGAGCCAAAGTACTTAAAATCCTCCACCTTCTTTATCTCTGCCCCCTGTAACCTCAAAGTTTCTCTTGGGTCCTTGTCGTTCACACACATGTATTCTGTCTTACTGAGACTAACCTTCAATCCCTTCCTTTCCAGGGCATACCTCCACCTCTCTAGATTTTCCTCCACTTGTTCTTTGCTCTCACTACAGATCACGATGTCATCTGCAAACATCATAGTCCATGGAGATTCTTGTCTAACCTTGTCTGTTAGCCTGTCCATCACCATAGCAAACAAGAAGGGGCTGAGAGCTGACCCTTGATGCAGTCCCACCTCCACCTTGAACTCTTCTGTCACACCGACAGCACACCTCACCACTGTCTTACATCTCTCATACATGTCCTGCACCACTCGAACATACTTCTCTGTCACTCCACACTTCCTCATACAAAACCACAGTTCTTCTCTCGGCACCCTGTCATATGCTTTCTCCAGATCCACAAAGGCACAATGCAGCTCCTTCTGACCTTCTCTGTACTTTTCTATTAACATCCTCAAAGCAAACACTGCATCTGTGGTGCTCTTTCTTGGCATGAAACCAAACTGTTGTTCACAAATGCTGACCTCTGCCCTTAGTCTTGCTTCCACTATTCTTTCCCATAGCTTCATTGTATGGCTCATTAACTTTATCCCTCTGTAGTTGCCACAACTCTGCACATCTCCCTTGTTCTTAAAAATGGGCACAAGAACACTTCTCCTCCATTCCTCTGGCACTGCACACTTTCTAAGACCTTGTTGAATATTCTTGTCAGAAAATCTACTGCTACCTCTCCTAGACACTTCCATACCTCAACTGGTATGTCATCAGGGCCAACTGCCTTTCCACTCTTCATCCTCTTCAATGCCCTCCTCACTTCTCCCTTACTAATCTTTGCTACCTCTTGCTCCTCAACGGTCACCCTTTCTACTCTTTTTTCTCTCTCATTTTCCTCATTCATCAGCTCTTCAAAGTACTCTTTCCATCTTACCAGCACACTTCTGTCATCAGTCAATACATTTCCCTTTCTGTCCTTTATCACTCTAACTTGCTGCACGTCTTTCCCATCTCTAGTTCTCTGCTGTGCTAACCTGTATAAATCATTTTCTCCCTCCTTACTGTTCAACCTATCATACAAGTCATCATACGCCCTCTGTTTGGCCTTTGACACCGCTACCTTCGCCTTACGCTGTGTCTCCCTGTACTCCTGTTTACTCTCTTTGGTCCTCTCAATGTCCCACTTCTTCTTGGCTAACCTCTTCTTTTGTACACACTCCTGCACTTCTTCATTCCACCACCAAGTTTCCTTATCTACTTTCCTTCCAGAGGACACACCAAGTACTCTCCTACCGATCTCCCTGATCACATTGGCTCTGGTTGTCCAGTCATCTGAAAGCACTTCCTGACCACCCAAAGCCTGTTTCAACTCCTCCTTGAAGAAAACACGACACTCTTCCTTTTTCAGCTTCCACCACTTTGTCTTCTGCTCTGACTTTGCCTTTTTCACCTTTCTCACCATCAGTGTCATCCTGCACACCACCATCCTAAGCTGTTTGGCAACACTCTCACCCACTACTACTTTGCAGTCACTGACTTCCTTCAAATTACATCGCCTACACAAGATTTAGTCTGCCTGTGTGCTCTTACCTCCGCTTTCATAAGTCACCCTATGCTCCTGTCTCTTCCTGAAGAAAGTATTCACCACAGCCATTTCCATCCTTGTTGCAAAATCGATCAACATATGTCCTTCTGTGTTCCTGTCCTGGATACCAAACCTGCCCATCACTTCCTCGTCCCCTCTGTTGCCTGCACCAACATGTCCATTGAAGTCTGCTCCAATGACCACTCTTTCACCTCTGGGGGTACTCTGCATCACTTCATCTAACTCACTCCAGAATCTCACCTTCTCTTCTCGCTTACATCCTGCCTGTGGGGCATAAGCACTAACAACATTGAACATCACACCTTCAATTTCTAACTTGAGACTCATCACTCTGTCTGACACTCTTCTCACTTCTAGAACATTCCTGACAAACCCTTCCTTCAAGATGACTCCTACTCCATTTCTTTTCCCATCCACACCATTATAAAACAGCTTAAACCCTGCTCCTAAGCTTCTAGCCTTGCTACCTTTCCACCTGGTCTCCTGAACACACAGTATGTCCACCTTCCTCCTCTGCATCATGTCAGCCAGCTCCCTATCTTTTCCTTGCATAGTTCCATCATTCAAAGTCCCTACTCTCAGTGCTAGGCTCACGCATTTCCTCTTCTCTCTCTGCCTACGGACACGCCTCCCGCCTCTTCTTCTTCGACGTCTTCGACCAACAGTAGTCCAATTTCCATCAGCACCCTGTTGGTTGACAGCACTGATGGCGGTCGTTGTTAACCCGGGCCTCGACCGATCCAGTATGAATTTTGTTTTGATCATTTGCATTTTTAAATGTGGCAGAAGTTTTACGCCGGATGCCCTTCCTGTCGCAACCCTCTGCATTTATCCGGGCTTGGGACCGGCATAAGGAGGAGAGACACTGGTTAGTGCCCCCCCCGCAGAACAATGGTGAAAAATGAAAAATCCCTTGTAGTTGTGGTAAATGCTTCCAGAAGACGGTGGTTTTCTAATGGCGACGTGTTTCCCATCCAAGGCTCCAACGGCATGAGGCAGGTTCCATTTATCCTTGAAATCCCTGCTGAGTGATTTCCATTCCTGCACAGTATGTGGACACTGTATGACCTTGTATTTGTAATGGTCGATGATGGCCTGACAGATCTCTGGTAGGAAACTTGCGATGGTGTGATGAGATACCATTAAGTTGAAGACCAGAGTTGGATACTTGTCGCCTGAAGCCAGATGATGCATGGAGACAGCTAGTTTCAGACCAGGACTGAGTGCGCTTCTGAAGTTAATATCCTTCTTTCTCAGTTGAGGAGCCAAAACCATCAGCAACTCGTCGAACTGGTCAGGTGGGACCTGGAGATAGTTGAAGGACTGCTTGTCTTCAAAATGGAGCTCTTCCATAAGGTTGTCATAGTTCCCAAGACCAATTCTTTGTTCCACCCTCAGCCATGGACATACCCAGAAGCGTTTTGGTGTGTACTTCCTTCACTTTTCTTGTCTTCTGCGGTTGATGACAATGTCTCTTTGTATTTCGTTGTATTTGTGAAGCAACGGCAGCATGTGGAGCAGTTCCAAATCAGCAATTTCTCCAGCCTTGTCCATTTTGGAAGAGCTTCTTGAAGTTCTTCCAGTATGTCTTCACTTGGCAGAATGAGATTCCTTGGTCGAATCTGCATGTTTATAGGCGGAATCAGGTGCAAATAATTTGATCTTTGCTGATTTTTCCAGATTGAAACGTGGTTACACCGGGTATTCCTCAGTCATTCCGTGTTGAATGTAAACGTTCCGCTTTCATTTTGCGTGTTTCCGCAATCATTCCGAAGCTCTTTCTTCTCAAATGGATTAGTGCCATAGTTATTCCTCAAGTGTTCTGTGCTTTCCGTGAACTATCCGTGAATTATCTGAAAGTCTTCCATAGCAATCCGTAGCTATTCGTACTTGTTCTGCAGTTCATCCGTGCACTTTTCCGTACTTATTCCAAAGATGTACCGCAGTTTTGCTGTACTTATCTGTGCCTGTTCCGCACATGCCGTGAACGTTCCGAAAATATTCTGAATTTCCACTTTTCCGTAGGGTTTTCACCCATTTTCCGTGTAAAAATGCTGAAGCTCTTCCGTAGACTGTGTTCCGCGCCTTTCTGCCACGATCATTGCATGCCATGCTCCAGTGAAATGGAGGTAATAATTAGGGCAGTGTTTCCCAACCCCTGTTCCACGGCACATTCGTGTGCCGTGAGAAATCATCAGGTGTGCCGCGGAAGATTAACCAATTTCACTTAGCATGTAGTAACAGTGCTGTTCTGCTAGAGGGCAGTATCGCACTAAATACGAAAGTAGCCAGTGATGCTGCAAATGAGAACGATGATGGATAAATATTTGAAAAGGAAAAGTAGTCAATCTGACCCAGATGAAGGCCCTAGCATGAGTAGTGATCAGAAGAAAGCAAAAAAAGGTGAGCTCAAGACAGTACAGTGAAAGTTATCTTGCCTTTGGCTTCACTTATACTGGGGAACCAACCGAGCCAAACCCGCTATGTCTGGTGTGCGGTAAAAAGCTGTCCAACAGTACCATGGTTCCAAGCAAACTTAATCACCATCTCCAGACAAAACACCCATCACTTGTTCAAAACAAGAACGTGGTCTACTTTCGTCAACTGCGTGTACAGACTGAGAAACAGGCAGCGTTAATGGTGAAAAGCACCAAGACGAGTGAGAAAGCGCTTAAAGCTAGCTACCAAGTTGCTGAAGTCATTGTTAAATCAAAACAGCCACACACCGTAGCAGAGACATTAATACTGCCTGCCTGCAAAATTATCTTAAGAGATGCTTGGTCCTGGCGCCGTTAAAGAAATCACCCAATTCCCTCTGTCAAATAATACCATTTCCAGACGTATTGAAGACATGTCTTCCGACATTGAAAAGATAATTTTGGAAAAGTTGCACATCAGTGGGAAATTTGCATTGCAAATCGACAAATCTACGGATATCAGTGGACATTCACAACTTATGGCGAATGTACGCTTTGTAGATGGAGACAACATCAGAGAAAAAACTTTCTTTTTTGCAAGGAATTGCCAGAAAGAACAACAGGGGAGGAAATTTTTCGAACTGTATCAGATTACCTTGAACAAGGAGGATTGAAATGGCAAAACTGCGTAAGTGTTTGTACCGATGGAGCAGCTGTGATGCTCGGGCACACCAATGGATTTGGAAACAGAGTGAAAGAGCAACGTCCAGATGTCATTGCAACGCACTGTTTTCTGCACCGGGAAGCACTCGTTGCCAAGACACTGCCGACAGACCTAGCCGCTGTACTGAAGGATGTAGTGCGCATGATAAATTTTGTGAAGATGAGACCTGTAAAAAGTCGCATGTTCGCATCACTGTGTGAAGAAATGGGAGCAGAACATAAAGTGCTACTGCTCCACATGGAGGTCCGGTGGCTGTCCCGTGGCAGTTTTAGCCCGTGCGTATGAACTGAGAAGTATGATGCTGCCAAGTTGCTGTCAAGTGACGAGTGGTGTGCAAGACTGGCATATCTGGCAGATATATTTCAGCATCTGAATGACCTGAACACACGAATGCAAGGACAAAATGAAAACCTACTCACAAGTTCAGATAAAATAAAGGGGTTTTGTTCAAAGGTACAACTCTGGAAACAATGTGTGGAAAATGCAAACCTTAACATGTTCCCACACACCCAGAAATGGCAGGGTGTCAACAGTGCTGCACTGTGTGAGACAGTCGGGAAACATTTGCAAAGTCTTGAGCAGAAGTTGTCATGTTATTTCCCTTCACTTTCCACTGATTCCCTAGACTGGGTTAGGAACCCATACAGCTCAACTGCAGTTGGAATGGACATGAGTTTGCAGGAGCAGGAAGAAATAACTGAACTGAGACAAAATCGTGGACTAAAACTGATCTTTGCTGATCTACCTTTGGACAGTTTTTGGCTGACTGCTGCCAAGGAGTTCTCCATTCACATGGCAAACAAAGCTACTTCAATTCTGCTCCCTTTCTCCACAACATATCTTTGTGAGGTTGGCTTTTCAAGCATGACTGCTATAAAAACTAAAAAAAGAGAACGACTCAGAGCTGTTGAGGAAGATCTTTGTGTGTGTCTGTCTTCAATTCCTGCAAGAATATCAGCTTTGTGTTCAACTAAGCAGGCCCAGGGTTCACACTGAGTAAATAAGTTTAGACTGGATGTTCATTATATTTCAATAAATATACTTGTTGCAACATTTTTGTTCCTTGGCTCAAAAAGGTTGGGAAACACTGAATTAGGGTATTGCCAAAAAAAAAACAAAAACAAAACAAAGAAAAACAGAATGCAACAAGATCGTGGATACAAGTGGCTGAAAAGATCTTCCTTCACCAGGTGGCGGGGCACTCCTTTAGCGATGGGGTGAGAAGCTCAGCGATCCAGGGGGAGCTCGGAGTAGAACCGCTGCTTCTCCACATTGAGAGGAGCCAGTTGAGGTAGCTCGGGCATCTAGTTAGAATGCCTCCTGAACGGCTAACTGGTGTGGCATTTTGGGCATATCCAACCGGGAAGAGACCGGTAGGGGTGTCATTGACAATCGGAATATCACCGATATAATTATGTTGCTTGATAATCGATACCGATAAAAGGGATATCGATACTTCTAACGTTATAGCTTCCTGTGTTCATGACAGCGTCTGTAGTAAATGCCATGTTCAATGACACCCCTAGTAAATCGTACGTCCCTGCTTCTCGTGTGCCATCAGAGCACGTGTTCTCAACAGCACGGAACATTTTGAACAAGAAGAGACACTTACCACCGGATAATGCAGATATGTGCATCTTCTTGCATCATAATTATGAATTGTAAAAATGCATATCTCTTAAACTTTTCAATTGAGAAGTGTTTGTAGAATAGAAACAACTTGCTTAAAATTAACTAGTAAACAAATGTTTATAGATTTGTTAAATACAAAAAGGTGTTAATTAAAATCTTGTTGGTGGAAAACAATTTCCTGCCTTGTATTTCAGATTTGGCTTTAGTAATTGGTCACTTTATTATAAAATATTCAAGGCATTATACAAACTACTGTAATATATCTTAGTCTGTTCTATTTAATGCATTTATGGAACAGTACAGCAATATTCTAATGTATCGATACACAGGAATTTTTTTTTTATCAATATATCGATACCAATAATAGGTTTTCAATGACACCCCTAGAGACCGGTTGACCTAGTACCCTGCTCTGGAAATACCTTGGTGTCCCCCCGGAAGAACTGAACAAAGTAGCTCGGGAGAAGGACCCCTGGACCTCATTGCTTAGGCTCCTGCCCCCATGATCTGACCCCGGATTAAGTGGATGATGATGATGATGATGATGATGATGATGATGATGATGATGATGATGATGATGATGAGAATGCAGTGGCTGTCTTGAAGGAGCCCAAGTCCACCCAGAGTTCAAACCAACAAAGATGTTACAAGCCTAGATAATGATGATATTCTTGTTCTAGATCACCATGATTACTAAGGAGGCATCGATGCCAATACTGGTATGAGGCATCAGTCCAATATCATTCTCATTTACTTTTACTGATGCACAGAGTAAGGGCGGCATGGTGGAATAGTGATTAGCATGTCTGCCTCACAGAAATAGGGTTCTATGGTCGATTCCTTGGCTTGGCTGTTTCGCTGGAGTTTGCTTGTTCTCCTAGTCTTTGAGTTGGTTTCTGCTGTGTACTCGGGTTTCCTTTCACAGTCCAAAAGACATGCACTTTCGGCTGATTGGCGGTTCAGAATTGCCCCTACGTGTGTGTTGACCTGCAATGATCTGGAAAGCTTTTCAGGGTGTGCCCTACCTTCGATCAGTGTAAGCTAAGATAGGCATCAGCCTCCCGCAATGCTAGTATGACTAAACGGTTCAGAAAATGAGAGTGATCCGCAGAATAAATTCTCAGATGTCAACAACCGATACATGCCGATGTTAGCTGAGTGTGAACATATGGACAGATGATGAATGAAGAACGAATCACAGCAAGCTGGCAATCCCTGCGTAGCAGACTGCCAACTTTTTTTGTGTGTGAAACAAGAAGCTCCTACGGTGTCTTTCTGCAATGCAAATAAACGGATAAAATAGCTACAACAGAGAACTTGCAAAAGCAAATGCTGTCTGCGTGAGAAAAGACAAATGCTAGATAAGTTAGCATAACAACTGTAAGCTTGTACAAGAACAAAAGGGTTGTGATACATTGACTACTAAACATATATACAGATACTGTACTTGTACAGAAGTGCATTTGCTATGATGAAATTAAAATCCTATTTGTTCCGAATGCAGCTCCTACTCGAAATAAGGTACCTAATGTAGTTAGCTAATGCACGTCTTTTAAAACACACTGCCTGAACATTAAAAGAACTCGCCATTCCACCTAAGTGCAAGAACACTCGTACGGTATGGAGGCTTTTCATGGCTACTATCTAAAGCAGGAAAATACAAACTAACACGCAAAATATTCAGTGTACCGATCCTGAGTGATAATAAAGTATAGTATATTATGAGTTCAGGATCAATACTGGGTGGCACTGTCCATAGGGCTATCACGACCAAGAAAGCACGGCAGCATAGTGGTTAGCATGTCTGCCTCACAGCTAGAAGGTCCTGATTTCAATTCCTTTGGCTTGGCGAGGATGTTTCTGTGTGGAGGTTACATGTTCTTATCATGCTGGTAGGGGTTTCCTCCAGGTAATCTGGTTTCCTCCAACAGTCCAAAAAATTGAACATTGGACTAACTGACTGGTGCAGATAACCCCTAAATTTGGGCAAGAATGTAAATGGTTTTGTGTGTGTGTGTGTGTGTGTGTGTGTGTGTGTGTGTGTGTGTGTGTGTGTGTGCTGGCCCTGTGATGAACTGGAGTGTTCAGGGTGTACCCTATCTTCGTCCAGAATCAGCTAAGCTAAGGCTCCAAAAAATCTTTATTAAAGGAATACGCCACCATTTTGGATACAATCAGGTGGCGTATTGTATTCTTTTAATAAAGATTTTATTTATTTATTTATGGTTCATGTAAGCCTTTAACTTGGTCAGTATAACATTCTGAAATTAGATCAACGTGGTGACACATACTGATCCATTCTATGCATTTTCCTTCACTCTGAGCACACCTACACAGACAATACACATAGGTCAATGTATTGAGCGTAGTTTCATGCTTCGTTCGCTCCTACTCACAATAATCATTCCGCCCCATTTTCATTTGCCCTACCACCTACACAGCTATCATGTTACTTTCATTACGGTCCTAACCATACACAAACCACCACACCAGTGCAGGAAAAGGAAAGGAAATCATTCTCTACTTTTGTGCCCTCACAGACACGTACAGTAATTGCAGTGTGGTGACTTGGGAATAATAGGCAGGCTAGTGATGGATTGATGGACAGAAAGAAAGACTTGCGATGAGTGGAGACAATGAGAATAAGGTGACACCAGTTTGTCTTTTGTCCCGTCTGTGTCTCTCATGGGGATACACCAAAAGACATGATTGAATTCTCACCGATCATAATAACACTGATAACTAGAAAGAAAGAGGGAGAGACAGCGAAAGAAATAAGGACGGCTCAGGGAATGATTTTTATCCTCACTAACGTTTCATAGATGTTCTCTGCCCCTCTGTCTCACATTTTCCTTTTTATATTGAGTGAATGGAAGATTTTTAGATGGAATGTCTCAATCTTTATTTGCGTCTTGATTGTTCTCCACGATTCAGAATCTCGTCGACATCACATCATCCGTCTCCCAAAGCAGACAGGCATTGTGGGATACATCCAGTACAGACACCTCTTCACGTGAACCTCTCCCCAGTCACCCACTCTGATTACACAACAACCTGTTCTTCCTCCTCCTGGTCCTTTCATCCGCTCCCTTTCTCTTCTCACTTTCACTTCATCTTCTTCTTCTTCTCCTCAATCTTCTCAGTGAATGATTGCAGAAGTGCCCCTGGCTGTCTCCAGAGCAATCGGGAATTCATTCAGCCCTGTTTCAATTACAGTTCTGTCATCTTCAGGAGCTGCCCCAGATAACATTTATTCATATAACGCATGGCTCTAGAAAAGACACCAGCTGTATTCAATATCGATGGCTAGGTTTGATCAATCACTATCAATCTAAATAATTTCCTATCTAATGGACTTCGCTGATGTCTATGTCAGTGTACAAAATAATCATTAGAAATAATGCGTTAATCATGTTTATCTGATACAAGGAGGAAAAGTTTACATCAATGTGGTCAGTATTCATCCTGTTGTCCGCAGCTTTGGACAGATCAATCTGAAATTCCTACTGAATTCCCATTAAGAATAAATCACATGGCTCTTGAGTCGCGCAACGACAAGGTGTGGGACTATTAACCCAGAGATCACAAGTTCGAGTCTGGATAAATGCCACAGCGGTATGTAGTCTCGAGTACATGGGTGCTAATTGGATATGCTCTCACAGGATGGATGGATGGCATATGATCACTTCCCAGTCATTCACAGCAATCGCCAGCCAATCATGTTTGTCTGTGAGCTCATTCGTATGAAGGGGAAGATAACGCTATCCCTCTGAGTGTGTTAGACCATCCCCAAAATATACATGCGCCACAGTTTCAAAAGAGGTAGGTGACTAATACTGCATGTCACGGAGGGGGTGTGTACATGTTTTTGCCACTCCCTGATTGGTGTTGGTCATGTACAGTAATTGGGAATGCAAAATGATGGGCAGGAATTGAATATGAACAAATTAGTGAGAAAAATGTAGAAAAAAAAAAAGAAGTCACACACTGATGACAATACCAAAAATATCAGCATTATGACAAAAGACGACTGATTTAAATTAAATTTGTTACGGACATTCAGAAACACAACATCCAAGTTTCAATCAGATGTGATCCAGATTGCACAGTTGGCACCAATTTAAATTTAACATGGTCCCCGGGAGACACAATGGTGCAGTAGTGGTTAGCATGTTTCCCTTACAGCAAGAAAGTCCAGGTTTTGAGTCCTGGGCTTGGAGAAGGTGTTTCTGTATAGAGTTTGTGCTTGTGTGTGTTTAATCTGGATACCCTGGATCATCCCACAGTCCAAAAGCATGCACATTAGCTGATTCCCTGTTTCAAATTGCCAATAGCTCTGAATATAAGTGTACTGGCACTGCAATGGTCTGACAATCTGTCCAGGATGCCGCCTGTCTTTTCAAGAGCTGGTTGTGATAAGTGCCAGGGATCCAACCATCCCATGACCCTATGTTCACATGAAAAGAATGAACATTACACTAACTGGCTGTGAGTTTAAATCTGAATGGTTGTGGGTGTGTGTTGCGATGGTCTGGAAAGCTGTTTAGGGTGCACCTGACCTTCAACAAATGGCAGCTGAGATAGGCTCCAGAGAAGGATTAAGTAGTTCAGTAAATGAGGAAGGGAGAGAATAATCGGAAATCCCATTTTTTGGAAGTGTGGTAGTACCGCAGGCCCAGTAGGGGGGGGTCTTACGCACTTAATTTTCACAGCTGGATGGAGGTTTACACTCTCCAGGTGCTGTTGTTTATATAATAATTATTATGGGCGGTATTCTAGTGTAGTGGTTAGCATTTCCACCTCACAGCAAGAAGGCTTTGGGCTCAAATTCCAGGATCAGATGAAACGTTTCTCTAAGGAGTTTGCATGGGCAACCTCTGGGTGCTCTGTTCCCCCCCCCTACAGTTCACAGACATGGACATTAGGCTAACTGGCTGTTTCAAATTGCCTTTTGACATGAATGTATAGTATAAATGGTTGTGTGTGTGTGTGTGTGTGTGTGTGTGTGTGTGTGTGTGTGTGTGTGTGTGTGTGTGTGTGTGTGTGTGTGTTTTGCCCTGTAGTGGTCTGGTTTAAGATGTATCACACCTTCACCCATTGCCGGCTGTGGTTATTCTCCAAATGAATGTTTATAAGTTGTAGAATAACCACAGCCGATAGTGGGTGAAGGTGTGATACATCTGAACAGACATGGGACGAGCCTGGTTTTGGGAAAGTAAGCTGTAAGCATGATGTCACTCGTAAAAGTTCGCGAACTGTAACTATCTTCTTCACACTCGCAGAATAATTGAGCTGATAATGTCAGCCATGTGACAATGTGAGCCAACTGTAATGATGTGAAGGCAACAAAGGTTCCAGAGGATATAGAGGTTGCTGAAAGAAACTTAAACAGGTAAAAATTAAGTAAGTTTTTACTCACGATATCCTGCGAAACAGCCAAGGAGGACGTACAGTAATCACAGGGAGAAGAGAAAGGCGCAATGTCAGTTTACACTCTGATGATGTGTGTTCATATGTGTGTGTTGTGTAGAGGTGTTTCTGTACATGGTTTGCTCACTATGTTCTCATCATTGAGTTATGGAGGTGCTGTGAGTGCGTGAATGTCAAAAAAAAAAGTGTTTGGATGGAGTGCCTGTAGGACCATCTGTCCCTGAAGTCACTCCACAGTCTGACCTAGTGTATGTATGTGTGTGCGTGTGTGCGTGTGTGTGTGTGTGTGGGGGGCACTCACGCCTGCATGGTTGTGGTAGCAGTCTGGAAGCTGAACATGTTTTCTTTGGGGTACCACTGGTTGTCCTCTGGCGGAGAGAGAATGAAGTCACGTTAGCAGGTATAGTGAGATTCCTAAAAACTTCACAGTATATAAACTATGGCTGATGTATACTTCTGCAAAGATGCATTTCAACTGTTTATTACCTTTGCCACGGAGGTTATGTTTTTGTTGCCACTAGTTTACTTGTCAATTTCAGGCAAAACAGTACATACAGATTTAGATTTTTATTTTGGTGACGTGTGGCCCAAGTAACTCTCCATTACATTTTCATCTTAACCAGGATCAAATTTTTCCTCAAGAAACTTTTTAAAGATTATTTTACATTGTGAGATTGTGGTTTTTCTGGAGGTCCAGCAGGGGGTACTGTAACTTTAGATGTTTTTCTCCCCAGTTTGGGAGAGGTTTGCATTCTCTGAGTGCCCTTCTCATTGTTATTATTTCTTTATTTTTTTTCATAGGAAAAATGCATAGACCGGGCTTTTGGTTAAAAAAAATTTCAATTTGGAAGTATAAGCAAATGACAACTGGATTAAGGGAAGGAATGATGATGATGATGATGATTATGATATTGATGATGATGATGATGATGATGATGATGATGATGATGATGATGATGATGAAGAAATGACAAACCATGTACTGTATGATGCATTAAATTCTTTTTAGACCAAAATTAAAAACATCATTTCTTTGCTGATTTGTTTGTCTTTTTGGCACAGACTATTGTAGGGAATCTGTTGTATTTCATTTTTAAATTGAAATTGAAAGTATTTTTAAATTAATTATAGACTAAACTTTTCACCTTTTAAATTTCTACTTGTGGGCAGCACCATGGTTCTTGGGCTTGGGACATTTCCATGTGGAGTTTGCATGTTCTCATGCACATGTGCTTATGTTGGTTTTTTCCAGGTTTCATCCCACAGAACTGGTTGGCGGTTCCAAATTCCCGCTAGGTGTAAGAGTGATTGTGAATGGCCGCATGTGTGTTGGCCCTGTAATGGCCTGGAAAGCTGTTGAGGGTGTACCCTGCCTTCACACAAACTTGACTGAGATGGTTGGGCTTAGAAAGTGAATAAATGAATTAATTAATACTATCATTTCAACATGATTTTTTTTTGACAAATGAAAAATAAATAAATAAATACATGTAAATGCAGAGTGCTGTACATTTCAGTGAATGGAGCTGATCTGGAAGTAAAATTAGGGATAGTTTTTATTTCAGAACACTAAAGGCTATCATGCTATGCTTCCTCGAGGTGCTATCTGCCAACTTCCATTTGAAGCTCACAAATACCTGTGACTGGCTACTAGTCACCCTTCCATTCAGTGAGCACGATCAATTTCACTCATGGATGGCTATACGCAGTAATGTTGGCATTCAAATAGGTTTATTGCCTTTTCGTGATGTTCTCTTGTGGTTCATTCGTTATGAGCAGCATATCAGGACCATGCAGAATTTTATAAAATTAATATTGTATGATACGCTGACCTAATGAAAATTCTAACCAATTTTTTAAAGGGGGTTGACGGTCTTGGCAGCCATCCGCAGAAGCACAATTCAGCCCTTCATGGGTTGATCAGCACAGAAAAAGCACACAGATCCACTGCACAGAGGGTGAGAGAGGCTAACTGAGGCACAGAGAGAGAGAGAGAGAGAGAGAGAGAGACACAGAAAATACAGACCACGGCACATCCAACAAATTTCCATTTTTTGAGCTCCTGTCTTTCTCTCTCTCTCTCTCTGTTCTCTATTCCCATCTCACCTCTGTCTATAAATGTAACTTGGTCCACACTGCTCATGCGCTCTAGTGGGTGACACTGCTTGCCTGGCTCTCGTACACTGCTCTCCAGCTCTAGTGAGCCATGGCTGCGTGATGGTGCTCCGGGGCATAAGTCACATGCCAGGCTGCATTCCTTGCCTTCACCCCATCCGCGGATATTGTGGGCACTGACGGAACTCTGCAGCGGCTGAGAGAGATGGTGGTGATGATGATGGTGGTGGTGGTGGTGCTGCGATGGACCTGCAACTACACTTCCCGAAGAGCTGCCTGCAGGATGCTGTGAAGTTGACCCAGTGGTGTTATGGTGGTGGTTGGCATGATGGTGGTGGTGATGCTGGATAGGCGAAGACGAAGTGGAGTCCTGGGCAAGAGCCTGAGAGGTAGACGGGGCATCCCGCGTCTCCCTCAGCACATCCAGCTCCAAGCTCTCCTTGCTGGTACGGCTGCCAGCCAGCATGGCACTCTCAGCGCTGATGGTGTAGACACGTGATGGCTGTAGTGAGCACTCCACACACTTCTGCTGTTCCTCCTCCAGTGAGAAACTGCGCTCTAGCGACAGCCGGCTCTCAGAAGAGGTAGATGGGACAGTTAAGGGCTGTAAGAATTGAAACGTAGGGTTGATCAGAGTAGGCTCTGCGCCACTGTTGGAGTCTTCAGGAGAGAAGCTCTGCTGGGGAACGCTGTTCTGGGTACAAAAACTATCCGGTGAGTCCAATTCGTGGCCAATGAGGGTGTCAGACAATAATTGATCTGAA
Organism: Plotosus lineatus; assembly: GCA_024760905.1. Taxonomy (NCBI): domain Eukaryota; kingdom Metazoa; phylum Chordata; class Actinopteri; order Siluriformes; family Plotosidae; genus Plotosus; species Plotosus lineatus. Next base: position 33,776,036 of record CM045735.1, read on the forward strand.
CTGACCGAAACATAAGCAGACAGCAAGGACAGAGATAGAGAAAAAAGAAAAAGGCAAATGAGGTTGAAGAAATATTTTGAATAAAACGTCACTGGATATACTTTTATAAATTGAGGGAGCACATTAAATACTCACTGGTATAATGTGGCATGAATGCAAATTTTGATTGAACTTTCTGCACAGGTCCATATCTGTCCCGAGCGGTATAATCAATGCTACACCATACCCCTAGAGCTCATTATTGAACCTTAAATTGACTGTATTTGTCTTACCATAGCAAAGTAATGTTTTTGGGCCAATAAAGTACACGTATGCTCCCAAGCAGTATAATAATGGTATAAATTATTACTTTAGAGGATACAGCCTCTGAAAAAAGCCACAGTACCTTTAAAAAGCAGGTACTTTTTTCTAAAAGTACAAGAGGTTTGTCAAAATTCCTTCCAGTCCATACAGGAGTGCAATTTTTAAAAGTCCCAAGCACACCTCTAAGCATATAATACAAACATAAAGGCTGATCATGGAAGAAGAGTTCAAGGTGGACCTAATGAGAGGCTGACCTGATCCTTTTCGGCTCTCAGGGTGAGCGTGAAGGTACTCTCCAAATGCTCGGGCTGCTCTGAAAAGAGACAAAGACAATCCATCACACACATACTGGCTGTCACATCAACACAAGTACAACAAGACACAAGAGGGACTGCAAGTTGTGATAATTGATTTTTTGAGCCCAGTCAATTACTTGGAGTGGATCTATATCCATCCTGAGTCAGCCAAATTCAAGTCTGAACAGGAGCTCGCTAGCAGTGAATGGAATCAAGAATTCAGCCTCTTTCTTGTTACATTTCATCCAGTAGCTGCACAAAGGGGTGAAGAGGAGAGTAAATTTGCATTAACACTATTTGAAGTACTACACACTCACTTCATACATTCATTTCCCTGGGATTTAAGTAAACATAGATGCTCCATTAGGCTACTAATTTAAGCTAAACAATATGTGTTAGCCTATCGTTAGCTCACTTTACTCACTGAGACAATATTAGTCATTTAATAGTTACCCTGCTTGCTTTTAAACTCACTGGTGCTTTATTTCAATTACATTATGCCATGATTTCACTAATATGAGCCTGAACAAGGCCTGTCACTCAAGTATTGGTCTCTACAACCACAGCAGGCTTCGTATTTCAACGATAGAATAACTCTAAAAGTCCCCAATTGTCTTCCGGAATATATGGATCCCTAGACATCAAAAAGGCAAAAGGCTGTGCTAAAGGAAAAGGTAAAGTATTAGTCATGTATAGCTGGCTCTCGATTACATGATAGCCATTAAAAGCTTGGGGATTTAAATTAAAAGCTAATCTGTTTACTGGTTGACATGATACAATAGCCTAAAACAGGGATCCCTCACTTTCCACGGTTAATTGGGACCGAGGTTCCCCTGCAACCGCCACATTCCGCAAAGTAGGTTCAACTCTCCCTGACTGATGTATACGTACATGTATATGTATATATAATATCAATAAATACATATTCGATGCTATAAATGCTTATAATAACAATTAAACATTCAAAAATAATGCATAAGATGTAAATAAAATATAAATACACACGCACTCAGATGCACACCTCATGTAAAAATGGTGGGGGTTTTTGGGTTGTTTTTTGTTTTTGTTTGTTTTGGGTTTTTTTTCATAATTGGCCTTGTTTTGCAGCATTTTAATTCGAAGAATATTTTTTTAAAACCCAGCAATGCAGTGAAGCCACATGAATTGAAGTGCAAAGTAGCGTGGAATTCGTGTATTAGCTATCTTTCCCCATTGGACTACTAACTTTAGTTACGCAGTACAAGTTAGCCGATTGTTAGCTCACCTTACTCACCTGGACAATATAGTTAGCCTGATGTTAGCTTGCTTATTATTAAACTCATTGGTGCTATATTTATATTACATAACGTCAAAATTAGTCTATTATTATCCAGCTTTTTAAATTAACCTCCATAGATAGTAAAAAGTCAAATACCTTTGGGCTAAAAGTAAAAGCACTGGTTTTATTTAGCTGGCTCTCTTTTACATTATAGTTATTAGAGGAAAGGGAGACCAAGGATTCAAGTGCTATTCGCTAATCTGTTTATGGTTTACACAATACAATAATCTGATGTTAGCTTGCTTGTTATTAAACTCACTTGTGCTTTATTTTAAGTAAATCATGTTATAATGAATCTAATATTAGCTTTATAATAAGCTTATCTAGAAGTTAATAAGAAAAGTCAAATAGCATTGTGCTAATGAGAAAGTTAGAGCGATAGGTAAGCTTAGCTGACTCGTTCTTACATTATATTCATTAGGAAAGCCTTTGAAGACTTATTAGTGAACAAATCCTGAAACACTACAATTAATATATCGTAATGAATTCAATTCTATATACAGAGAGACCCAACGGGAATTTTTGAAGTGCATATTGGCAGACATGAGCAAGTGGCAGCACTGCGAGACAGTAACCTTGAGCAAGTAAACGCTCTGCCATTTTAGTAACCATGGATAAGTGGAATGGGTAACAGCATGCGTTAGCCATAAAAATGTTTTATAAAAACGGTGATAGTTTGACAGCTGCGCAGAGGGAGTTCCGACGTTTTTACAACTTAGGGCATCATGGTGCTGTTCCATCAAAACATGCAATAAAATGTTGGATTAATAACTTTGAAGAGACTGGATCGTCCCTAAAGAAGAAACCAACAGGATGACCAAGAAGTGCTCGTACTCTACAGAACATTGTACGCGAGTCTGTATTACGGAGCCCTCGGCATTCAATTCTTAAGAAAGCAGCTGTGGTTGAAATGTTCCGGGAGAATATTCGCAGAATTCTTACTTTAGATTTGAAATTTCATCCATACAAGCTGCAGATAGTGCAACAACTGAGGGAAAACGATTACCAGCTGTGATTAGAATTCTGACAACAAACGATAAACAAACATAAACAATGATGATGAATTTCTAAGCAAATTATGGATGCCAGATGAGGTCCATTTTCATCTCACAGGTTACGCGAATAAGCAGAACTAATGTTACTGGGCAAACACAAATCTAATGAAGTTCATGAGCGCCCTTTACATGCTAGTAAGGTGACAGTATGGCATTCTGTTTCATTACATGCGATCATCGGACCTTTTTTTAATGATCAGAGGATCTCAGTCATTTTCACTGCGAAACGATATGTGGAGATGTAAAAATCCTTTGTTACACCTGAATTGAACAATTTTCCACACGTTTAAGAAATAAGAAACCTGGTTTCAACAGGATGAAGCGACATCACACACTGCATGGCAATCATTGGAGGCTGTGCGAGAATTGTTCGGTAACCGTGTGATCTCATGATTCGGTAACGTTCCCTGGCCTCCTAGATCGCCAGATTTGTCAGTTTGTGATTTTTGTATAAAAATGATAAATTTAAGTAACTCTGGAGATGACCGTATACCAAATGCCATCAATGTGTAAATAGCATTGTATTGAAGCAAATGATAAAGTAGTAGTTTTTGTATGTGTTTAAGAACATATGTAGCTGAATAATATTCTATTTAATAAAAAAATAAAAAGTCAGTACCAGTATAGTTTCACCATGGTCCCATTATCATCAGTTTTAAATATTTTAATTTATGGCATTTGACAGACACTCTTATCAAAAGACACATACATTTTAAATGTCATGAATACAACTAAACACTTGAACAACGGCAGCTTGTTGGTACTGGGGCTTGAACCAACAACCTTTTATTCAGTAACTAAGAGCATTAGGCACTGAGCTACCACTGCCGAACAGGTCCACATATCTTTTTTATTAAAGATAACCTCAAAAACCAGAGTATAACGAATAATGCAGTAAAACACAGTCACACAAGAAGGAATAGCTATCAAATGCTAACCTCAGAATGTTGATCTGAGAATATGCTGAATGGTGATAACATTAAAACCAATAACAAGTGGAATCTCATTTATTAGCAGCTTTTAAGGGGTGGGATGTACGCATTAGGCAGGATGTGAACAATCAGTTCTCAAAGTTGTTGTGTTGGAAGCTGGAAAAATGGGCAACTGTAAGGATCCAATTGATGTTTAAATTGTTGACAAGCATGACAACTGGGTAAGACCATCTACAAAATGGCAAGTCTTGTGGGATGTCAGTAGTATGCAATGTTAGTAACTCGCAAAATAATCCAAAGAAGGGTCAAAGAGAGCATCTATACTTGTGCTGGACAAACAAGTCTGATCCTGCCTCCAAGTTTCATGACCTAAACAATATGTGGCTAAGATTTTGATGTTAGAAACCACAGCACTCATTTGGATGTGGACTCTTGTGGAGTGTATGGTACAATGGATCAGAGCCAATTAAAGACATGTTAAATCTGTTTTACTTTATGGTGAGCATCTTGGATGCACTGAGATGTGTAAGAGGCTCCTAGAGAATCAGTTACACTTAGAAAAAGTGCATTAAAATGCGGCTTGTCAGAGCTGCTATCAACATATAAAGAATTAATGCTGAGTGATAATATGGTGTGACATGTATTAAACTAGGACGGCATCGCGGCACCGTGGTTTGCACATTCGCCTCACAGCAAGAAGGCCTAGGATCAATTCCCATCTCAGACATTGCTGTGTGCATGTTCTAACCGTGCTTGCATGGTTTTCTTCTGGGTTTCTTGTTCTGGTTTCCTCTCAGAGTAGACTGTTCCAAATTACCCCTCGGTGTAAATATGAGTCTAAATGGCTGCGTGAGCGTTGGCTCTGTGATAGTCTGATGAGCTATCCAGGGTGTACCCTGCCCTTGCCCAGAGTAGGAGGAGATGGCCACCAGCCTCCCAGCAACTCGAATTAAGATTAAGCAGCTTAGAAAATGAATGACTGAATGCACTGTATTCGACTAGTGACACAGTGGCGTAGTGCTGAGCATGTCTGTGTCACAACAAACAGGTCTTTGGTTTGAGTCCTGAAAGAGGGAATTTCTGTATAGAGTTGCCCTGTCTTCCCTATGCTTGCATGGTATCATCTGGGTACTCCGGTTTCCTCTCATACTCCAAAGACATGCTGTTCCAAATTGCCCCTAGGTGTCAATGTGAGTGAGAATTGTTGTAATGTGTGTTGAACTTATGGTGGTCTGGCAAACTACACAGGGTCCAATTTCCTTTGTCCAATGTCAGCCGGCATGGGCTCCAGCTGCCTCATGATATTAAGAGGATTAAGTGGTTTAGTAAATGAGAGAGATGAGAGTGTATTAAACTAGTGGAACAACTACATTTATTGCTACTTCATAGAGAAAAGTAACTGTTAATGGGAAATTAACCCCAAACTTCACAATAGATTTCATGCATTGTATATGTCTTTGCACATAAAAATATGCTATTAATATAATGTTAGAATTATAAGAAAAGAAAAAAAAAACAAGTTATAAATCAACTAACATATTCACATCCTATACACACTCACAAGAGTTGAACGGTGGTCTTTTCAAGCTGGCGACTTCAAATTATCATACAGATTTTAACGGATTACAAATCTGTAAGTAAAAACCACCTGATAATGAAAATATACACGTGTAACAGGGAGGTTTGAAAGGCTTGTCTTTCGTTTAACTTGAGGTAACACTTGACTTAACTTTAAACAAATGACTATGAGTTTTTATTTTATATATGAGCTCTTGGTCTATTATAATTTTCTTTTAGATGCACAGTTTAATTTGTGTGCACTTTATTTTGCATTATCTTAATGGATTTGGTTATTTGTTAGCATTATCTGCGCAATGGATAGAAATGAGCTATGATTCATTATTTTTTCATTGCTGGGAAATGCTAAAGGCAATACTTTAAACACAGTAGGATTTCCCAGCTTAAAAATAAATACTTGTAGGGTACAGCAGTGCCAGAAAATATCACAGATATTTACTATTTCTCATTTGGAAAAGTGAACTTTTTGGGTTCTCACACGATCCAGCATAATATTACCAGAAGGCGGGCAGTGGTGGCCTGGTGGCAAAAGGTGCTGGATCGCTGATCCTACGGTTGGGGGTTCGAGTCCTACTCGCTACAAGGCTGTCACTGTCCCCCCCAGTGCAGCTAACTGGGTTATCAAAGGTCGGCCATGTCTCTCACTGTCTATGGTGAGAGGCATGTAAAAGAACCATTGCTGATTTTCGTCAAGAGTAGCTGCATAGCCGTCAGCGTGTTTCTGATGGCCGGTGAGCTGCTCAAGAGGGAATGTGCCCTCGCTAAGAAAGAGTGGATACATGCAAGGGCCAGTGATGCCAGAAGCATGTCAACACACCAGTAACCAGTAAAATTACCAGAAGTTTTCAAACCCAGGTTCTTAGAACTTTTAATCGAAGAATGTTCAATCTCCTAGGTTGTCTTTTTTTGGTTTTTGTTTGGTTAAAAAAAATCTTTGACAGCTCAACAGCATCAGTAACTGAAATGAGGGCAAAATGTGTATAATATTATTAGTTTAAAAGTAAATGTAATATTGTGGAACATCTGCAAAAAAGTGAGCACCTATTGTTCATTTATTCATTCTCAGATCCACTTTATCATACTAGGGACATTGGGAGTCTGGAGTCTATCTCAGCTGAATCGAAGATAAGGAGGGGTACATCCTGAACAGTTCACCAGTCTGTCATAGCGTAAACACACATATGACTATTTACACCAATGGGAAAGTTGGAATAGCCAATCAGCTTAGTGTGCATGCCTTTGCAGTTTGGGAGGAAACCCATTCAAACACAGGAAGAACATACACACAATCACCCTCTCCAAGTCCAGGACTGCAACCTGGGACTTTTTTTTGCTGTGAGGTGAACATACTAACCAATACACCACGATTCTGCCCTTAGCATCTATTATTCTTTACCCTACAGCATCTGTAAACAAGGGTTCCATCACCAGCCATGCCTGAACTTTAGTTATACTATTACAATGTATTAAGACTGGAGACTCCTTCAATTTCCTTTTAAAAAATGCCCCACTAAGTGAATCGATGGTTTGCTGTAGATGTCAGAAATCAAATATGAATAATGTGAGACCGTATCCATCAAACTATATCAGAATCATGGGACTAAGCTCCAGATTGCTAGATATCTGCATCAATCCCACTGGTGGTGTACTGAATGACAGAGTGGGCTGGCAGCAGACTTCACAGCACACAATAAAAACAACCAACAATCCAATACAGTCAATCAGCAATTTAAATTACATGTTGTTTTAATGTTTGGAGGATATTCTAAAGGCCTGGTTGAATTAAAGTTTGCTCTGATTCACATATGGTGGCACATAGGCTGGCATGAGCCTCTTGTGAGTCATAGCCCTATAGTAAGAAGAAGCTGCTCTGCAGAAAAGACAAACTGAAGAGGATATCTCTAATGATGACCATGGTTTATTTTAAGACTGTAGATAACACACACACACACACACACACACACACACACACACACACACACACACACACACACACACACACACACACACAAAAGGAACTGGGTGACTGCAATGAAAGGGACAATCACTGTACATCCTTTTTTAAACATGTACAACCACCATGCACCCACTCTTCTCTTAAAATTGCAGCCTCCTCCATATGAGCTGTCACGCATCCGGGGATCCCGCCGATCCCGCCACCAGTGCTTCTTCTAGTGTAAGAGTCAATCCCTCAGCCCTATATTGCCACATTCCGGAATGTGAGGTCTGCTTTCTGACATGACGGCATCATGTCTATGACATTGTTCTCAATTAGTCTGGACCAGTGGGTCTCGGCACAGCCATAATGAGCACTCAGCTCCATCTCCATGATATTAGGAGGACGAATCAACTCAACTCTCACAGGGGATTTACACAACCAGTAAACAAGTTTCTTCAGCTGATGGAGATCATATACCCATTAAATCCAAGTGAAACAACCATAAAATACTGATATTGTAATATTGCAATATATTATGCCACTATACACTTTCATGCATTAAAATGTATTTGATTTTTTGTCATCATCCTCATCATCATCATCATCATTTCCGCTTAGTCCAGGGTCGGGTCACGGGGGCAGCAACCTAAGCAAAGAGGTCCAGACGTCCCTCTCCTGAGCCACTTCCTCTAACTCTCCCGGGGGGACACCGAGGCGGTCCCAGACAAGCCGAGAGACATAGTCCCTCCAGCGACTTCCCGATTGGACATGCCCGAAACACCACACCAGGGAGGCGTCCGGGGGGCATTCTGACCAGATGCCCGAGCCACCTCAACTGGCCCCTCTCAATGCGGAGGAGCAGCGGATCTACTCCGAGCTCTCCCTGGATGGTGGAGCTTCTCACCTTATCTCTAAGGGAGAACCCCGCCACCCGGCGAAGGAAGCTCATTTCAGCCGCTTGTATCCGTGATCTTGTTCTTTCGGTCATTACCCAAAGCTCGTGACCATAGCTGAGGGTTGGAACGTAGATCGACTGGTAAATTGAGAGCTTTGCCTTGCGGCTCAGCTCCTTCTTCACCACGACGGACCGGTACAGGCACCGCTTAACAGCAGAGGCTGCAGCGATCCGTCTGTCGATCTCTCGCTAAATCCTTCCCTCACTCGTAAACAAGACCCCATGATACTTAAACTCCTCCACTTGGGGCAGGACCTCATTCCCGACCCTGGGTGCATTCCACCATTGTCCGGCTGAGAACTAAGGCCTCGGATTTGGAGGTACTGATCTTCATCCCGGCTGCTTCGCGCTCAGCTGCGAATCGCTCCAATGAGAGCTGGAGGGCCCAACTTGATGAAGCCAAAAGGACAACATCATCCGCAAAAAGCAGAGACGATATCCGATGGCCACCAAACCAGAACCCCTCATCGCCACGACTGCGCCTAGAAATTCTGTCCAGAAAAATTATGAACAGAATCGGTGACAAAGGACAGCCTTGGCGATGATACCGAATAGCTCGTAGCAACCGATCCGGAACGCCGTACTCTCGGAGCACGCCCCACAAGATCGTTCGAGGGACACGGTCAAAAGCCTTCTCCAAATCCACAAAGCACATGTGGACAGATTGGGCAAACTCCCATGCCCCCTCCAGAATCTTGTGGAGCATATAGAGTTGGTCAAGAGTGCTGCGGCCAGGACGAAAACCACATTGTTCCTCCTGAATCCGAGGTTCGACTATCGGTCGGATCCTCCTCTCTAGTACCCCTGAATAGACTTTCCCAGGTAGGCTGAGGAGTGTAATTCCCCGATAATTGGAACACACCCTCCGGTCCCCCTTCTTAAAAATTGGGACCACCACCCCAGTTTGCCAATCCAGAGGTACAGCCCCTGATGACCACGCGATGTTGCAGAGATGTGTCAACCAAGACAGTCCTACAACATCCAGGCCCTGAGATATTCCGGGCGGATCTCGTCCAACCCCGGAGCTCGACCACCGAGGACAACCTCAGTGACCTCCATTCCAGTGATGGGCGGACCCTCACCCGAACCCCCAGGGTCTTCCTCCTCCATGGAGGGCGTGTTGGTGGGATTGAGGAGGTCCTCAAAGTATTCCCTCCACCTCTCGACAACATCCTCAGTCAAGGTAAGCAGCTCCCCACCTCCAGTGTAAACAGTGTTTGTGAAGAACTGCTTCCCCCTCCTGAGGCATCGGATGGTGGCCTAGAACCTTTTTGAGGCCAACCGATAATCACTCTCCAGGCCCTCACCGAACTCCTCCCTCGCCCGAGATTTTGTGACTGCTACAGCACGTTTGGCCTGCCGGTACCCGTTTGCTGCTTTGGGAGTCCCACAGGCTAACAAAACCTGATAGGCCTCCTTCTTCAGCTGGACGGCCCCCTTTACCGCAGGTGTCCACCACCGGGTTCGGGGATTACCGCCACGACAAGCACCGACGACCTTATGGCTACAGCTATGGGCTGCCGCCTCAGCAATGGAGGAACGAAACATGGCCCATTCGGATTCCATGTCCCCCGCCTCCCCCGGAACGTAGTTGTAGCTCTGCCGGAGGTGGGAGTTAAAGGCCTCTCGGACAGGGGACTCCGCCAAACGTTCCCAGCAGACCCTGATTACACGCTTGGGCCTGCCAGGTCTGGAAGGCAACCTCCCACACCACTGAAGCCAACTCACCACCAGGTAGTGATCGGTAGACAGCTCAGCTCCTCTCTTCACCCGAGTGTCAATCATCGAACTTTGACCTCGGGTGTCCTGGTGCCAAGTGCACTTATGGACACCCTTATGTTCGAACATGGTGTTCGTGATAGACAAATTATGACGAGCACAGAAGTCCAACAACGAAACACCATTCGGATTCAGACTGGAGAGGCCGTACCTACCGATCACACCCTTCCAGGTCACACTATCGTTGCCCACATGGGCGTTGAAGTCTCCCAAGACAACGAGCGAGTCTCCCGAGGGAGCGTTCTCCAACCCCCCCCCCCCCCCCCAGACTCCAAAAAGGGTGGGTACTCTGAACTGTCATTTGGTGCATAAGCACAAATAACAGTCAGGGCCCGTCCCCCCACCCGAAGACGGAGGGAAGCTACCCTTTCGTCAACCGGGGAGAACCCCAACATTTGGGCACCGAGACGGGGGGGCAACAAGAATACCCACACCGGCTCACTGCCTCTCCCCATGAGCAACTCCAGAATAGAAGAAGGTCCAGCCTCTTTCGAGATGGATGGTTCCAGAGCCCAGGCTATGCGTTGAGGTGAGCCCGACTATATCTTGTCGGTATCTCTCCACCTCACGCACCAAATCAGGCTCCTTTCCCGCCAGAGAGGTGACATTCCATGTCCCGAGGGTCAGAGTAAGTAGCCGAGGATCAGTCCGACAGAACCCATGCCTTTGGCTGCCACCCAACTCACACTGCACCCGACCCCTAAAACTCCTCCCACGGGTGGTGGGTCCATGGGAGGGCGGACCCATGTCTCCTTTTCGGGTGAGGCCCGGCCATATGATATTTTTGTATATGTATAATATTCATTCATTCATTTTCTGAACTGCTTAAATCTAATTAGGGTAGCAGAAAGGCTGGTGCCTATCTCAGTCAACTCTGGGCAAGGGCAGAGTCCACCCAGGACAGCTCACCAGGCCATTGCAGGGCAGAAACACACTGATGACTACACAATTACTCTTTTACATCCTCTCACCACAGACAGTGAGAGACATGGCCTTTCTTTGATAACCTATTTAGCTGTACTGGGGAGACAGCGGTGACAACCTGATGATATTGGGGCTTGAACCCCCGACCTTGGGATTAGTAATCCGGCACCTTAACCACTGGGCCACCAGTGCCCCAATAAAATATCCTCTATAGAATACATAAAATGAAATAATTTCTATTACTATTATATTTTATTCCAAATATTCTAGCCAGGTGATGTCTGCCTCACAGAAAGGTCCATGGTTTGAGTCCTGGGCTCAGCAAGGCGTTTCGGTCTGGAGTTTGCCACTTCTCTCCATAGTGCGTGTGTGTGTTGGCTCTACTATGGACTGGTGGGCAGTTCAGAGTGTAACGTACTTTCATCACAATCAGCTTCAGTCTCAACCCCTCCCATCCAGCCCTAGTAGAATTCAAATGAATGAGTGAATAAATTAATAATATCTATGCTTTATGTTTTCATATCAACCTCATAATATTTACAGTCTAACTCTAAATTAGTGTTTCATTAAACGTATGTGTGAATAGAAATGGGACGGCACGGTAGCGTAGTGTTTAGCACTACGGTCCCACAGCAAGAAGGTCTTGGGTTCGATTCCCAGCTTGGGCATTTCTGTATGGAGTTTGCATGTTCTCTTCATGCTTGTGTGGTTTCCTCCCACAGTCCAAAAACATGCACAGTAGGTTAATTGGCTGTTCAATATTGCCCCAGGTGTGAGTGTGAATGGTTGTGTGAGTGTTGGCCTTGTGATGGCCTGGCGAGCCATCCAGGGTGTACCCTGCTCTCACCCAGAGAGATGGGCACCAGCCTCCTCGTGACCCTAATTAGGATTAAGCGGTTCAGAAAATGAATGAATGAATGAATGAATGAATGAATATAAATTGATGAAATGCTAATAATCAATGCTAGTCATTCAGCTCTGTATTTATATTCACATATACTAAAGTATTGCTGGTATCACAGCTTTTTGTGTTCCTTATCCCCACATCCAAATCACACACATTAACACCTACAGCCTGTATTCCAAGCATCGCCTGGTGGGGGGTTAACTGCAGAGGTCATTTAACACATATGATTTTTGATACAATTTATACCACGCTTTCAGGCCTTTCGAGCAACATCTCCCCTGCTTGGCGTAAACAGAAAACGATCCTTTCTGTCGTAAGGGGCAATTATCCAGCCCCAGCCGAAGACCTCATACAGTGTTTCATATTTTTCATTTATGTCCTCTGAGTTTTGATTACCATCAACAAGATGCCCCACTGCTTGGTAAATTGCAGCATTAATAATACACAAGGAGGAACACAGAACATTGGATGAGCCCTGGGTGCAAAAAGGAGATCGGGGAACAAAAGACTGCATTGGCCTGCCAACTGGAGTCATGGCTGTACCTGGGGTCAAGCACCGAGCATATATTTAGATTTGGCCATAAGTCAGACTATCAGTGAGGCGGTTTATAATAGCAACGGTGAAACCATAGCATAACTTGTGGTGCACAGAAGGGAGCTTTGCTAGCTGTCCTGAGGATATAGTTAATACCGAAGATGAATGAATGAAATAACACTCGGCCTGCATCCAGCTCAATCAAGATAAACTGAAGAATAGAAAAATCACAAACTGGTATTATTTCTATTCCGTACTTCTGCTTACTTCATTAGACCCAATCAGGGTTGTAGAGTGATCCCCAATGATGCTATTAGGGTAAAACTGTCCCGTCCGTATATCCCGCCATGATTTTAGTGAGACATGTTTAAAATGACGGCGGCAGGGCCGTGTAGTGGTTAGAACTTCTACCTCACAGCAAGATAGTCCCAGGTTCAAGCTCTGTGTCAGCTAAGGGTATTTCTGTGTGGAGTTTGCATGTTCTCCCTGTGCTTCCGTGGGTTTCTCCTGGGGACTTGAATTTCCTCCTGAAGTGCAAAGACATGCACATTAAGCTAAGTAGTTGTTCCAAATTGCCCCTAGGTGAGAGTAGGTGATTGGTTTTGTTTAGTGATAGACTGACAAGCTATTCAGGGTGTACTCTGCGTTTGCCCAGTGTCAGCTGACATAGATCACAGCGATTCTATTAGGATTAGGAGGTTTGAGTTGATTGGTTTATTTTCTGGCAGGTTTCAAGCATCTTATTACTTTTTCAAAACCATTGACAATGGCTCTCCAGGTGTCAAGTCATTCACTACACCTGAAAGTGGTCTTGAGCAGGTGATCGAATAAGAGTATGGGGATCCAGGTGATCTCGAACCATAAGGCAGTTCAGCATGAGATAATATTGACCGTCCTGTTTATTTAACCATAGTAACAGTTAGTTGATAACAAGCCTTATCTCGATACAGTTGGCCCTCTACTTATGAAAACCTCTGAATACGAAAAATCCAGGTTACGAAAAACATTTTCCTAAATTTTCGCCTTCTGTATATGAAACAACCTCTTCTTACGAAAAGCGCAAAACGCATCATTCAAAAAAATTCAAACGCACTATTCAAAAATTCAAACAATGCGTGAGTTGCTCTCTCATTGGCTGTCTCCCAACATCCCGCCCCGCTGTACTCCCATTGGCCTCCCATTGGCCAGGAGGGAGCTGAATCTCCATAGTACTGTACCCATAAGCTTGTTTGTCACACGCATAAAGGAGAGATGTACTGTTTGTTTGTGAGTTTCGTGAGTTTTTTTGAGAGTACTCATTGCAGCTTATTTGAGGAGGTCCGGATGAGCCGTACCCCGTCTCAAAAGCTCCACATTCGGCCACGAAGCATTTTTGTGCACGGAAGTGGGCGGCGCCACAAATGTTCCGTGGACAGAATGCTCCGTGGGACAAAAGACCTCCAATCTCGCAAGGAAGCAAGTTAATATTGAATCCGGACCTCAGATCTTTCAAACAGGTAATTCCGCTTTAAATACAACATCCCGTCTCAAAAGCTTCGTCGGCTGCGTGCTGCATGTGGGCGGAGCCCGCATTCAGCAGAGCGTGCCACTCAAAGAGAGAGAGAGAGAGAGAGAGAGAGAGAGAGAGAGAGCGAGAGAGAGAGAGAGTTTTGTGTGTGTGTGTGTGTGTGTGTGTGTGTGTGTGTGTGAGAGAGAGAGAGAGAGAGAGAGAGAGAGAAAGAGAGAGAGAGAGACAGTGTTGTGTGTATGTGTGTTAATAAAAAATGTTTAATAATGGTTTAATTAATAAATATGTTAATAAAATGGTTTAATATGTTAATAAAATGGTTTAATATGTTAATAAAATTTTGAAATGGTTTAATAAATAATTTTCTTTTACTTTTAACACATATTTCATACAAAATTAGTGTACTTTTATCATTTTTAAAGGGTTTATGGGGTAGTCTTGGGAGCCTTGGAACGAATTACACGTTTTACATGTAAAATGCGCCTCTACTTACAAAAACTCCAGATTCTGAAAAAGGCTCAGGAACGGATTAATTTCGTAATTAGAGGGCCGACTGTATTTTCAACAGCAGCTCTAAGACTTACTAAGACTTTGTCATCGGTGGCAGAAAGAAAATTGAGGAAAGGGTCCATGGGAAAAAAAGAAACATGGCCATGTGTACATTAACAAAATGACTTCCCCAGGCACTTTGAACAACTGAGTCACTGGCTGCTTTCAAATGAAGACTGAGTACCTACCTCATTCAACAAGCTAATAAAAAATCCTGCCTCTTTCTGTTGCTCTAACACCTAAGTATACTAAACTCAAAATCAGCTGGGTTTTAGTTTGATGGAATGTTAAACGAGTGCCTCAGATACGCAGTATTCTCATGAGAGCATTTTTTGATTGAGACTATAAAACACCTCTGTAAGTCTCTTTGAGTTAAAATAAATCTAAAACTTAAATGTAGCTGCAAGCATGCAGTAATTGTGAAGAATATGAATTATGAAGAGGAGGAAGCCAATGAAGAGGTACTGTGATGATGAGAATATGGAGTGATAAAGAGGAAGATGATGAAGAGTATGAAGAGGAGGGAAGAAGGGGAAGATGATAAACAATAGGAGAGGTGATGAAGAGGAGAGATGATGAAGAGTAGGACTGGTAATGAAGACGTTTGTGTCTGAGCGGTTGGCGTCATGTAAGGAGTGGGTTAGTTATAAGTTGTGGTGCAGTTCTTTCAGGAAGGCTGCTCTCATGTATGGCTTCTCATTAATTACTGCTCCTTGATCCTTGCTCCTCAGTGCACAAGTAAGAGACTAGGGACATCCAGCCTGTAGAACTTAAAGGTCAAACGAGACTCAAGCAATGAGAAAACAACAAATAAAAGGAGATGAGATGAGGGCGGAGCATTAAAGGGAAGTATATATTAGTTTGGCTGTTTAGTTATTAACATAACATAAGTTATCAACGTATATCAACAATATTTCTCAAGATACTCTTTAAATACAAGGGAAGCACAAAGAACACCCTTCCTCTGCCGTCATTCCTCAGGTCAATGTGCTCTTTGATGAGACATTCATTGAAATTCTTGTTCTCAAAGCAGTATTCTTATAACACCTGAAGCTCTATACCTGAGTCTGCCTCAATTTCTTACTAATGCACTACATTAAGGACACTGTCCTGATAAAAGCTCAGCGCTTGACAGGACATCACACACCCTACAATACCCCGGTTCTGCCATTACTGCATATCTAACAAAACACACACCTGCACACACAGCGTTCTGCTCTTTCACGCTACATATCCGTTCTGATAGCTCTTTGAAGCTGTACACATGTGGGTGGTTCCTACCCACCTCTCCGCTAAAGAAATTATTGTTCACTGTTTTTTATAAAAGCCGTCACGTCCTGGATGAGCAAGATTGCAATTATAAGATTGCAAACTATGTGCTACATACATGTCTTCTACAAACAACATATCTGTATTAATGAAGCCGCAGCTGGGAAACGAGAATAAATAATCATCACAGAGTAATAAATGTTGTATCCCCCATTCGATTCATTTTCCTCTGAAACCCTATGAACCTTGGACTTAACAACCAATGTTATGTCCAAGGTTCATAGGGTTTCAGAGGAAAAATCGATCCAAAATTCAGCACAGGAAGCCAGAAGATAAAGTCAGCATCTAATAACTCCACTCAACTCTCATTTGCTAATTTGCCACTTAATCTGACCAAAGTTGCGGGGAGCTCTGTAGCCTATATCGGCCAACACAACATGAAGGTGAGAATAAGTGAAGGTGAGACAGCTTGCCAGACCATAGCATGGCTAACACGCACGCATGCACACACACACACACACACACACACACACACACACACACACACAAAACCATTCATTCTCATAACTACAGGTAACGCAGGACAGACAGTTACCTAATGTGCATGTCTGCAGACTGTTGGAGGAAACCAGAGTGCCTCAAGGAAACCTATGCGAGCACGGAAAAACATGCAAACTCCAGACATACATGCCTGTGGCGAACATGCTAACCACTACACCATGATGCCACAACAATTATGAGAGCATGCACACTCTGAGAGAAGATGTGGTCGATTGTTACCCACTCGCCAGATTATGCTGTAACTAGAACCAGGACACTGAAGGCTATCATAAGGCATGAGAAGCCACCCAATCACATTTTTGATTGCACATCCAACATTAGCAGCAGTGGAAACACTACAAGGAATGTGCATTTGTTTCCTCACACTAGGGGCAATCTAGAGAAGCCAATTAGCCTAACGGGCATGTCGTTGGACCAAGGGAGTAAATCTATGCAAGTATGGGAAGAACATGAGCACTCCACATAGAAACGTCCTCACCGAGCCCAGAACTTGACCCCAAGACCTTCTTGGTGTGAGGTGGAAGTGCTAACCACTGCACAACCAATGCTGCTCCACTTGACTCTTCAAAAAAAAATTAGAGGCATTAGCACAGTTCTAATAGCATGTTCCAAGGCCTTTCCTATTTACAGGGACACTGGATCCTTCCTACTGAACAAACCACTGATTAAAATGTCAACTTTTTAACAACCCACAGCTCTGTTATACTCTCTAATGACATCTGATACCTTCCCCGCAGTTTCAATCGCTTTTGGAAGAGGAGCATTAACCATCAAAGGCGGAATCCTAAAGCCAAAGTCACCCGGAAAAAAAAAAAATCGCTATCATTTCATCCCTGAAGCCTAATTAGACTACACAGTGCATGCTGTGATGTTCACCACTAGAAGATAAAGAGAGTAGAGGCAGAACCATACAGTAGACACCAATCAGCTTGACTAGTTCAGCCGTTTAGCCACTCAGTGCCTACAATTTGGCTTCCTCACGAGGTGGTAATTAGATAGGTTAAAATAAACAAGGAAAAAGAATGAAGCTATACAAGGAACATTCTACCATCTCAGAGCATTGGTGCTTTATTATTATTATTATTATATATATATTTTCTTTTTTATTAGTGTGGCACACATTTGTAGGCATTTGTCACAAATCGCCTCACACAGAGTAGAATGGAAGCTTCATAAAAACAACCAGTTAGCTTTAAAGAACATCCACAGGGAGTAGATAAACCTTAATGAACATAAACTTCATTCATTTTCTAAACCACTTAATCCTAATTAGGGTCACAGGTAGGCTGGTGCCCATCTCAGCCAACTCCAGGTGAGGGCAGAGTACACCCTGGATAGCTCGCCAGTCCATCGCAGAGCCAGCACTTACACAATCATTCATACTCCCACTCACACCTACAGGCAATTTGGAACAGCCAATTAACCTACTATGCATGTTTTCGGACTGAGGGAGGAAATCAGAGTACCCGGATATATATATATATATATATATATATATATATATATATATATATATATATAGAGAGAGAGAGAGAGAGAGAGAGAGAGAGAGAGAGAGAGATAGATAGATGGCTTCTTTGGTCTTCCTCTCGGCCTTTTGCCTGGCAGTTCCAACCTCAGCATCCTACTACCGATATATTCACTATCCCTCCTCTGTACATCTCCAAACCATCTCAATCTAGCATCTCTTCGTCTCCAATACATCTAACATGTGCTGTCCCTCTGATGTACTGATTCCTGATCCTATCCATCCTCGTTACTCCCAAAGAGAACCTCAACATTTTCATCTCTGCTATCTCCAGCTCTGCCTCCTGTCTTTTCCTCAGCGCCACTGTTTCTAAACCATACAACATCACTGGCCTCAACACCGTCTTGTACACTTTTGCTTTCATTCTTGCCGATAGTGAAGGAGGACATGAAGGTCATTGGCGTAAGAGAAGAAGATGCAGAGGACAGGGTGAGATGGAGTCAGATGATTTGCTGTGGCGACCCCTGAAGGGAACAGCCGAAAGGAAAAGAATAAGAAGAAGAAGAAGAGAGAGAGAGAGAGAGAATTTTTGTATGTGCTTTGCTTAATTGTTTATACCAACCAACAGTGATTATTATTATTCACAGCTTATGCCAAAGACATCTGTTCTCTTGGGTTCATTATTTAAAACCCAGCTGTGTTTGTGTAGTATAGAAAACTACAGTATATAACTATATTTAAAACCCACCACTGCTGCAAAAAAGAAATAAAGTTTACAATTGGATATTAAAGTGCAAATATTTTAAATATTTTTGCTTGTTTTGCTGAAGGTTGAAGGAACAAAATCCACCTCTATTCAGTGGCATTTATTTCACCGTCATTATGTTGCTTTACGGCTGCCTGGAAGAAATACAGCCGAGGATAATACGAAACAGTTCTCAGAGGACATGACCATGTGTTTATTTGCACACTGGTGCAAGTGCGTCACAAGACAGCAATGGAGATCCTCATTGATGACTCAGCCACTCTGCACATAAACCAGGCAGGATGGGCTGAAGGGGTGCCTTTTGAAACAACAGTGGGCATCATTGCTTGTTCTTTAAGGGCATCTGTGTTCAGGACAAGACATCCATCCTTACCAATGATTAGCAGTCTTTGGTTAGACCTATGACTCACACCAGGGATGCACATCATGTTTCATTCTGCAGACAGCAAATAAAAGCTGGACGCTGTTCTGAAGGCCATATGGCCCTGAACTGTTTTAATTACACCATACATCAACACAACATACCACATCAACAGTCTATCAATTTAAAACCAAGGGTTTGTCAATAACATCTGCTTGAAGAAGGCACCCAAAAATAAGTTCATCAATAACAGTTGTCCCGCATATACAAACACTTATCTAGAACAACACTGACAGTCTAGTCAGAGCTGCATGACCCCTGAGATGCTCCCACACACTCACTCACTCAACCACTTAATCCTTTTCGGGTCACTGCGGGGCTGAAGCCCATCATAATCAACGCCAGGTGTAGGTGAGGTACATCCTGAAAAGCTCAGACCATCGCAGAACCCAGAACCAACTTTTACACACACACACACACACACACACACACAGGGGCAATCTAGAACAGCCAATCAAACCTTGAGCTTTAAGAGGAACCCCATCCAAGCCCGGGAAGAAGACACACAGAAACGCCCTTGCCCAACCGTGGGAGTCGAACCCTGGACTTTCTTGCACTGAGGTAGATGAACCGACCACTATGGCACAGTGCTGCAGTAGATACTTCAGTCATAGAATAGCAATTAAATCAGACGATTTAACCTGAAATTACAATTATGTAAAAATTGAGATTTCATGCGATATGGGAGAAACACCAGAATGTATATCAGTCTGGCTCTGTATCACATCCCAGCTCTTATAAAGTGTTTCAAAAAATACCATCAGTAATAAAAAATCTGCATGTTTCAGCCAATAGAAGTAATTATTAGAGTATGAGCTACTGCCCGGAAGCTACAGAAGTACTTCCAATTTAATGAACCAATTTAAAGGAAAACACATTCTGAATTATTCTGGCTCCTGCAATGCATGCATAAATAATGCATTGTTCAGATGTCTTTAAGATCATCCATGTCCGTGTCCGAGCCATTCACTGTG
The DNA here is from genome assembly GCA_024760905.1 of Plotosus lineatus. Lineage (NCBI taxonomy): Eukaryota > Metazoa > Chordata > Actinopteri > Siluriformes > Plotosidae > Plotosus > Plotosus lineatus. Next base: position 33,796,072 of record CM045735.1, read on the forward strand.
CAGGAGCTATGAGAGTCTGGGAGCTCTTTGGTGATCCTTGACCACAGATCTTTCCAATGCTGCAACTCAAATCGGTATGCAGAGCTATGTGCATATCTATCTGTCCTGCATACTGAGTAGGGATTTTATCCTTTAATCACCTCCCACACCACACACACACACACACACACACACACACACACACACACCCTGACCAGAGGATATGTCGGTACCCAACACTCAGATAATAAAGCACTGGCCAAGGAAAAGACAGATACAAGGTTATGCTGATGACCTTCTCCTGGAAAATAGACACACAGAATGATCATAGAAATATGACTCATGCTTGCTGTCGGTGACGCATTAAATTTGCTTAAACTGCAAAAATAAAATAAAATAAAATAAAAAAATAAAAATCCACAACTCCACGAAACATCCAGAATTAGGACACGTGAACCCTACGCACTGTTTATGAAGGAAAAAAGCCAACAGTGCATGTGGTGCAGTGCTGAAGTCTCAGTGCCAATGCAACAACTATGTAAATAAAGCACACGTTTACTTCTTGTCAATAACTCAACAGGGGTACAGTTAGCCCCAGGGTCTCCCTCATGGCTGACTGATGGATTGATTGATGTGTCTTTCAACCTTCACCAGCTGCTAGTGCATCAGTTCTGCACAGTACCACATAAGCTATACCACCAGAAGGTGATTTTTTTTTATCTTAACCCATAGAGGAACCTCTGCAGTGGTACCTGTCATCCATGTAGCTCCATCATCAGGGTGTGCATTCCAGTCCTTGTCGTCCCACGTGACGACAACAGCAGGACCACAATGGGTTCAAATATGCCTTATTGTGAATTGTGTAGTCTGAATGCATTGCGGAAGTGAGCAGACACGTTCGGTAGGAACCGCAGCTCTCCTGCACTGGTGTATTTTAATATGAAATGTCTTTATGATCACTCAGAAAAAAATAGAATAAATTGAGGACGGATGCATGCTGTTCATCCCGGTTCAGTGATGCGTCGTGCATATTTCAGCGCATGCTTGGTTAGGACAGACACGGGCCAGTTTGCTGTGCAGGTGCATGTGGACACTTAGTGCAAAGCTGGGGCTCACCTAACTTTTGCTGCCACCGATGATATGGCATCATTCCTCAGATTCCTTCTCTTGGACACGGCAGTTCCCATGCTGACATGGAAACAACGGCGGTCACAAAGCGGCTCATTCCAAAATGATCAGGACGCAGAGAAATACAGGAAAGGGGAAAAATAATAATAATAAAGCTCCCCCACCTCAAAAAAAACCCCCTCAGTCACTGGTCCTGTCGGAACTCAAAACAAACACAAGCTAAAAGCAAGGTGTAGACCTGAAGCATCAACAGCTTCTGCTTCCTGCATAACGCAGCGCTGTGACACAGAGTAGAGAGAAAAGGATTAAAAAAAAAAAAAAACAGGAAACGCCCCGCCCCTTTCTCTACTTCCCATTCAGCCGTCTAAAGCCAGGTAGAGGAGGCGTGTCTGTTCGTCTTCCGGAAAGAGTGGGCGTGTCAACTACGAAATACCATTTTTGGTCACGGAATTCCAGCACGTGAAGCGCTTCATTTTCTTGTTTTTCTTTTTTCTCAAATGTATAGTTCGTACAAGGACATTTAAAGTGGCCAGTTTACAGCTCCCATGAGTCTTTGCGCTTTTAAGTAGCGCCTCACCATTTTCGATGTCGATGTAATATTCTACTGTGTTATATGCGGTGGCACGATGGCACAGCAAGAAGGTCGTGGATTCGGTTCGGTGTTGAGGTTGTGTGCTCTCTCTCCCTGCTTGTATGGGTTTCCTGCCATTGGGTGTGAGTGTGAATTCAAGTGGATATATGTGTGTTGGCCCTTCGCTGGTCTAGCAAGCTATTCAGGGTGTATTCATCCGGTGTTGGCTGAGATAGGCACAAGCCTCCTATCTTTTTTTCCCTTACCTTTGTTCATTTGTAGCAGCTGTATTGTTAATTTAATTTATTTATTTATCTGCTTAACAAGTTCATGTTCTGTCACTCACTTGCTCACCAAACCACTTAATCTTATTAGAGTTGTGGGGTATACCTTGAAAAACTCACCAGTTCATCACAGGGCCAACACACACACACACACACACACACACACACACACACACACACACACCAAGGTTGCAACTTCAAGCAGCCACCAAATGTGCGTGTCTTTGAACTGTGGGATGAAACCAGAGTACCCAGAGAAATCCCATACAAACATCGGGAGGTTATGCATACTCCATACAGAAACAATCGTCAAGCTCAGGACTTGAACCCAGCACCATCTTGATCAGAAAAACTCTGTCTTAGTGTATTCTTATTCTTTCTGAGGTAACAAACCAATCAAACCATGCTTTCGTACAGTATACACCACAGATCAATATCCAATGAATCTTTCTTTTCAAGCCAAACATAATGTATGCAGGGGTTGGGGGTGGATTAGTAATGCCAGGGGTAAGACTACATTATATTTTTGTCCTTTACCATGGTCACCATGTCAGATTAGTCAATCACAGTGATGCAAAGTCTTGCTGTGTATTGGTCATGAAGCTAACTACAAGTGACTCATACCAATTTCTGTTCATGTCTTGGTGCGTGGTTGGGGAGGAGGGTCAAGATATCGTCAATCACTGCTACAGAAAGAATGTCATTGGAGTTGGCAAACTATCTGAGAGAGAGAGAGAGAGAGAGAGAGAGAGAAAGAAATGCTCGACTTTCTGTCAGTATGTTTTGGGGTGCCTGGATGCCACACCTCTGTTCTTGAATTGCATCATGCTCCAAAACCCACTGATAATTTGAGCTAAATTCATAGAACCTGATGCTAGCACAAGTCTGACAAAACAGGCTTTGAATGCAGAAAAGGCTGGATAGCACTTTGTTCTGAAGATGAGTTGCTGACCTGTTACGCTATATGAGTATCAGTTTATGGAAAAGATGAGGTCGGCTCATTTCACATGTCTGAAAAGAAATGCATTACTCCTCTCTGTTACCTTCCCCATCAGTTTTCTGGATTTTAAGTAATCATGGAACTTATGTGTAACGCGGTACATTAGGGTTATTAACGAGATTTGCAATGGTGTCACACTCTAGTGGAGCTATTATCTGGGCCAGTTATGTGTATATCTCAGAGAAATGGTAGTTCTGGAATATCATTCCACAACAAGAAAGGAAAAGATGAAGAAGGTATGCAGGAAAAAGACACACACACACACACACACACACACACACACACACACACACACACACACACACACACACACACACACACACAGTCGAGCTCATTTCCCCACCAGCTCTCAGTCACACTTTTATAAGGGATGAGTTTACATTAACAAATAGGTTACATCAAGGAGAAGGAAAAAAAACCAAATGTGATACAAGATCTGGAAATGACTGCTTTGCAATTATATCTGGTCTGGTTCTTTTCTCTTAAAGACCTAGTGCATTATAAGGTACTTCAATTAACAAAGATTTACTAAGTAGTGTCCTGAATGAATTCATTCTCTTATAAAGAAGAGAGATGAAGCCATTGTGACCTGCATACAAAATCAGTTGTCGGTACAAATGTGTCCCAGAATCCCTCAGGCATCACAGTCAACCAGACCCATCAGTAAACATCTTAATTAAGAAGCACAGTAAACCTGAACAAAGCAGCAGTTCTTCCATCCACTCATCCCTATTTCCGCTCTTTCAGCTCATAACCTCACAGCTCATGGAGTCAAGGCATTCATTTCAATAGCACGGATTCAGTAATAAGTACAGCATAAACAGTTTAAGATACAAAAGCTTGATGTGCTTTGTGGTATTATTTATTACACTTTATAATGAATTATGGGTGGTGTAGTGATTAGCATGCCTGCCTCACAGCAAGAAGGTTTGAGTTCAATCCCTGGTCTTGATTTAGTTGCCATTTTGAAGTAAGAATAATGCTATTCCAGAGCAGTTTGGTTTCATTTGGCTCAAAAATTATTCTTTCATTTATTTTCTGAACCAATGCAGCCGTGAGGTGGGGGGGGCACAAACCAGTGTCTCTCCCTCACGTCGGTCCCAAACCTGGATAAATGCAGAGGATTGCGTCAGGAAGGGCATCCGGCGTAAAACAAATGCCAAATAAACTATGTGAATCACAAGAAAGAATGATTAGAAATGAAGATTAGCCTCAGTAAGACAGAATACATGTGTATGAATGCCAAGGACCCAGGAGGAACGGTGAGATTACAGGGAGCAGAGATAAGAAAGGTGGAGGATTTTAAGTACTTAGGCTCAACAATCCAGAGCAATGGAGAGTGTGGAAAAGAGGTCAAGAAGCGTGTGCAGGCAGGTTGGAATGGTTGGAGAAAAGTGTCCGGTGTGATGTGTGATAGGAGGGTATCGGCAAGAATGAAAGGAAAAGTGTACAAGATGGTGTTGAGGCCAACGATGTTGTATGGGTTAGAAACAGTGGCACTGGGGAAAAGACAGGAGGCAGAGCTGGAGGTAGCAGAGATGAAAATGTTGAGGTTCTCTTTGGGAGTAACGAGAATGGATAGGATTAGGAATGAGCACATCAGAGTGACAGCACATGTAAGACGTTTTGGAGACAAAGTCAGAGAGGCTAGATTGAGATCGTTTGGACATGTACAGAGGAGGGATAGTGAGTATATTGGTAATAGGATGCTGAGGCTGGAACTACCAGGCAGAAGGCCTAGAGGAAGACCAAAGAGACGATTCATGGATGTGGTGAAGGAGGACATGAAGGTCGTTGGTGTAAGAGAAGAAGATGCAAAGGATAGGGTGAGATGGAGGCAGATAATTCGCTGTGGCGACCCCTGAAGGGAAAATCCGAAAGGAAAAGAAGAAGATTTATTTTCTGAACCGCTTAAACCTAATTAGGGTCAAGAGTGAGCCTGGCACCCATCTGAGTCGACCCTGGATGAAGGCAGCGTACATCCTGGACATCGCAGTGCAGAAACACACTTACGGCGATGCAGCTGCTCTTGACAAAAGTCAGCAATAGTTCAGTTACATGAATCTCTCACCATAGACAGTGAGAGGCATGGCTGGCCTTTGATAACTCAGTTAGCTGCACTGTGGGGACAGCAGTGACAACCTGGTGATAGTGGAGCTTGAACCCCCAACCTTTGGATCAGTAATCCAGCTTCTTACTAACAAGCATTAAACCAATCAAATCGGCGTTAGAAGTGATTAAAAAAATATTGTAGATTTTTTGTGTGTGCTAACCAACTATATTACTCCTAAGAGATAATATATATCACTAAAGGCCTGGTGAAGTGACCTGGTGGTAAGGTGTTGGATCACTGATCCCTAGGTTGGGGATTCAAGTCCAACTCTCAACAGGTTGTCACTGTCCACCCAGTGCAGCTAACTGGGTTATCAAAGGCTGGCCATGTCTCTCATGGTCTGTGGTGTAAGGCATGTAAAAGAACCATTGCTAACTTTCTACAAGAGCTGCATAGTCGTCAGTGTGTTTCTGCCCTGTGATGGCCTGGCGAGCTGTCCAGGGTGTACTCTGCCCTTGCCCAGAGTCGGATGAGATGGGCGCCAGCCTCTTCATGACCCTAATTAGGATTAAACGATTCATAAAATGAATGAATACTACGAATGGGACATTCTAGCAAATTTATTTTTAGACTTTTATTTCGAGAAATTAAGCTAACTCTTTCTCAATATTCTTTATTTTTCACTCTTTAAAGTACCAGAGAAAAATACATATTGTTTTAAATTCCAGTTTAAATACAACAATCAAACAGAATGAACAATGTGATCTATCCAGCTGTCTCTGAATCGCTGCTCTCCTGAATCTGAGTTCTGTTACACCCTATAACAACAAGGTTTTCACGATGTCGCTATAAACAGACCACACTTTAAAGTGAAGTTGAAAGTGGAGAAAGAAGGAAGCACCATGTTATTTTTTAACTTTGTCACTGAGAAATATCTTTCCATCTGCCAGTTTGTGTGAAAGCCCTCAAGATCCATACAGACACATACTCAAGGCTGCTGAGTGAAAAGGAAACAAATTGCTATTTTCATTGCTCACTTTCTTTCTATAAAAGTATTTCATCCAGACAAACCCAGAAAGGTCAAATCAGGAAACCTGATTCATGGATCCAGTCCTCTCAGCCCTGGCCTACAGGCCATTATATCACACACACATCTTCAGCCTGGTTACCATGAACAAAAGCCCAGTCATGCCGTCCATGTTAATGACCAGGCATCCAATGATTTACATGACTAGTCAGTATAACCTGCCAAAATCATAATTCAAAAGACAGCTCATTATTATAGTGTATGTCAGGAATATTATTCAGATTTGATTACAGAACAAGGCATCATGTTGACAAAGCTAATTAAAGGCTTCATTTGAATTCACTGGCATCACATTAGTATTGCAGCTGCAACAATGACATGATTATGACACAAACAGAACATACCAGAACATATTTTACATTATGTACACTCACCAAATCAAATGTGCGAATCAGATGATTCTCTGTGGTGACTCTCGAGAACGGGGAAAAAGCCGAAAAGAAAAGAAGAAGAAGACTGTCCATTTTATCAGTAATTCCTGTACACCTGCACATTCATGTCGTTATCGAATCAGCCAATTATGTGACAGCTGTATAAACAGAATACAGATACAGAGCAAATGATCAAGTCTAACAGCAGAAATATGGCATGGATGTTGGTACCAAACAAGCAGGTTTAAATATTTTATAAACTGCTGAATTCTGGAATGAGCGGCACACGATTTGTTTGTAGACATTAACACGTAGGCCTTAGAGCAAGAAGGTCTTGGGTTCAAGTCTAGGGCATGGTTTGGGCATTTCTGTGTGAAGTTTGCATGTTCTACCTGTCCTTGCTGGGGTTTCCTAAAGGTACTTCAGTTTCCTCCCACAGTTCAAAGACATGCCAGTTAGGCTACTTGGCGGCCCTAGTTTGTCCCTAGTTGTGAGGAAACGCATACACATTCCCTGGAGTGTGCCGCCAATGTTGGATGATGAACAAAAATGTGATTGGTTGGCTCCGGTTTCCTTACACAAGTCCAATGACATGCATGATAGACTAATTGGCTGTTCTGAATGTCTCTGGGTGTGAGTGTGCATGTGAATGGGTGTGTATTTGTGTTGTCCTATGACAGTCTGGTGAGCTTTTCAGGCAGTGTTGGCTAAGATAAGCACCGGCCTCCCTGTGACCCTAATCCGGATCAGGATCCTAATCAGTCAGGGTCAATTTGGAACAGCCAATTAGTCTAATGTGCATGTCTTTGGACTGTGGAAAGAAAATGGAGTACCCAGACAAAACCCAGGAAGCATGGGAAGCACAGGCGTAACACATAAGCCAGGGAATCAAACCCAGGACCATCTTGCTGTGAGGCAGATATTTAACAGATTGTAACTTTTATCTTCTATTTGTTGCAATAATGGAGAAATTAAATTGAAAATAATCTGCACTCTGAAAACATTTATTAAGAAAAAAAATAACATGGGTGTTGAGTAAAAAGCTTGTTTTCCAAAGCCAAAGCCATCTGCACGTATCGAAAGCGATAGGCATGCTGCAGCTTTAGTGTCAGGTCCTACAGTACTATCATATGGCCTGAGCCCTTCTTACAGAATACTCAAATATTAAAGTGATTATGTGGAAGCTGGCAGTGGTGGTCTAGTGGTATAGGGCGCTGGATTGCTGATCCAAAGGTTGGGGATTCGAGTCCCACTCTCCACAAGGTTGTCACTGTCCCCCCCCAGTGCAGCTAACTGGGTTATCAAAGGTATCACTGTCTATGGTGAGAGGCATGTAAAAGAACCATTTCTGACTTTTGACAAGAGTAGGCAGCAAAGTCGTCAGCGTGTTTCTGTCCCTTGCTAAAAAGAATTGTGACAGGAAGGGTATCCGACGTAAAAACCTCAGCCAAATCAAACGTGCGAATCAGATGATTCGCTGTGGCGACTCTCGAGTCTTCTTCTTTTCCTTTCAGCTGCTCCCTTCAGGGGTTGCCACAGCAAATCATCCACCTCCATCTCACCCTGTCCTCTGCATCTTTTTTTTGACTCCAACGACCTTCATGTCTTCCTTCACCACATCCATAAATCTCTTCTTTGGTCTTCCTCTAGGCCTTCTGCCTGGTAGTTCCAACCTCAGCATCCTACTGCTAATATACTCACTATCCCTCCTCTGTACATGTCCAAACCATCTCAATCTAGCCTCTCTGACTTTGTCTCAAAAACATCTGACATGTGCTGTCCCTCTGATATACTCATTTCTGATCCTATCCATCCTCGTTACTCCCAGAGAGAACCTCAACATTTTCATCTCCGCTACCTTCAGCTCTGCCTCCTGCCTTTTCCTCAGCGCCATTGTTTCTAAGCCATACAACATTGCTGGCCTCACCACCGTCTTGTACACTTTTCCTTTCATTCTTGCTGACACTCACCTATCGCACATCACACCGGACACTTTTCTCCAACCATTCCAGCCTGCCTGTACACGCTTCTTGACCTCTTTTCCACACTCTCCATTGCTCTGGATTGTTGAGCCGAAGTACTTAAAATCCTCCACCTTCGTTATCTCTGTTCCCTGTAACATCACCGTTCCTCCTGGGTCCTTCTCATTCACACACATGTATTCTGATTTTCTGAGGCTAACCTTCATTCCCCTTCTTTCCAGGGTATACCTCCACCTCTCTAGATTTTCCTGCACTTGTTCTCTACTCTCACTACAGATCACAATGTCATCTACAAACATCATAGTCCATGGAGATTCTTGTCTCAGCCTGTCCATCACCATAGCAAACAAGAAGGGGCTCAGAGCTGACCCTTGGTGCAGTCCCACCTCAACCTTGAATTCGTCGGTCACGCCGACAGCACACCTCATCACTGTCGAACATCTCTCATACATGTCCTGCACCACTCTAACATACTTCTCTGCGACTCCGGACTTCCTCATGCAATACCACAGTTCTTCTCTTGGCACCCTGTCATATGCTTTTTCCAGATCCACAAAGGCACAATGCAGTTCTCTCTGACCTTCTCTATACTTCTCTATTAACATCCTCAAAGCAAACATTGCATCTGTGGTGCTCTTTCTTGGCATGAAACCAAACTGTTGTTCACAAATGCTGACCTCTGCCTTTAGTCTAGCTTCCACTATTCTTTCCCATAACTTCATCGTATGGCTCATCAACTTTATCCCTCTGTAGTTGCCGCAACTCTGCACGTCTCCCTTGTTCTTAAAAAATGGGCACCAGCACACTTCTCCTCCACTCCTCCAGCATCTGCTCACTCTCTAGGACCTTGTTGAATGTTCTTGTCAGAAAATCTACTGCTACCTCTCCTTGACACTTCCATACCTCCACAGGTATATCATCAGGACCAACTGCCTTTTCATTCTTCATCCTCTTCAATGCCCTCCTCACTTCACCCTTACTGATCTTTTCTACATCCTGCTCCTCAATGGTCACCTCTTCTACTTTTTTTTCTCTCTCATTTTCCTCATTCATCAGCTCTTCAAAGTACTCTTTCCATCTTCCCAGCACACTTCTTTCATCAGTCAATATCCCTCTCTATCCTTTATCAATCTAACTTGCTGCACATCCTTCCCATCTCTCTCTTTCCTGTGCCAACCTGTATAGATCATTTTCTCCCTCCTTACTGTCCAACCTATCATACAAGTCATCATACGCCCTCTGTTTGGCCTTAGCCACTGCTACTTTCACCTTACACTGTGTCTCCCTGTACTCCTGTTTACTCTCTTTGGTCCTCTCAATGTCCCACTTCTTCTAAGCTAACCTCTTCCTTTGTACACACTCCTGCACTTCCTCATTCCACCACCAAGTCTCCTTATCTACTTTCCTTCCAGAGGACACACCAAGTACTCTCCTACCTGTGTCCCTGATCACATTTGCTGTAGTTGTCCAGTCATTTGGAAGCACTTCCTGGCCACCCAAAGCCTGTTTCAACTCCTCTTTGAAGACAACACGATACTCTTCCTTTTTCAACTTCCATCACTTTGTCTTCTGCTCTGCCTTTGCCTTCTTCACCTTCCTCACCATCAGCGTAATCCTGCATACCACCATCCTACGCTGTTTGGCAATACTCTCACCCACTACTACTTTGCAGTCACTGATTTCCTTCAAATTACATCGCCTACACAAAATGTAGTCTACCTGTGTGCTCCTACCTCCCCTTTTATAAGTCACTCTATGCTCCTGTTTCTTTTGGAAGAAAGTATTCACCACAGCCATTTCCATCCTTTTTGCAAGTGGCACTGGTTAGTGCCCCCCGCCTCATGGCTGCATTGTGGCGACTCCCGAGTAAAAGGGAAAAAGCCGAAAGGAAGACAGACTATGTGGATGCTATAATAAAATGCCTTATCAAGGCACATTTAAATCTGCTTGAGTTTCTGAGATGTAAACATCATTAAGCAGATAATTCCACTGCACAGATGCCCTTTTACTTATGAGTCATAGGTACATGCATCCCCCACCCCATACCCCCACAACCATCACCCACTTTCCCACCAGCATGCAATGATCCTTTATTACTAAATTCTTCTCAGTGATATCCTTGTACTGTTTTTATTTCCCAAGGCAGAATGATTGTCGATAATAGATATAAGACAAGAATTTTGACGCACATGTTTGGTGGTGTAGTTGTTAGCATATCCATCTCACAACACAAAGGTCCTGAGTTCAGGTCCCTGGCTTGACAAGGACATTTCTGTACGGATATTTGCATGTTCTCCACATTGTTGTGTAGGTTTCCTCCAAGGACTCCAGTTTCCCCTGACAGTTCAACAGACACTAGGTGACTTGTCCTTTCCAAATATCCCCTGGGTGTGAGTGTGAATGGTTGTGTGTTAGCCCCACAATGGACCGGTGAGCTTTTCAAGGTGTAACCCAGCTTATTCATGAGTAAGGAATAAAAAAATTAATAACCCACAATTGGTGCTCCTTCAAACAGTGAAAATTTTGTACATTTAAAAAGAAAAACAAAACAATCATGTGGTGTTAATAGATAGTATAGGTGATATACAGTATATTTCTGATATATAAGTGTAGTGGTACAGTAATGAGAAAACATTAGAAGACAGTTTATGTAAATATGTTAAAGGTCACATCGAGGCCAGGCCAGCGCAGGTCAGAGTCCCTGTCGTTTCACCTGATATCATCTCTGAATGCCCTTTAACCGTATGAGAGATGAGAGCAGGATGCAATTCAACAGTTTGTCCACTGCTTGTTTTGCTCCAAAGGCCAATCTCTCACATCTACTTTGCGTCATCTTGTAGGCCTGAGAAGGAAAAAAAAAAAAGCAGCACAATCCCCTCCTCAAACATACACAGCTGAAATGACAGCAACATGAAAACAGTGATTCTGTGGGTTACTACTATATAACATGGTAATTACGCACATCCGTTGACCATGAGAAGATGTTAGGCATGACAGTCACTGCACAAGCAGATGATCTCCTAGTTGTTTTTTTTTCATTTGCTTGTTCACTATGAGTTTCTGGATGCATTTTATCTATACATATATATATATATATATATATATATATATATATATATATATATATATATAAATAATAAAACATTGTCTAAATTTGTCCATCCATTTTCTGTAAATGCTTAATCCTAATTAGGGTTGCGGGAAGGCTGGCACCCATCTCAGCCAAGTCTGGGCAAGAGCAGAGTACACCCCGGGCGGCTCGCCAGGCCATTGCAGGGCAGCAGAAACATGCTGACAACTATGCAGCCACTCTTGTCAAAAGTCAGCAATGGTTCTTTTACAGCCTCCCACCACAGACAGTCAGAGAAATGGCCGGCCTTTGATAACCCAGTTAGCGGCACTGGGGGACAGTGACAACCTGTTGAGAGTGGGGCTTGAAACCCCAAACTTAGGATCAGTAACTCAGCACCTTACCATCAGGCTACCACTGCTGCCTAAATTTGTATTTAATACTGTATTACATAGAGACAGTTTTTGCACCTGTTTCAGTTCCTCCTCCTTTTAAAAAAAATTCTGGGTCCAGAGTCCCAGTCACCTCCAAAACTTAATGGAGACTTCCAACGAGTCACCATTGGTAAAAATTTCATAAAAACCTTGGCATAATTTTTTGCAAAAAAATAAAATAATATACTCAGCACTTCTGCTATAATACAACACCTTCAAATATTCCCTATTTCACATGTTAAAGAATCATTTAAAAACTTCCTGGATCCAGAATTTGAACCGGATCATCCGCAAACTCTAATGGAGCCTTCCTGTCCAAAGCCTGACCTCTGGTATAAATTTCATTAAAATCTTCATGTCACTTTTTGATAATCCTGTTGACAAGTACACAAACCAAGAGTAAAACATATCATCTTAAGCAGTGGCTTACAGCCCACTTAACCACAATTTACCACCCACACTAAATACAGTTAGTCAGTTATGTTGGGTTTTTAAATTTAGTTTAAAACTATGAGTCTGATGTATGATTTAAAATAATTGATGTATATTTGCCTCAACCAACATTTAACCCATAGATATCCATACACAAATTTTCCACCAACTTTGTAATTATGGTTCAGGACATGAAGGCTCTGAAATTTAAAGGGACTATCTGAAGCCATTACACTCCCTGGGCAATGCCCCAAAGGTCCAGATATGCCTGAAGGTAGAATCGTACACAACACCTTTTGTATTGTTTGCTGACAATGCAAACAATTTATCATTTGGGAAAAAAGACAGATACCACTCTGCAATATATTTACGATGGTAGCTAAGACTGATGAGGATGTTGCGTAATTTTTATGATTCTCAGACATCATGCAACATGATCACAAGGACAGCACATAACCCCATTTTTAACCACCAGTTTATGAATGGAGCTCATTTTCTTGAAGCAGCATCACAACTATAAAAAGTCTGACTCTATATGACAGTGCTGAACCAAGGTTAAGGCTATGACTTACTTTAGTTGAAATTCAACTCTTGGCAAGACTGCCAAGTTTTCCTTGTTGGGCCATTGAGTGAGACCCTTAACCCTCTCTGTCCTGGTGCACTTTATCAAGGCTAACCCTCCACACTGACCTCAACTTGCTAATAAGCTAGGATATATAATGTATATAAACATAATAATCACAGTGCTGTAATATCGAATCGGCCTGAAATCAAGTCTTCCTCTTCTTTCATTGGCTGTTTTCCACCATCATTCTGGAGCTTAGGGTGAACCAAGCCAATTAGATTTCTGTTGGTATTTAGAATACTCAATCACACTTTTCAAGGGTAGTTCAAGAGCGGAAGCCTAACAGTTTTGGCCAGGTGCACCCATGCATCGGACAAGGCCTCTGGGGTGGTACCAAAGTGGATGTTGATTTATCACATTTAGTCGATAAGGTACTCTACAGTAAACATTCAGTTCCATTGTAGCTTTGTTATTTGTCCAAATATGTACATATTTATAGGGAAAATCCAGCTACGATAGCACACCTGAAGTTGTTATTTACACCTGATTGTTGTAAACAAAGAAACATGTAGCAGTGTAAAATTGCTGAGTTGAGATTTTATTTCTCAACGCTAAATTAAGAAGAGATGAATTTCCATATGCATCCACCCATTAAAACTTGTGCCGCGAGTACACTGTGCAGTTACAGGTAGAGTGTGTGGCATTTATAGCAAGGCAGTGTGGTATAAGTGTGGAGACTACAAAGATTGAATTCATTCATTCATTCATTCATTTTTGAACTGCTTAATCCTGATTAGTGTCGCGGGGAGGCTGGTGCTCATTTCAGCCGATTCTGAGCGAGACAAGAAAATACCCTGGACAGCTCACCAGGCCATTGCAGTGCAGAAATACACTGACAGCTTTGCAGCTAACAAAAGTTAGCAATGGTTCCTTCACATGCCTCTCAACACAGTGAGAAACATTGCTGGCCTTTGAAATTCCTGTTGTCGGGACTGGGGATAAACAGCAGTGACAACTTGTTGATAGTGGGGCTTGAACCTCTGATTTTAGGATCACTAAACCAGGACCCTAACACTGGGCCACCAATGCCGATGTTAAATCCATGGGCGATAATAGAGACGCAAACAGATTTTTGGCTTGAAGAACAGAGCCTCCAGGTACAAACAAAGTAGTCTTGAGATAGCCCTGGCATGATAGTGGTTAGTATGAAGTCTGGCTGCAAAACTATACATTTCCATTAATGATGCACAGTGAAGTCATATAGTCCAACTACATTTTCTGATCACACTGATTGACTTCAACATTCTTGTTACTTGCCAAGTCCTAGCAGAACTGGCATCAAAGCCTATTCAATTAGTCGGGAGAAATAGAGAAAGCCCTGATTCTGTACGTGATGCCCATGCATATGGCCACCTTCCCTCACCTTGTCTCTCCCCGCATAAGCAGCATTGGCAGCATGAAATCAGTGATACACTGCTGTGCGAGAGTAAAACTTGTGCTGCTCATATCTCATGCGGATGATGTCAGCTTGGGGAGTGATGAATTGCAGGTGCTGCTTATTGCTTTCCACTCATTCACCCAGTACTGCTCAGCTGTTGGCTGCAGCTGTATGGCCTGATTCCTACAAAGGGAAAGTGTGAGCTGAAAAGGAACGGAGAAAGCGAATGAAACAAGATCGGAAGAGAAAGGTAAAGAATTTTAGGTATAGAACACTGGATTGTGAACTTGCTAAGCTGTTTCAAAGTCAGACTGGGGAAATAAAAAGTGAAATACAAAAGTAATTCAGGATATAAAACCCAGAACAGCACTTTACAAAAAAAAGTACAGACGCTCCCCGACTTACATTTTAGTTCGGTTCCAGACGGCCGAACGTGAGGTGAAAAAAAACGTAAGTTGTTACTGTATGTTCCAGTGACATATGATGTTCATACTGTACTATACAGCCATAGATACCATTACCGTATTTCATAAAACACCCCTAAATCAATTATTATAAACATTACATTGTAAAATAATATCAAATATATCAAATAATATCAACATTAATTTCAAATAAATTAAATTCAAGCAAAATAATTTCAAATAGATAAATTCTAATCAAATTCACTCATCAAGTATCAAATACAGTATCAAATATAACCTTTAACATTCTCTATGATGCGATCTTTCTGCTTGTAAATGGTTCTGATGGTCAATGGTGCCATTTGGAAGAAACGTGCAACAGTCGCATGTTTTTCCCCAGCATCAATTTTCTTGATAATAGCCATCTTCGTTTCTCACGAGATGGCTTGCCGCCTTTTCTGATTACCACTATCATAAGTAGGCTTACGCTTCTGACCAACCATATTTGCTTAGGGTTACAAAAGTACGCAAAACAGTGTGAACACAAAGATAACAGAGACAACGTCTTAACACAAGGGTAACATGCGGTGAACTGGGAAGAAGGAGGGCACATTCAGTCTGTCGTTTGTAAACAATGGACACAGCGTCATGTGTAAGTCGCGTATTATGTCAGCGTACTACGGAGAGCACACTACATATATATTTTCAAAAAAACCGTAAAATCGAAAAATACGTAAAACGAATGAATGTAAAGCGGGGAGTGTCTGTACTATTTACAGACAAGTGCAAGAAAAAAGCTACAGTATGAGTGACACTACTATATATCAAATAGTATGAACAGTGGTATTAACAGTGCAGAGAAATATATACAAATGATTACATACTGTATGTGTATATTTATTCAATCATTATTTGTACCACTTATTCTGTTTAGGTTAAAAGGGGAAGCTGTAGCCAATACCAGAATACTATTTGTGGAAGGGTCCATCCTGGACCAACAATCATTCACTTTCATCTTCTCACCGAAGGGCAATCCAGAATAACCAATTAGCCTAATTTGCCTGGTTTTGGATCTGTGTGACTATACACTCTTGGCTAGAAAGAAATCAGTCCAAGTCTCTGAAAATATTTCTTTATTTATAATCATACCCTTAATTCCAGTGCTTCTCAGTTATTTTCTGTTGTGTCCCCCTCCAGGAAGAGGAAAACATTTCGCGCTCCTCAACTATAAATAGTGTCATTTGTCTATAAAATTGTTATAAGTAATCCTCTGCATAACAATATCCTTATTAACATTATGGAATACAATAAATAAATAAATCAATATAGATCAACTTCCAAAAAAGAATAACTTTATTAACAATTTTTTAGTCTTTAAACAAAAAGATTTAAAGTGCATCATTTACCTGAATTTTTTTTTTAAATGTATCCTTATTTAAACTGTAAACATTAGAGATTAGAATCATTTGATACTGAAAAATAAAATGAAATAAAATCAATAAATAATAATAAAATCAAATTGATCAACAACATTAACTCAGGAGCACAATATATGAAACACTTTAACCTACCAAACAAAAATGAATAAAACAATTTGGGTTTGGTTTTTTTTTTTTTTGTCAAAAAATGATTAAGTAACACTTAATGGCTACAATGAGCATGTTTCCCAATGCACAGCTTTTCAGAGCAGGGTTTAAAGCGTAATACCACAACTCTCAGCTTCTGCTCAATGTTGAACTGGGACCTGCACTTATTTTCACAGCAGTGTTGTCATTCAGCATGACAGAGACCGTGTCTGCTGCAGGTAGGATCAGTTTCTCTATGCTGTGGGGTTTGTTGTACTGAGCAATTTGGTACGCCATCTTATATGATGCTAATAGAGTTCGCTGGTTTGCTGGAGTAGCATTCACAAAGCGGGATGGTTGTTGGAAATATTCGGCACGTTTTTGCTGAAAAACTCAAGCGGCTTCTCAGTGTGATTGGGGTGTAATGTCTCTAAGTGACGCCTTAATTTATTTTGCTTCATGCTGTCTTCTACCAATGTTTTCAAACACAGTAAACACAGCTGTCCCCTCGTTTCTCACTGTAGTCACAGTGAAGCCAAGTGCTACATCTACTTCATCATACCTCCTCGACTTTTGTTTCTCTCGACTGTCTCCATCTCTCTCAACCTCTCTTTTCGTCCCTGTTAAAAAATTTTCATGGTGGGTTTATTAACTTCACTTCATATTTTACCACTGAGCTAATTTGCTCTGGGCACACTCTGACAGTGAGGGAGCCACTGCCGCCTACTGTAGTGGGTGTACAATTACGCTTTATTCTAGTGCGGCAAAACAAAAAACCCAAAACATGTTCCTGGGTCGTCCGGCATCGCTTGGAGGTGGGGGTGGGTGGGGGACTATTTGAGAACCACTGCTTTATTCTATTGTAGTTGGTCTCTGGGCTTAACATATTGACCCAAATACATTCAGTGTTGGCTGAATATCTCAATTTATGAGACCCAGTTGTTACATACACATTTTTGAACGCATAGTTTTATTCTGAGTAGAATAATATTGCACATATCATTCATTCATTCGTTCATCTTAACTAGGGTTGCTGGAGTCTATGTCAGCTGAATCTGGGTACACCCTGAATAGTTCACCAGCCCATTGCGGGCCAACGCGAACACACACACACACACACACACACACACACACACACACACACACACACACACAGGAGTGATTTAGAATAGCCAATTCGCCTAATGTGCATGTTATTGGCTTGTGGGAGGAACCCGAAGCACCTGGAGGAAACCTATGCAAGAACAGAGAGAACATACAAACTACACACAGAAACACCTGCGCCCCAGGAATCAAATCCAGGCCTTCTTTCTCTGAGACGGACATGCTAATCACTATATTACACACATTAAGAATTTAAATAGTCAGTCACCATAAACAAATTTCTAGAGCAATCATAACACACAAACTCGCAGTAGGTTTGCAAAGGTTCATGATGGAAAGTAAATAATTTGAGGGAAAAAGTGTTCCTGAAACACTCTTTTCTTAAACAGGTCTACATAACATCTTCCGAAAGGTACGCTCTCAGATCATACGTTCCCTCAGAGGTATAATCCGAAAGTAATAATTTAGGCTTCACATCTGAACTGAATTTTCACCCTACTAAGAATCGGCATGTAAGTAAACAGGCAGTTATGCAAATCCCATATTTTCAGCCCTCATCGTGATTCTGCTGCTATACTCAGTGCATCTCAGTATCAGCTCTCATAGAAGAGGACCTTTCAGTTATTTGTCGGGAATGCTAAAGCAGATTTGTATTTGACCTTAAGCACATGTTTGTATTCACTGCTCCTCACCCATAGACTAATTCTCATCTCCACTGCAATGTAATGTCGGGTCAGTATACTGCAGAATGACGAAGCTCATCTCTATAAATGTGACTTTGCAGGCACGGCTGAAAGAGGCACACCACAGCCCCACAAGAATGCTGGTACTTTATGAAAGTCTGGATGCCTTCCCAAAATGATGACAGATGAATTATTGAGCTGTGTTCAGCGAGACGGGCTGCCACTACTCCATTCAGACTAGAAGGAGGAAGATGAGTGAGAGAAGAGACGAGTCTTGCTGAAGCCACTGCACACCAGGCTTTCTGGACTGTGACCATCCACTCTAATGAGATAATTAGCATTAAAGCCAAGCTGCCATGATCAGTGATGGTCTTGGGTTAAAAACGACTTGAGACAACTGCAGATTTGATGCACAATCACATTATAATCATAACAGCAGCTAGCTGAGACAAAGCCTCATGGATGCATATTTTGGGTCCTGTGTGAGAAAGCTGTAAAAGCACTTGGGTTAAAATATAGCGTAATAATTTTTACAATTTTAAAAAATATGTACACACTGAAAGTTCCTCATATTCAGAATCATGTTATACACAATTTAAGGCAATTAGTCACAATATTACAAAAAGTGTCTGGATTCCCTTGATAGTGGAGTGCCCCAGGCATGAAGGATGACTCATCCCCTGTCCATCTGGACTCATGGTACCATTGACTTAATACTGATTGACACCAAAATAAATACAAAGACTTGTTACAAAGTTTCACGTTAACATTTAGAATATAAAAAAACACCAAGGTCCTTTAGATGACAAACAACTGAGGTGAATGCACATATTGACATTTTATGTAGTATATCAATTTCATAGTTTTCTACATTAACCATTAAACAACTTTTATTTTAGATCTCAGACTGCAGAGGTGCATTCTGGGAGTATTGATATTTGAAAAGTGATGGTGTTGTAATTGGTTCTCTGTGTCAATCTTTTGTGATATCATCATCACCACCCAAACCCTTACACACGGAAACGCTCGCTCTCGCTCTCTCTCTCTCTCTCTGTGGCAACACGGAACATGAACTTGTTAAACAGACAATTAAACTAACAAACGGCCATGGAAAATCAGCAAAAGAAAGGTTGTGACCAGAAAACTCGATGTTAACCTTTCCTTCATTTGTTCTGCAATGAATTTTGGAAAGGCAGGTTAGACATGGAGGCTTATTTATTTTCTCCTTTAAGAAGCCACATGACAATACTATTATAACACCAGCCTCAGACATTTATGAGTAAAGATATCAATTGGCTGCTCTTGTTATATGTATTTGTTTTACTTATGTTTACTTATTCTGACTGGGCAAAAGTCCATTCTGTTTGTGTAGTGAGTTACACTTGCTAGCCTCTGAGTCGGCCTCCCTGTTTGTATACAGAGTAGGGGTCCCCTAGTTTGAGTAATGCTACACACATGTGAAAACGTCAGGATGCTATATAAGGACAGAGATGGCCTAGAGAAGAAAGCAACGAGGGACTGCTCCTTCCGGTTAAGCCTGTTGTTCATATAGTGGCACCATTTTCAAACACAGAGGTATCTTCTCTGCATGAGGCAACAAACAATTTCTCATCACTTTCTTCGGGAATTTCTGAAAGGTGTCTGAAGAGGAGAAACTCTTTATAGCTAGACTCAGTTAGGAGACCATGGAGCATTCTCTGGATGAGGAGTTTCCAAATATAGTACGATTGCAATGGGTCTGAGCCCTACTCCAGGAACTGGGGATTACCCACATGTCTCAGAGAAAAATCACTGGAACTGTTCACGGATTCTGTCTGTCTTCCTTTCGGCTTTTTCCCTTTTACTCGGGAATGGCCACAGCGAATCATCTTGATTCGCACGTTTCATTTGGCAGAGGTTTTTACGTCGGATGCCCTTCCTGTCACAACCCTTTTAGCAAGGGACAGAAACACGCTGACGACTTTCCAGCCTACTCTTTACGAATGTCAGCAATGGTTCTTTTACATGCCTCTCACCATAGACAGTGACAGACATGGCCCACCTTTGATAACCCAGTTAGCTGTACTGGGGGTGGAACTGTTCACGGATTATATCTGATAAAGGACTCTTTGTGACGGTTACGGTATTCAGGAATCAGGTCAGATTATATCTCTTGAATGTTGTGTAGCTGTGTTGGTTTACTGTGTTATGTTAGGATTGTTCTAGGAATAAACCACATGTTTTTTAACAAAAAAACACTGATCTTTTTATTTCCCTAGACATTCCAGCCAGTGTTGCAAAATCTAATATTTTGTTTCAATAACAGACCGGGTGCTGGTCAAGATTGTGTGAGGGTTCATCTGGGATCTCTCGCGTACTCAATAGTAAAAAATTTAGTAGGTTTCACCTGGACACATTGTTTACATTGCTAATTAGATCTTTCTCAGTGTTTTTTTGTTATTGATTCAGCATAACCTGGCAGACTTCAAACCTGAGGCATTTGTTGAAGATCCCGACCCTGATTTACTTCAACATTTCACAAAAGAACAGTTGTTGAGTTTGGGCCAACATTTAGGGCTAGAGATGAGAAGGGCTTTGAGACAGTCTGAACTCCTTGCTAGAATCATGTAAGATTGAGTTAACAAAGGTTTAATTGAACAGAGTGAGTGGGGAAACATCAAAAGATGACAACCTAGCTATGCAGTTAGAATTAAAAAAGTTAGAAATGCAATATGAGCGAGCAATAAGAAGAGAAAGAAATTGAGTTAAAATGATTGGAGTTTGAAAACGGTAAATTAGAATGAGTTCCACATGCTGCTCCAATTAACAGTTTTGATGTTACTAAACACATCAGACTTGTCCCACCTTTTCAAGACAAAGAGGTTGATAAATATTTCTTACACTTTGAGAAGGTAGTTGAAAATTTAAAATGGCCCAGGGAAAACTGAATTATGCTATTGCAAAGCGTACTGACTAGGAAAGCCAGAGAGATTTATATACAACTTCCAGTGGAAGCTGTTATGGTCTGTATTTTGGGGACTTTGAATTTGGTGGCTCTGTTCTCTAACTCTGTTTGCTCCCCAGCGGTGCAGACTCTGGCTGATGGGTGTGGCTGACCCACTCGGGCTGTCCTCGATTACACAGGACTCAATAGCATCACAGTAAAAAATAAATACCCCCTCCCTCTCATTGACTCAGGCCTCAGCCCTCTCCACGACGCTGCCATTTTCTCAAAATTAGACTAAAGAAATGCTTGCCACCTAGTCCGGATTTGGAAAGGAGAAGAATGGAAAACCGCTTTTAACACACACCTGGGGCACTTTGAATACCTGGTGATGCCTTTTGGTTTGACGAACACCCCTCTGGTTTTCCAAGCTTTAGTAAATGACGTTCTCAGAGACATGCTGAACCGATTCGCGTTTCTTTACCTAGACGACAACCTGATCTTCTCCAAGGATCACCACGAACATGTTCACCACTTAAGAATGGGCCTTAAAAGACTCATAGAGAATAAGTTATACATTAAAGCTGAGAAATGTGAGTTTCATGTGTCTACAGTCTCCTTCTAGGTTACATTGTGGAAAAGGGGAAGTTAAAACCGGATCCGCAGAAGGTGAAAGCGATGCTAGAGTGGCCAGTTCCAGCAACACACAAACAGCTACAAAGATTTCTGGGGATTTACAAACTTCTACAGAAGGTTCATGTGGGACTATAGCTGCCTAGCAGCCCCCCCTCATGCAGCAAACATCACTCAAGACACCCTTTAAATGGTCCCCTAGTGCTCAGAAAGCGTTTAACAGACTGAAAACCAGATTCATCAATGCACCCGTACTGGTCCACCAAGACCCCACACTGCAGTTCGTGGTGGAGGAGGACACCTCAGATTTGGGAGTCGGGGCTGTCCTCTCCTAGCGCTCCCCTGCAAACCAGAAACTACACCTATGCACATTCTTTTCCCATCTCCTGACTCCGGCAGAACGAAATTATGATGAGGGAAACCGTGAGCTGCTGGCAGTGGTCATGGCGCGCCAAGAGTGGCGGCACTTGCTGGAAGAAGCTTCCCACCCCTTCATTGTCTGGACAGACCACAAAAATCTACCTCTATTTGGCTAAGAAGTTGAACTCCTGGCAGGTACGATGGTCCCTCTACCTGGGGAGGTTCAATTTTACCCCCACATACCATCCCGGCTTGCGAAATACCAAACCAGATGCTCTCTCCCCGAAGTACTCCTCGGGGGAAGACACCGCAACAGAAACCATCCTACCCGCCTCCTGTGTGCTTGGAGCTGCTCGGTAGGAGGTGGAGTGCCTGGTCCAGGACACCCAACAGGGGAACCATAGCCCGAAGGGTGTCGTCAGGGACGATTATATGTTCCTCTGCCTGCTAGAACTCCAGTGCTCCAGTGGGGACATGCGTTCAAATTGGCCTGCGACCCCTGGGTTCACCAGACTCTTTTCCTCCTTCAACAATGCTTCTGGTGGCCAACCATAGCAGCCAACACCAGAGAGTATGTCGCAACCTGTGCCACCTGTGCCCGAAACAAGTTGTCCCACCGTGCACCATCACCCTTCTCCTCCAACCCTTGCCCATACCTCATCACCCCTGGTCACACAATGCTGTGGACTTTGTTACTGGTCTACCCCCATCCGAAGGCAACACTGTCATCCAGCCCATAGTAGACCACTTCTCAAAGGTGGCTCATTTCATCCCCCGACCCAATCTCCCATTAGCCATGGAAACAGCTGTCCTGTTGGTCCAAAATGTTTTCCACCTCCATGGGATCCCCCAGGACATTGTTTCCGACCAAGGCCCCCAGTTCACATCCAGGGTATGGAAAGAGTTTTGTAACACCCGAGGAGTTTCCAGCAGCCTGACCTCCGGCTACTACCCACAATCCAATGCTCAACCGGAACGAGCTAATCAGAGCCTAGAATATTCCCTGCATTGTGTTGCTTCCCATCTCCCAGCCTCCTGGTCCACACACTTACCATGGATTGAATACTCCCATAACTTCCTGATCTGCGCTGCTACAGGTATGTCCCCCTTCATGATGGTGAACGGTTTCCAACCCCCTCTGTTCCCCAGTCAGGAGACCAAAGTGGCTGTCCCCTCAGCCCAGGCCCACTTCCGCAGAGCACACCGGGTCTGGAAGGAAGCTCGTGCTACCCTGAAAAGGTCAGCAGCCCGGAATCAGCAGATCGCCGATCGGCACTAGTCTATAATGTCGGGCAACAGGTTTGGCTCCCCTCCAGAGACCTTCCTCTTCATGCTGATTCCAAGAAAATGGCTCCCAAGTACATTGGTCCTTACACCATTGAGCGCATCATGAACCCCAGTGCCGTTTGGCTGAAACTCCCAGCGGCTCGCAAGGTACATCCTGTTTTATATGTTTCCTTGGTGAAACCCGTGGTGGAAAGCCCCCTTCATCCTCCTACTGACCTTCCACCCACTTCCCCCCAGCTGGTTGATTGACACCCGGCTTATTTAGTCAACCGCATCCTCGATATCTGCAGGCGGGGTCATGGCTACCAGTACCTGGTGAATTGGAGGGGTATGGTCCCAAGGAACACTCATGGATCCCTTTGTCCCTGATCCTGAACCCTGACTTGCTGTCCGAGTTCTACAGCAGGTTCCCAGACAAGCCTGGTCGGACGTCACGTGGTGCTCCTTGGGATGGGGGGGGGGGGGTACTGTTATGGTCTGTGTTCTGGGAGACTGAATTTGGTGGCTCTGTTCTCTCCTCAGCAGTGCAGGCTTCGGCTAAGGGGCGTGGTTGACCTACTCGGGCTGATTGCAGCAGTGCACACCTGATTCCACTCCACAAATCTACTCCCTATAAAGCAGGGGTCTGGAACTATGGCTCGCGAGCCAGATGTGGCTCTTTTTGATGATCAGGTGGCCTTTCTTAACAGAACAACCAATACATAATTTCACTGTCACTTAAATAAAAATACAAAAAAAGTCATCAAATAAAACAAAAACAGATGTTTTTTTTGAAACAGATGTTTCAGATGAATCTATCTATTTTCAATACCACATCACTGTGGCGCACAGCAGAGAGCCAATCCTTTCTGTACGCTAGTATGTAGACGGGGCCGATACCTTGAAACTCTAATTTCATTGGATTATAACAACAGCCACAGACTATGCATGTTGTTTTTGAGTAAAGAGGTACATTTCCCTCGTTTTTTGATCAGCTCATTTGCACGCAGCCGAGCAGAGCTGGCAAGCAAATACAAATAGACAGACATGGAAAAACTTCAACCTGCAGACCAGCTGATTGCCAAAAGTTGGGATGCGCTTTCTGTCACATAAACACGGCAGGGGTTGAGTCCTGTCATAATGACCATGTTTGGCTCCACATATGCATGCGAGCAGTCCTTCTCACCTGAAAAACATCACGACCAACCTGTAGTCACGTTTAACAGATGGAAGCCTAAACACCTGCATGAAGCTGAACCTCAACACGTTTTAACCAGACTACAAAGCCATCAGCAAAACCATGCAGCACCAGAAGTCGCATTAATACGAAGTATTTTTCTTATTAATAAATAACTTTGTTTTAACAATGTTGTTTAAATAAATTCAGAGTTTTATTATACTCTCAAATTGTTAGTCTTCTTTTTCAATTTAGTCGTATTCATTCATTATTAAAAAAATAATAATAAATAAATAAATTATTTATATATATATATATATATGAAGGTCGTTGGTGTAAGAGAAGAAGATGCAAAGGATAGGGTGAGATGGAGGCAGATGATTCGCTGTGGCGACCCCTGAAGGGAAAAGCCGAAAGGAAAAGAAGAAGATATATATATATATATATAAAGTTGATGAGCCATACAATGAAGCTATGGGAAAGAATAGTGGAAGCAAGACTAAGGGCAGAGGTCAGCATTTGTGAACAACAGTTTGGTTTCATGCCAAGAAAGAGCACCACAGATGCAGTGTTTGCTTTGAGGATGTTAATAGAGAAGTACAGAGAAGGTCAGAAGGAGCTGCATTGTGCCTTTGTGGATCTGGAGAAAGCATATGACAGGGTGCCGAGAGAAGAACTGTGGTATTGTATGAGGAAGTCTGGAGTGACAGAGAAGTATGTTAGAGTGGTGCAGGACATGTATGATAGCTGTAAGACAGTGGTGAGGTGTGCTGTCGGTGTGACAGAAGAGTTCAAGGTGGAGGTGGGACTGCATCAAGGGTCAGCTCTGAGCCCCTTCTTGTTTGCTATGGTGATGGACAGGCTAACAGACGAGGTTAGACAAGAATCTCCATGGACGATGATGTTTGCAGATGACATAGTGATCTGTAGTGAGAGCAGAGACCAAGTGGAGGAAAATCTAGAGAGGTGGAGGTATGCCCTGGAAAGGAGGGGATTGAAGGTTAGTCTTAGTAAGACAGAATACATGTGTGTGAACGACAAGGACCCAAGAGGAACTTTGAGGTTACAGGGGGCAGAGATAAAGAAGGTGGAGGATTTTAAGTACTTCGGCTCAACAATCCAGAGCAATGGAGAGTGTGGAAAAGAGGTGAAGAAGCGTGTGCAGGCAGGTTGGAATGGATGGAGAAAAGTGTCCGGTGTGATGTGTGATAGGAGAGTATCGGCAAGAATGAAGGGAAAAGTGTACAAGACGGTGATGAGGCCAGCAATGTTGTATGGTTTAGAGACAGTGGCCCTGGGGAAAAGACAGGAGTCAGAGTTGGAGGTAGCAGAGATGAAAATGTTGAGGTTCTCTTTGGGAGTAACGAGGATGGATAGGATCAGAAATGAGTACATCAGAGGAACAGCACATGTAAGATGTTTTGGAGACAAAGTCAGAGAGGCTAGATTGAGATGGTTTGGACATGTACAGAGGAGGGATAGTGAGTATATTGGTCGTAGGATGCTGAGGCTGGAACTACCAGGCAAAAGGCCCAGAGGAAGACCAAAGAGAAGATTTATGGATGCGGTGAAGGCGGACATGAAGGTCGTTGGAGTAAGAGTAGAAGATGCAGAGGATAGGGAGAGATGGAGGCAGATCATTTGCTGTGGCGACCCCTGAAGGGAACAGCCGAAAGGAAAAGAAGAAAAAGAAGATATACATGGCTCTCGGAGGATTAGATTTTAAAATGTATTTTTTTGGCTGGCTTAGTCAAAAATGTTCCTGACCCCTGCTATAAAGACAGGATGCACGTTCACCTCTGTGCCACAAGATTGCCTCGCATCACGCAGTCGATACCCGTGTTTCTCTCTGGCACCTGGTTATAGCTGTGCTTTGCTAGTTTTCTATGCCTCAGTCATCAGTGTTTGTTATTTTTCTTACATCACCACCAGTGTTTGTGTTTGTCTCTTGTCTCCAGTATTGCCCTGAGTAAAATAAATCGTTCCTGTTGCTGCTGAGAGCCGAAACTTAACAAAAGCCACTGCTGACTATGACCAGGTTAAATGGTTGATCCTAAAGGTTATGAGTTGGTTCCAGAGGCTTACCATCAGAAATTCAGATATTTGGAAAAGCGTAAAGATCAGACCTATGTTGAATTTGCCAGAACTAAAATGCAGTTGTTTGACTGTGGTGTAGTTCTAAAAATGTAATGAAAAATTTTGATAATTTACGCAAGTTGATTCTGATTGAAGAATTTAAGTGCTGTATTAATGCAGATGTTAAAACTTTTCTTGACAAGAGAAGTCCTGAAACACTTGACATTGCTGCTCAATTAGCTGATGATTATTCATTAACACCCAAAATGTCCTTTGCTATCAAATCTAATCAGTCATTTACAAACAAGCAATTAAATCTGTATGGCCAAAAGAAGTTTAAGGTGCAGTGTTACGTATGCCAAATGAATTCTATCCTGGACGAGCCCTCAATTTTGTTACGTATGGAATTTAGAAGATGAAATTGCCCCATGAAACCAGCAAAGCATGACAGACCACGACATAAACTATATACAATTTAATAATATGAACAAAGGAAGGTAAAATAATAACTTACATCTTACAGCTAAACAACATACAAATTAAACAAAGGGTCCCATAGTCACGAAGCACCTGCAGCATGGTAAATTTAGAGACGGCGCGCTGGCGGGGAAAGGCTTAGAATCCCGCCTGCTAAAAGAAACAAATGATTAATATCCTCGCGTGAGCTGTGGGTGAACGTGGATGATGGACTTTGACGATGAAATCCCGAACAACAAAACTGGGTTGACGCGCATTCCATGATCCGCCTTGGATGAGTTGATCCACCTCGATGAGTTAGACCATCCATGCGCCAAAGACACCCGAATAGACTTCTTAGGTGATCTGTGTCAGCTGAAGAGACCCAAAGAGACTGGAGCCAGTGGCAACAGGTCCTAAATATATATTCTTAAAGTTCCATAAAGTTTGATTCTGCAAAATTCTACATCTCCTGACCCACCACCAGGGCGCATTCGTAACTAGGTCCATGCTGGAAATTTCCCTATTGGAAAGTTCCAGACCTAATTAGACCATGTAGGCAAAAAACAACAGTGACCCAAAAACAGCTGATTAATACCATGTGCCTCTCTTTACAGCACATGAAGTCAACGTTTACACATCCATTATTTTTATATTTACATTTATACAAATATTTACATGCCCATAACAGCAGTTACACAGTACCCCAGATAATGCAAATACGTCCACTGCATCAGCTCAGTCCACATCCACTGTGTCCGAGTCAAATAAAATCCAGTCCTTTACAAAGAAAATCTGTAATTACTGCAAAAAAGGTCATCTAATATCTGATTGCTGGAAACTCACAAATAAACCGAAGGGCAAACCTTCTAATTTTATACCAAAACCTATGCACAGCATAACACAAGAGCTAAAATCGATCATATAAATAATGGGTACAACTCATTCATTGACTTAAGAAGAAAAAGAAAAAGAGTTCGATGCTACGGAGGCCAATGTGCTGTCTAACTCCAAAGAAGAGTTCATAGCTTGCGGGGTAAAAACCTCATTTGATTCCAGCGAGAGTAGTTCAAATAAGGCTTGGTCCTTTCAAGACTCCCATGAGGAATTTTATTGAAATAAGGATGTAGATTCCTTTCATGACTCTACAGTAGAGTTTATGACTGACAGTGTCAGTCCTTTGAGTGATAAATTTGAGGTAGAAGATTCCTCTCCTGACTCTGAAATGGAGTTGTTTGAGCCATTCATATATGATGGTTTTGTATCACTTTTGACTGATTTTTCAGGTTCTATCCCGATTAGAATTTTGAGAGACACTGGTTCAGGCCAGGCTCTCATGTTAGCATACACGTTGCCGTTTTCTTACAGATCTTTTACGGGTGCCTATGCACTTTTACATGGTGTGTTTTCAAATAAGCACACTTCAGTTCCACTTCAGTGTATATTTAAGGTCAGATTTGATTTCTGGAAATATTACTGTGGGCATAAGAACTACCTTACCCTTTAAAAGAAATTCAATTGCTTCAATTTAATGATATTGCAGGTGACAAAGTACAGCTTGTGCCAATAGTGACGGAAAAGCCATCACTTGATCAGGACGCTGATCCTGATAGTCAGGAAATTCCTGGTTCGTATCCTTCTTGTGCTGTAACTAGGTCTATGGCCAAGGAAAAAACATGTGAGAATAATGGTCCAGATAAAAACACAAAGGGAGTCACTAGTGACTTGTCTAACAACTCACCTGTACAGGATGTAACATTTTCAAGGTCAGAACTTATCATGGAACAGCATAAGGACCCTGATATTTCATGCTTGCTTCACAGGGCAGTACTTAAAGATGAATTGTGACAAAACCAAAATTATTTCTATGTTAAAAATGTACTGCTCATGTGAAAATGGCGACCACCTGATGTATGTGCTGGTGATGAGTGGGCTGTCAAACATCAAATAGTGGTTCTCAAAAGCTCTTCTTCTTCTTTTTCTTTCAGCTGTTCCCTTCAGGGGTCGCCACAGCGAATCATCTGTCTCCATCTCACCCTATCCTCTGCATCTTCTGCTCTTACTCCAACTACCTTCATGTCCTCCTTCACCACATCCATGAATCGTTGGCTCAAGGCCTTCTGTCTGGTAGTTCCAACCTCAGCATCCTACTGCCAATATACTCACTATCCCTCCTCTGTACATGTCCAAACCATCTCAATCGAGCCTCTCTGACTTTATATGTGCTGTCCCTCTGATGTGCTCATTCCTGATCCTATCCATCCTCGTTACTCCCAAAGAGAACCTCAACATTTTCATTTCTGCTACCTCCAACTCTGCCTCCTGTCTTTTCCCCAGGGCCACTGTTTCTAAACCATATAACATCACTGGCCTCAATACCGTCTTGTACACTTTTCCTTTCATTCTTGCTGATACCTTCCTCTCACACATCACACCCGACACTTTTCTCCAACCATTCCAACCAGCCTGCACATGCTTCTTCACCTCTTTTCCACACTCTCCATTGCTCTGGATTGTTGAGCCGAAGTACTTAAAATCCTCCACCTTCCTTATCTCTGCTACCTGTAATCTCACCGTTCCCCTTGGGTCCCTGTCGTTCACACACATGTATTCTTTCTTACTGAGGCTAACCTTCATTCCTCTTCTTTCCAGGGCATACCTCTACCTCTCTAGATTTTCCTCCACTTGTTCTCTGCTCTCACTACAGATCACAATGTCATCTGCAAACATCATAGTCCATGGGGAATTTTGTCTCACCTCATCTGTCAGCCTGTCCATCAATATAACAAACAAGAAGAGGCTCAGAGCTGACCCTTGATGCAGTCCTACCTCCACCTTGAACTCTTCTGTAACACCAACAGCACACCTCACCACTGTCTTACATCTCACCCAGAGGTGAAAGAGTGGTCATTGGGGCAGACTTCAATGGACATGTCGGTGCAGGTTTGGTATCCAGGACAGGAACACAGAAGGACAGATGTTGATAGATTTTGGAAAAAGTATGGAAATGGCTGTGGTAAATACTTTCTTCCAGAAGAGATAGGAGCATAGGGTGACTTATAAAGGCGGCGGTAGGAGTACACAGGTAGACTACATTTTGTGTAGACGATGTAATTTGAAGGAAGTCAGTGACTGCAAAGTAGTAGTGGATGAGAGTGTTGCCAAACAGCATAGGATGGTGGTGTGTAGGATGCCGCTTATAGTGAGAAAGGTGAAGAAGGCAAAGGCAGAGCAGAAGTCAAAGTGGTGGAAGCTGAAAAAGGAAGTGTCAGGTTGTCTTCAAGGAGGAGTTGAAACAGGCTTTTGGTGGTTAGGAAGTGCTTCCAGATGACTGGACAAATACAGCTAATATGATCAGGGAGACAGGTAGGAGAGTACTTGGCGTGTCATCTGGAAAGAGAGTAGATAAGGAGACCTGGCGGTGGAATGAGGAAGTGCAGGAGTGTATACAAAGGAAGAGGTTAGCTAAGAGGAAGTGGGACATTGAGAGGACCGAAGAGAGTAAACAGGAGTACAGGGAGACACAGCGTAAGGCAAACGTAGTGGTGTTTAAGGCCAAACAGGGGGTGAATGATAACTTGTATGCTAGGTTGGACAGTAAGGAGGGAGAAAATGATTTATACAGGTTGGCACAGCAGAGAAATAGAGATGGGAAGGACGTGCAGCAAGTTAGAGTGATTCAGGACAGAGAGGAAAATGTATCAACTGATGACAGAAGTGTGCTGGGAAGATGGAAAGAGTACTTTGAAGACCTGATGAATGAGGAAAATGAGGGAGAAAAAAAAAAGAGTAGAAGGGGTGACTGTTGAGGACCAGGAAGTAGCAAAGATTAGTAAGGGTGAAGTGAGGAGGGCATTGAAGAGGATGAAGAGTGGAAAGGCAATTGGTCCTGATGACATACCGGTTGAGGTATGGAAGTGTCCAGGGGAGGTAGCAGTAGATTTTCTGACAAGAACATTCAACAAGGTCTTAGAGAGTGAGAAGATGCCAGAGGAATGGAGGAGAAGTGTGCTTGTGCCCATTTTTAAGAACAAGGGAGATGTGCAGAGCTGTGGCAACTAAAGAGGGATAAAGTTGATGAGCCATACGATGAAGTTATGGGAAAGAATAGTGGAAGCAAGACTAAGGGCAGAGGTCAGCATTTGTGAACAACAGTTTGGTTTCATGCCAAGAACAAGCACCATAGATGCAGTGTTTGCATTGAGGATGTTAATAGAGAAGTACAGAGAAGGTCAGAGGGAGCTGCATTGTGCCTTTGTGGATCTGGAGAAAGCATATGACAGGCTGCCGAGAGAAAAGCTGTGGTATTGTATGAGGAAGTCTGGAGTGGCAGAGAAGTATGTTAGAGTGGTGCAGGACATGTATGAGAGATGTAAGACAGTGGTGAGGTGTGCTGTCGGTGTGACAGAAGAGTTCAAGGTGGAGGTGGGATTTCATCAAGGGTCAGCTCTGAGCCCCTTCTTGTTTGCTATGGTGATAGACAGGCTGACAGACGAGGTGAGATAAGATTCCCCATGGACTATGATGTTTGTAGATGACATTGTGATCTGTAGTGAAAGCAGAGAACAAGTGGAGGAAAATCTAGAGAGGTGGAGGTATGCCCTGGAAAGGAGAGGAATGAAGGTTAGCCTCAGAAAATCAGAATACATGTGTGTGAATGAGAAAAATCCAAGAGGAACGATGAGGTTACAGGGGGCAGAGATAAGGAAGGTGAAGGATTTTAAGTACAGTAAAACCTCCGCTTACGAATGCTTAAGCTAACGATCTTTTCGCCTCAAGAACATTAAATTTGCGAGCATACAGTCTCTGCTGACGAACTAGTTTTCGGCGGACGAACCAAATCACATGGTCGAACAGCGCCACGGTGGCGGCCACGAGAAGCTGACGCACGCTCACAGCGTCACAGTTCGTCACACCCTTTCTTTGAGTGCGGAAGTGGTTTTGTTTGATAGACATTTTGGACCATAGTGAGTGTACTTTTGCTATTATGGGACCGAAAAAGACCCCACCACAGGCGGAGATCATTGAAAAACACGAACGAGGTGTGCGTTTGTGTGACTTAGCGTCCCAGTACCAGTACGCTAAGTCTACCATTGCTCCCATCCTTAAGAACAAGGAAGCTATTCGAGGGTGCGTGTGTGGCTAAGGGTGTTTCCAAACAGTAGGCGTTTCCAAACTCTCCTTCCAAACAGTAAGTCCTTCCCTCCCTCCTCCTCCCACTCCATTCCATCAAGCCATCAACTACCATCACAAAGATAAATAAACGACTTTATTATACAGTACAGTTTATTTCTTTAATTACAATACAATAGCACATTTATTATACATAAAATAAGGTATATTTTTGTGTAGTTTTAAGGCTTATTTAGTAGAAAATTATGTTTTATGGGGACCTGGGAACGGATTATTCTCGTTTTAATGGTTTCTTATGGGAAATAAATGTTCGGAAGACGAACTTTTCGCCTTACACACACTTTCTGGGAACCAATTATGTTTGTGAGCTGAGGTATCACTGTACTTAGGCTCAACAATCCAGAGCAATGGAGAGTGTGGAAAACAGGTGAAGAAACGTGTGCAGGCAGGTCGGAATGGATGGAGAATAGTGTCGGGTGTGATGTGTGATAGGAGAGTATCGGCAAGAATGAAGGGAAAAGTGTATAAGACGGTGATGAGGCCAGTGATGTTTTATGGTTTAGAAACAGTGGCCCTGTGGAAAAGACAGGAGGCAGAGCTGGAGGAAGCAGAAATGAAAATGTTGAGGTTCTCTTTGGGAGTAACGAGGATGGATAGGATCAGGAATGAGTACATCAGAGGGACAGCACATGTAAGATGTTTTGGAGACAAAGTCAGAGACGCTAGATTGAGATGGTTTGGACATATACAGAGGAGGGATAGTGAATATATTGGTACTAGGATGCTGAGGTTGGAACTACCAGGCAGAAGGCACAGAGGATGACCAAAGATAAGATTTATGGATGTGGTGAAGGTAGTTGGAAGAAGAGGAGAAGATGCAGAGAGAGGGTGAGATGGAGGCAGATGATTTGCTGTGGCGACCCCTGAAGGGAACAGCCAAAAGGAAAAGAAGAAGTAGAGTTTCATACCTAATCCCAGTAAAAACATGTTATCAGTGAACATATTCACATGTGCGCTCAACCACTTAATCTTACTACTAGGGCTGCAGGGAGGCTGTGCCCATCTCAGCCACCATAAGGTGAGGGCGAGCTACACCCTGACCAGCCCTGCAAAACGTTGCAAGGCAACACACATACAGCCATTCACAAAACATTCATATCCATGTGAAACTAGACAATGAGTCTATTGTGCATGTTTTTAGACTGCAGGATGAAGTCTACGTATTCGGGGAGGAGCCCACACAATCACTGGGAGAAAAAGTAAACTCCATACAGAACCACCTAAGTCCGTGACACAAACCCAGGACCATCTTTCTATTACACCAGCCATTATCAAAAATAACGTTGATACATTTATCTTCTTTGATTTCTTCAGGGAGTTCCTAGAAGTCAGCTAATGAACAAAAATTGTATTTTATCACAGCTTCTGGTTGTTTATTTGGGACAAAATAGTAAAGCCAGGGTGAAGTGTGGTTCCTTTAAGTGTGGTGATTTTACCACAGGGTTGTATTCTCATTAACTCCAAAGTCACACATACAGCCTTAGTGATGGAACAGTGTGTTTCTCTCCCTGACTGAGGAGGTAATGATGTTCAGCTCCACAGGTCTTGACTTTACTACTTTTCAAGTTTGAAGTAGGCAGCGTCCTTGGTGACCCGCATGAAGGCGTGACAGCAGAGAGAAGTGCAAGGAGACAACAAAGGCTACAGTCATCACATTACACCTGGATATACCATTTACTTCCAGCATGTCCCCCCTCTCTTTGCCCCCATATACAGTATATCTTATTGATATTTATTTAGTGAGGTTACCAATCCCTTTCTATATTAATTCCAGGTGTAAGTGACAAATAATGAGATAAATTACATATTTCTTGGATAAAGTAAGCCTGTCCAAGGAAATTTGAAAGGATGCAATCATGTAAATGCTTTCAAGCAATTACAAAGATTGTCATCAAGATCTGCTTGAACATCTTATTATGAAAACTATTTATTAAAATACAGAAACCTTCACCGCTCCAACACACTCTTAATTTGTGTTCAACCTTGTTTCCCTTCTGAGCTAATGGCAAATGCAATCCCAGAAGAAAGCCACATAAATCACCGCCTCTAACTAAAATGATTAGAAAATCTTAAAGCTGTCACCAAGTTGTCTCTTCAAGCTGTTACTGAGCTTCTGTCTATCACAACAGTCTTTACATAAAATACAGCCAGTGTTAAAAACCAAGAAAGCCAAGCAAATGAGGTTTCACGCCATAATTAACGTGCACAAATTTGCATGACCATCAAATATAATTAGCATCCAATAACATAGGATGACACCATTCATAAGATAGTCCGTTGGGCTTTTTACACCCAAGCCATAGTGGCTCATCAGGCCAGTGCTTATCCCCTGTTTCCGTAGCATGAAGCGACTAGGAGTGCAACTCCTCCTGAATGGGACGCTAGTACATCGCAGGTTACCTTCCCAGTATATTTTTACTGGTACACATTTATACTGCTTGGTGAACAGAGGCACACTTGTGGTTGAGACCTTGCCCACGGGTCTTAGCACAGTGGGGGTCTAACTGGGATTTGCACACCCAACCTCCTGATCACAAGCACAGCACCCTAACCCCTTCGCCACCAGCCCCACCATTCATAAGAATTAGTGTCTAATTAATTTCTCTTCTCGATCTCAAAATAGGAGAAGTCATCAAAGATATTTCTATGGAAGCCTGAACAAATTACAATCATGACCTGATAAAAATCATTTGATTATCAAGGTGAAGGAACTAAAATAAGATAAGATTGGAGAGATCAGAATGAGAAAGAGGATAGAGCAA
This sequence comes from Plotosus lineatus, assembly GCA_024760905.1. Classification (NCBI taxonomy): domain Eukaryota; kingdom Metazoa; phylum Chordata; class Actinopteri; order Siluriformes; family Plotosidae; genus Plotosus; species Plotosus lineatus. The sequence continues at coordinate 33,831,068 of CM045735.1, forward strand.
TGGCATAGTTGTCAGCATGTCTACCTCACAGACAGAAGGTCCTGGGTTTGACTCCCATGCATGCATTTCTGTTTGTTTTGCAGTTTCTATGTTCTCCAGGGTGCATTGATGGCCCGTTGGTAAAGTGCTGGATTACTGATCCGAGGGTTGGAGGTTCAAGCCCCACTATCAATGGGTTGTCACTGCTGTCCCTCCAGTACAGCTAACTGGGATATCAAAGGCCGGCCATGTCTTTCACTGTCTATGACTTTCGTCAAGAGTAGCTGCATAGCCTTCAGCGTGTTTCTGCCCTGCGATGGCCTGGTGAGCTGTCCAGGATGCAGTCTACCCTCGCCCAGAGTCGAATGAGATGGGTGCCAGATTCCTCATGACCCTAATTATGAATAAGTGCTTCATGATTACACCCTGAACAGTTTGCCAGGCCATCGCAGGGCAGAAAAACACTAATGGCCATGCAGCCTCCTCGTGATGAAATTCAGCAATCATTTTTAAAAAATAAGTTAAGGACCCCCTCGATTAAAAAAAAAAAAAAAAAAAGCCCGTCATGTTCTAGAAAAACCGCAAGATCCTTTGTCCTAGAAACTTTGCCATTGGTGAATAAGCATTCTGATGGTTATAAGCACAATGAAACAAACAAAAAAAAAACCAGAATAATTCCTTACAGAATGATGACTCAATGACAAATGATACAAGCATCATAACCTTGAAAATGTTGTGGTCTGTTGTAAGTTAATAACTCCCTATAACTGAATAAACAGTAAGGCTGGAAAGAGACTGACTACATTTGCCATAATGCAAGTAACAACTCCTTGGCACTTACACAAGAACAGCTAGACTAACATATAGTTTAAAAATGTGATGGAGTTTTCTTTAATAAATAAGAAATACAATGCTACAATCATTCTATATTAAATACAGTCCCATATTAGGGATGGAGGAGCAAGTGGTTGTTGAGACGGATATAGCAGAAGAAGAAAAGATCATGGGAGAGGCAGAATAAAAAGGAATTTCCTGTGAATAAAGTGTAAGGAAGGCCATTAAATTTTAAAGTGATAGATCTTTTTGAGCACAGATGAATGAGGGCTCATTGAGAATCGGGCCTAAACATGACCAATGACCAGAAAGGAAAAGTGATGCAACACTGTGACATCATGCTTCTTACAGCTAGTCATTATAAGCAACAGGTTAGTAAATAACAACACTAAAACAGCTTCCTGTTTTGAGAAACAATGGAATGTGTTTAATTATATCAGTTTAAAGTAAAAAATAGACTTGTCACTGCTAAAAACATAATGCGTCCCTATCCCACAGTGCACAGTGTGTGAAAGACTGTGAAAGTGTAAAAGAACCGGAGTAGAACATTCTACATCACTGTATTATATAGAAATGCATGTGTTGGTGACCCGAGGGCTGGAGATGATCCAAAAAAGTTTATTTTCATGGATATTTAATTCATCAAACACACAAGCTTGGAAAATGGAGCTTGTTTTATGTATCAGTGCAACTGCATTGCTCATCTGTAAAACACTGCGACAAATACCACAAGAAGGTTAGAATTCACACTGACATAAAAGCTAATTTCTTTACTCATATTTCCACAAGAATTTATTTAATAGGTGCAAACATACATTTCCACTACATGTCCAACCGTTTTTGTGGGGTAGTAGCTTGAGCACCTCTATGACCCGGAGAGCTATGCCAGCAAGTAAACTAGTTCCTGGTAGGGTCACCCAAGCTGGACAGGTCAAAGGGTAGAAGTCAGACTAATCTGGACGACAACTTTCCTAGAGTATAACAGGTTGGCGTAGGGCTAACAACTCTACCTGGAAAATCAACTGTTACAAAAACATCAACGACAAATCAAAATCATCATGACTTGGGAACAGAAGGGCCCCAACACCGGAGGATTATGACGCAGTGTGGTGAAAACCACATGAGAGCTGTATTGCTGACTCCCCTTCTTAGCCCCAAGAAACCAACAAGATTAGCTACGTGGAACATCAGAACAATGTATGAGACAGGCAGGTCCTTCCAGATTGCAAAGGAAATGAGAAAATACAGCATCTCCATCCTAGGACTGAGTGAGTCAAGATGGCTCCAAACAGGCCAAGTAAAGCTAACAGGAGAGAAACAGTGCTGTACTCAGGACATACTGAGGAAGGTTCACCATACACCCGGGGAATTGACTTGGCGTTAACACCACAGGCATGACAAGCTCTTGTAGGATGGGAACCAGTAAGCCTAAGAATTATCACAGCCAAATTTGCCACAAAGAAGAAAAACATCAACATGAGTATCATCCAATGTTATGCCCCTACCAACGATCATATGATGACAGCAAAGAGATCTTTTACCGACAACTGCAGAGCGTGCTGAACAAACTCAAGGCGAAAGACATCACAGTGCTCATAGGCGACGTGAACGCAAAGATAGGGAGTGACAACACCGGATATGAGAAAGTAATAGGAACACACAGACTGGGACAAATGAATGAACACGGAGAACGCTTTAATAACATGTGCTCCCTGAACCGACTGGTGATAGGAAGAAGTATTTTCCCCTCACAAGCAGATCCACAAAGCCATGTGGCGATCTCCAGATTACATCACAGAGAACCAAATAGACCATATCTGCATTAACCAGAAATTCAGAAGATCTTGCCAGGATGTAAGAGTGAGACGAGAAGCAGATGTATCATCAGATCACCATCTCCTTATGATGACAGTACGACTCAAGCTCAAGAAGCTCACCACTAACAACAAGACAAGCCCAAGATACAACACCAACATGCTAAGGAATCGAAACACACAAACTAAGTTTCAGCTCAACCTCTCCAACAGATTCCAACCTCTCCAAGATCTCTAAAGGAGGACAGTATACTCTGTAGAGACCCAGTGGGAACATACCAAGAAACTCTGGCATGACACCTGCCAAGAGATAGTGGGATATAACAAGGCTCAACACAAAGAATGGATCTCTATCGATACATTGAAAAAAGTGGAAATCAGGAAGAGGAAGAAAGATGTGGTGAACACAAGTGCCAGGGCAGCCAAGGCAAGAGCACAGGAAGAGTATACCATTACAGACAAGGAAGTTAAACAGAGCTGCAAGAGAGACAAGAGAGCTCACATTGACAACCTTATCAGTCAAACAGAGGAAGCAGGAGGACAGGGAAATCTGACAGAGCTGTATATGGTGATAAAGAATCTAGCAAACAAGTTCCAGCAAACAGACAAGCCAGTCAAGGACAAAAATAGCAACCTACTCACAACAACAAAGCAACAGCTAAAGAGATGGGCAGAACATTTCTGAGAACTTCTCCTGTCCTGTCCTGTCTGGAGTCCTGCTCCAGAAGATCCACCAGAAATCCTTCTAGCCGAGAAAGATCTGCCAGTTAACTGTGACAGGCCATCAAAAGCAGAACTGAAGAGGGCCATCAAAAACCTGAAGAATGGAAAAGCAGCATGACCAGACAATGTTCCAGTAAAAGCCATAAAAGCTGACATGGAGACTGCTACAACCATGCTGTATAGCCTCGTGCTGGAGGAGAGAAGAACACTTCATCAAGCTACCCAAGAAGGGAGACCTTCGAGACTGTAATAACTACAGAGGAATCATGCTCCTGTCAGTCCCAGGGAAAGCACTAAACAGAGTGTTCTTGTCAAGAATGAGAGAGGCAGTCGGCAACAAACTCTGTGACCAACAAGCAGGTTTCCGCAAGAACAGATTATGTGCAAACCAAATTTCCAGCTTACGCATCAGTGTGGAACAGTCGCTGGAGTGGGGATCCTCATTGTATGTCAACTTCATTGACTACGAAAAGGCTTTTAACAGTGTGGATACCAGAGAAAATTGTCACCCTAGTCAAGTTCACATATGATCAGATGACTTGCAGAGTAAGACATGCTGGCCAGCTCTCAGATCCGTTTGATGTAGAAATGGGTGTGCGCCAGGGATGTCTGCTATCGCCCTTCCTTTTTCTCCTAGTCATTGACTGGATCATGAAGACAACAATAGTCAACAGAAAGAATGGGATACAGTGGACTCTGGGAACAACTAGATAATCTAGATTTTGCAGATGACCTAGCACTTATTTCCACCAGCTATTGGCAGATGCAAGACAAGACAGACTGCCTTACAACAACATCTAGCAGTACAGGGCTGAAGGTCAATAAGAGCAAAACAGGGGTACTGAGAACAAACACCACTACACATGCCCCAGTCACAATAGGAAACCAACCCATCAAAGAAGTAGAGGCATTTACCTACTTAGGAAGTGTGATTGACAAACAGGGAGGCACTGACAGAGATGTTATGACAAGGTTTGGCAAGACTCAAGCAACCTTCATCATCCTAAGAACATCTGGAGCTCCAACCATATCTGGATGGCCACAAAGATGCGCAGCTTCAACTCTATTGTGAAGTCCGTGCTGCTCTGTGACTCTGAGACATGGTGAATGACCAAGGCAACACAAAGCAAAGTGCAGACATTCATCAGCACATGTCTCAGATGCATCTACAAGATCAGATGGCCCTAAAAGATCACAAATGAGGAGCTATGGCAAAGGGCAGGGCAAGAATAAGTGAAACATCACATGCTAAAGAGGAAATGGAGCTGGATTGGACATACCCTCAGGAAGCCAACACCCAGTAACACCCAGCAAGCACTGACCTGGAACCCGCAGGGGAAGCGAAAGAGAGGAAGGCCCAGAAACAGCTGGAGACGAGACACGGAAGCTGAAGCAAAGCTGACCAGAAAGAGCTGGAGGGAGTTAGAGCAGATAGCCCTGAGCTGTATTAGATGGAGAGTTGTTGTTGATGGCCTATACTCCTATGGGGCAAAGGGCTTAAGTAAGTAGTAAAAGTAAGTAGACATACATTTGCCCATATATAGCATAATATTCTATTCATTCTTGCTGGATATGAGCAACCATGCATATTGATTGGTTGCTCTACTGATAGGATATCACTTCATATGCCATTAGTTTACATGGGTGTGGCCACAACTTGTGCTAAACAAACTGTTGATGCTCGTGGGATAGCTCTTCCATTCATTCTAGAGTTATTCCATAAAAAGCAACAAAATTTGTAATGAAACTTTTAAGATTACGATTTTTTTTCACCAAATGCAGCTTTTTCAGCCTGATGTGGGAAACAGACCTCCAGTCCTCGGTGTCACTGGAGACTGATGAACAGTGGAAAGACCAATCATAAGCAGGGTGTGTTAGCTATGCAGGATTCTTGGCTATGCTAAAATCTCTTCCATTAAAAGTTTGATGATATGTCAATTTTTAGTGTTGGAATTTGAATATAATAACAAAAACAGGAGACCCCCCCCCGTGTCTCCACTAGTCAGAAAATATGAATTGCAGAAATCCAAAAATATCAAAATTCCAAGTTCTTACCTGGAATTTAAAAGATTACAAACTGACAGAGGATGAACAGGTATACTAATGACTACATCCTTCCAAGTTATATGCTTGGGAACTACCAGTGTAATATTTTTCATTGGGTTTGGATATAATAAAAGGCACTCCACTTACCCTCACCATAGATACCATATGTCATTCTGATCCTACATGACCTGAGTTTCTATACCACAGCACTGTTGAAATCTGATTGGTTCAACTGTTACTAAAGTAAGGGACAGTGTACAGCGAGTCGGTCACTAGCGTGAAACTACTCGGCAAGGTAAAACATTCTGAAAAGTTACTTCTGCTAATGTATACCAAAACATGAGGAACAAAATGGTTCCAGGACATTTGCTCACAGGACAAATGCTCACAGGACAAATGCTTACAAGACAAATGCTCACAACCTTAATGAAAAACAGACATTTGCTCACAACATAAAAAAATTTGTTCAATTTTTAACCCTAAACCCTAACCCTAAACACTAACCTTAACCATAAACCCTAATGTATAATGAGTTAATTTAGCATTATATATTTATAAGAATAAAGAATTTTTATAACACATTGTAATCTTTTTGTATTATGCATTTATTAGAACAAAGAAAAAAAGATGTTGTGAGCAAATGTCTGTTTTTTCATTAAGGTTGTGAGCATTTGTCCTGTGCGCAAATGTCCGCGCACCGAACAAAACACTTTCGTATGTGCCGCAATGAGGAATAATTTACCTTCCCAGTGGCAGCAATGCTGATTGGTGTGCAACTGCATCACCCCTCCGCGATAATGACTAATTTCCCTGAACACCATCATCGACCATCACTGTTTTAATTTTATCACTAACATTATTTTAACAAACCCAGTCCTGTACTTATCACGTCACCTAACCAAGTTTTGTCCCCAACATGAGTTGCCTCTAGCTAATATCCCCCAGCTCAGTGTTTTCTGTTCAGTCTACATCCATCAAAATGATTTCCTAGGCAGGAAAGTTGGGAGGAAGAAAACCAGGAATGTGAGAAAGTCCGCTAGTGTCAGAAGGATTATGAAAAATTATTTGGTTTCTGATGGCTTAGTGACAACGCTACATAGTCCTGAGTCACTGCCTTTCTATTCGTTTCCTATACTTGCTATTCAAGTACTACGTCCACCTGGCCTCTCCTTAAGTCCTTCTCAACATTTCATTAATCTTTTTTCTGACTCATCACTCCTAGATTATCACGACATCTTTCCTAGAGACAAGAGCCTGAAAATGAAAATAGACATAATACACTGGACCGTCTGCTTCCATAATGCATCCTTGTTATACAAATAAAAAGAAGGCTTGAGGTATAAAAATTACAGTAAACTGCACACATTGCCTCTATTTCTACTCTGCTTTATTGCAATATTTACACAACTGTGGAGTCAAGCTTGTTTATTTCACTAGATCTTGTTTTCTAAGCCTGTGCTATCTGATTAAGTAATCAGATGCTTCATTCTCTTGCATGGAGGCTACGTATACTAAAACCAGATAAAAATATCATTGTAAAAGAAAGAGAGATGCATTCCACTCATTAGGACCCCCCCCCCCAACACACAAAATTTTATTAAAAAATATTTTAGTCCCACTGAAGAAATTACTGTAGCGCTGCTCTTATTGACCTTGTTTTGCCCTCTAAAAATGTTTCTCTTTCCAACCAACATTCAGTGGCTCATTTATTTTGCTCATTACTCGGTACCATCAAATAGCACAACTCATTACGGCCATGTTAATTTAACAAGTTGGGGGAAAAAAACAACATGCCATACTTCATTAAGGAGTCGTATCGGTCTCTCTCTCTCTCTCTCTCTCTCTCATACACACACATACACACACACACACACACACACACAATCAGACTGACCTGATAATTAATAGCAGTGTTGACTGCTCATATCCTGACTTATTGAATCTGAATTAATGCTGGGTGTAGTAAAGAACAATGTTTTTGTATATGTTTGGTGTGAAAAGTCATTAAAAACACAAAACTGGGTATGTAAGGGAAAAGCATCTATGATGTAATGGGAAACTAATCACTGGAATGATGTAGCAGCCAAATTTTGTGTGGAAGCTATAGCCGAATTGTTGGAGAAGGCATATTGGGCCCTAAAGGTGCAAAACCAGCAGGGGAAAATGTGACCATGAGGGAAATGAGCAGCCACTGTTGTGGCTGAAGTGCCCTTGAGCAAGGCACCAAATCTCCATCTGCTCTCAGTCATTCCAGGTGTCAGTTTGTTGAGGTAAGGAATTTCACCCCACGTTTCCACAAGCACCTGGACCTGGTTTCCTCCAGTCAATCCCCATCCACGAGGTATGGCATGCAGTTGCAAAATGGAGTGATAGACTTTCTTGGTCAAAATCCCGCTCACTTTGCACAATACTTGCACTTTACCACACAAAAGCACCCCCAGACCATCACATTTCCCCCACCATGTTTGACAGATTGCATCAAGCATGTTTTCATTTGTTCTACGCCTTACAAATATTCTTCTTCATTATCCAAACATCTCAAAGCTTAGATTTTATTGTCTAGTGCACTTATTCACCTTACATTCCTCACTCCAATGTCTGTGTAACATCTCTCCATCTTAATATTTTCCTTCAATTGACCAGATAGCCATTTCTTTTCAAGTTTTCCTTGAAGCCCAGGATCTAAGAGTTCACAGTTAAAGTTGAGACTGGTGTTTTGGAAGTACAATTTAATAAAACTGTCAGGCATCTATTTCTCAGGCTAGATATTCTGATGTACTTGTCCTCTTCTGCAGTTTGCGCTGTTCTGTGAAAGGAGAAGTGCACAGTGTTCTATGGGATCTCCAGTTCCTTGCTAATTTCTTTCATGGAATAGCCTTTATTAAATTTGAGCCTATAATCAAAGCCAGTGATTCTCCAGATATTTACCTAGCCTAAAGAAGACAAAATTTTACTGCTTCCTTAATTAGCACCTCAGTTTTGTATAGACTGGTTATAGAAAGTTTATCAACATCTAGTCAACGAGAATGCAACAGCACTGTAGTTTCAGACAGCTATAACAAGCATGGCAGTAACTGCAAAGATTCTGGGTGGATTTATAAGAAAACAAGTAATAACTCTTAACAGATACACATAATCATTTAAAGTCCTCTCCTCTCTGTTGAATATTGGCTTCAACAGGTGCCACGTTGGATTATCTGCCACTAAGCTATGGTGCTTTAGTTATTTTGTTATTATCTCGGTCTGGCACATTTTCTCTTTATAAATGTTTTATCTTTGTACTTGGGGGTTCTGTTTGTGAATGAGATGTGACATTTTCCTGGAAAAAATTCCTGTGTCAGAAGACTCCAGAAGAACATGTCGAATTGAAGCAGAATGGAAACTTAAATCAGGCTTGACTCACACTTCTTTCTATTTTTAAGAAAAGATAGAACAAAACAAAGAAAACCTCAGTTACGGCAGTGAAGGGATAAGCCAATTAAAGTGTATAGAATTGAGCACTGACTAAAAGTAAAACTCTTGACAGACGTCTCCTGATAGGAGTCTGAGCTTAGTTTAGTTCTGCCTTCCTGAATTCCACATTCATATCATCTGTACTGTTAGTTTAATTATTTGTTTAATGAGTTCAAGTTTTGTCAGGCTTCTGATTTTAGTGTTTTCTCCGTGAACATTTATTTACCTGCCAGTCTGGCTGCCTACCAGAGTTTGATAGTATAGATTTTTTTATTCTGTGCATGTCTGAGCAGTGGTGTATGAGCCTCAATTTTTGCGGTTTCGGTTCCATTGTTTTTTGTTTTGTTTTTTTCATTACTGCCCCATGTTCCCTGAATATGGTGCTTCACATAGAAGTTCTGCGATAAGGTGTTCTGCTGTAAACTTAATCCTAATTAGGCGTCACAGGGAGGCTGGCTTCCATCTCAGCTCAACTCTGGGCAAGGGCAGCATACACCTTGAATAGTTCACCAGACCATTGCAGCGCCAACACCCATACAACCACTCATACACTCTCACACCTAATGGCAATTTGAAACAGCCAATTAGCCTATTATGCATATTTTGAAACCGGAGTACCTTGGAGAAACCAATGCAAGTTTGGGAAGAACATGCAAATTCCAGAAACGCCCCGAGCCTGAAAATCTAACCCAGGACCATGGACATGAGAGTCAGCCATAATATTAAAAACATTTTACGTACAGATACGTAAATTGAATAACACTGATTATTCCATTTCAGTGGAAGAAAAAGAATAGTCATTTCTTGAAGTTGATTTGTCAGCAGCAGGAAAAATGAGCAAGTATAAGGTTCTGATTGACTTTGACAAGGTCATGCACTGGTAACAAAGGTGGTCTAAAGAATTATAGCCAAGAAACTGGACATAGTGTCAGGTATGCACAAAGCTTACTGATGTACATGTGGAGTGAAGTCTACTCTCTTCTGGTCTGATCCCACAGAAGAGCTATTGTCTGTGTGTGTGTGTGTGTGTGTGTGTGTATACGAAGAATAATTCAGGCTCATACAAGTCAGAAACATGAATATGGATAAAACAGATGCAGATAGCACAATTGCATTACATGCCTAGAATTTCAGAAATAGAGAAATGTAGTGTCTTCAGCTGAGCTATGACCCACTTACATGTTTTGGGAATACTGTATTCACAACAAGAGTGATACACAGCACTCTGTGGGTGTGGTCTTGTGTGTTATCGTCCCAAAAGCCCCAGAAAACAGCATCAACATGACACTAACAAAATTATTGTCTCATCAAGAATGAGATCTATTTTAACTCAGTCCAGTGTTATTTAATATGGCCTTATGTACAATCAGTATGAAGAGGATTAAGTAAGTGTTATTTAACCCGTTCATACCCAGGCTTTGAGCTGTATTTGCTCCAATCTTTCTGTATACACACAGTGACTCAGAAGATTGATCACATCTGTCATCCATAACTCACTTATAGCTGTACACACACACTCCTCCACATGTGTGCTTGTGTGTCTGTCTCTCTCTTTCACTGCATGTGCATGTATCTGTCTCTCTCTCCAACACGCATGCACATGCATACACTTTCTGACCCTCCCCCTGTCCCTCTATCTCTGTGTATCTTTGTCTCTCTTTCTAACACACACACACACACACACACACACACACACACACACACAGAGACAGTCAGCCAGACACATGCAAACACACAGTCTGGTTTCTATAAGTTCAGGGGACTATAAAGAGATGTACCCTAAATTTATTGATTCACAAGAGGGCTTGCATTTTGTTCCCATAAGGACAAGTACCCAAATGTATGATGTAAACACACAAACACAGACAAATTCATAGTTTTTCTGTCTGACAGAATTTACATTTAATAGCATCATTCATTTACTATGATTTAGTCTGTTATCAGGAGGTACAAAGTGTACAGCTGGTCCCCTTTAGGGTCCAGAGGGGTACATGCCAAGGTCCATGGTTGATGGAAGGCCCATCCATTAGGGGTCCCCATTCTAAACCTCACTTCAGAGAGATGCATCTTTAACTGATAATATTAAGTCTTTCCCAGAGACAAAAGAGAATCCTATCTCGACTGAATTTATGGCTTTCAGATTGTCCTCCAAAAATAAATAAATTAATTAATTAATGAATTAGATCCTGATTACTCTGATGCTCAATGTCTCCACCTAGTGTGGACTAAAAGATTATATTAAGGAATTAATTGGTAAGTTTAGAACATAATTGTTCTTGCAATCAAACATTTACTTGAGTTTTGGTAACACAGCACCACACGAATGCTTTCAGTGAAGTCTCCCCCCCCTCAGCAGCCCATTTCTGTACTAACTCATTAGCACTAAGTGCTCCTTTCACTCTAATGGTGCTTTTAAACCTCCAACCGACCACGCCTTGCTCTTTAAAGCGGCCATTTTACCCAGCCCCACTGATCTTCAACTTAAAAAGATTTTGAGCAGGTCTGCAGGGAAAATAACGACACGCTTTATTGGTTTTTGTCTCTCATTGATCTCTATATTTCCAGGAACACATCCAAATATGCCATATTTCAAAACAGGACACCATGAATGCTGAGAGACAACGGAAGCAAGCCTGAGATCTTTACTTAGCAAATACTCTTTCAGAGAGACAGCATTCTCCTCACAGCCGAAGAAAACCTCCCAGATCGGACAGTGAGAACATCATGCAGAAGGTAGGATGAGTTTCACTCTTAAATGAAACGGAGTAAAATTCTTAGCCTTTCAGTTTATTTCTCATTTATTCGGTCTTACTCAGAGAGCTCACTGTACCATAACACCCCACCACCACACACACACACACACACACACACACACACACACACAGTCTCGCTTTTGTTTTTGGTCTTGGGGAATGGGCAGGCTGGGTTTACTGCAGTTTTATTCATTTAGGAATACAACTGTCCATGGGAACCAAGATCACTCGATTGCTCCAGTCGGTGTTTAACTCCTCAATTACATTCATTTTGCGTATTGCTTTGAGTTCATCCAGGACTACATTTCTTTCATTCTGGTAGTCTGAAAAGGTCAATGTGCACAACCACTTTTCAGGGTGTTGTATGAGGTTTGGAATGCCAGGAAGGGCCAACCCCCCACATCTTTGAATTCACTTTAGAACTGGCAACCGGGGCTCTATGTGAAGGTGAAAGGTCTATACAGCAGTCCAGGGGGAATTTGTCTTAATTTTTACTAATCTTTGGACCCAGCACTGACATGACTGTTGTGAGGGAGGCCAGAGCCTCTTCTTTAACAATTTCAAGAGGCTAAGGAGACTTTGAGTGGAACACCTGACTTCATAGTCGACATCCTCAATTCGTTCCCACTGATCGTTACCATTTGGCATGTAATTTAGAGCTCAATGTGGATATTAAAAGGAACATCTCCTGGTGACAACAGGCACCCATTTCATACAGCTGTGTCTGATGTTCTTAAGCCTGTAGCAAAGTCTTCCGGGTGAGGTGAATAATAAGTGCTATCAGGTCACTAAAATAATTTGGGGGGGGGGATCCTGTGGCGGCTTGTGGGACCTCACACACAGTAAATGAGAAAACTGGAAGCCACTTACCTCAATTATGTGCACCACCATGAACAAACTTATACAAAACAACAACAATCTAAGTTTGCATTTTATATCATTCAATCAGCCTATGCGTTTGAGCCTGGTTCCCGTGGGTGCAAATCAATGTAATTTCCATTTAGTTATACAGCTTGGACAGTGTACATGACAGATGTGCCACCACAATTTGTTAGACCTTGTTCTGGAATTCTTACTTGGGAGCTAGTGCCACTGAAATAACACTACATGCTGAAATATTGCATAATCTAAGCTTTATTCATTCATTTTCCGAATCATTTAATCTCAATTAGGTTTGTTGTGAGGCTGGTCCCAGCGCCAGACTCTGGGCGAGGGCAGAGTACACCCTGGACAGTTCACCAGGCCATCACAGAGCAGAAACATGCTGACGGCTATGTAGCTACTCTTGATAAAAGTTAGCAATGGTTCTTTCACAGCCTCTCACAATAGACAGTGAGAGACATGGCCAGCCAGTGATAACTCAGTTAGCTGCACTGGGGAGACAGCAGTGACAACCCACGGATAGTGGGTCTTGAACCCCCGACCTTGGGATCAGTAATCCAGCACCCTACCACCTGGCCTCCACTGCTGCATAATCTAAGATGAGAAGCACAAAGAAATATCTATTTACAAACCTAATGTGCTGAGGAGAGCAACCTCAATGATTTGAAATGGCTTATGCGTGGCTGGTAGAAAAGGGCTGAGATGGTTCAGTATTTTTCATGTTCTAGCTGTGGGATTGCCATGTGGCTCTTTGGGACCAAGTGGGTTGTTGTTTCTTGAGTACAAGTGTCCTGCATCACTATGTTTAGTCTCTTCAATAACTGCACAAATGGAAAGCTAATCACTTTGCTAAGCTGGAGGGTTTGACCACTGATTGCTCTCATGCTGTCAAAAGAGTGCTTCAGAATCTCAGTCTACATGTTTTCTAGCGAGAAATTCCCAAGAGAAGATATGGGTTGGAGCCTCTGACACAGAAGGCCCCGGCACTACCCCCACAACCAATGGTGTTCTCAGTTTCCCTCCCTTAACTCTTTGTAAGGATCCACCTACAAAAATGTTTATTAAATCCTGGCCAATTTGTCTCTAGAATGAGGGGATGGGAAGGGAGGATGCACATAACCAGAAGGAAAAGAAGAGGAAAAGAGGGCCAGGGAACTGCATTTGGGGGTTAGCACCCAGAGAAGGGGTATGGGCAGGGTAAAGAATCATCAGGAGTCAAAGAGATGAATGTTGCTATGTGATCCTCTGCACAAAGGTTTGCCTGCCTGATTGCTGTGAAGTCAGTGGCATCACACCCAGTCTTCTGTTCCCGGTGGTGGCAGCAGCACAAGCATCGTTAATTGACCACCACGGCAAAAACCTCCACTATAATACATGTCACGGAAAACTGCAGCCAGTTCCAGAAGGCATGCTTGAGTTGCTGGACAAAGGTAAAGGATCGGCTGGCTTCCTACAATAGACAGCAATTGGAAGCCAGATCTGGAGTTATCCTGGAGAAATACTTTGCTGATGGTGAGGCAGGGGCATGCAAGGGTAGGGGTAGAGAAGGTGGCTGAGTGAACCAGGGGTGGTGTGAGCATTGTTAATGGCATCGACTTGACAGTCATCACATTGAGCTTCTCTTGGTCCATAATCAGGGTGAAAAAACACCTTTTGCTAAAACAGGTCTCCTTGAGTGATGTGCTGGTTAGGTCAGGTCAGGGACCCTCTCCCTCAGTCTACTCCCCTTTTATGATCGCCACAAACAAACAAGCATAATATGATCAATTAAACCAATGTAGTGTATTTTCCACTTACCTCATTAATACCGCCCTCTCCTCGCCGCCCTGTGCTCCTCCCCACTCTGCCTTCACAGGCCTTTAGGGGAAAACCAATTGAAAGTAATGTGATACATGAGGTTGAGCTCTATCGACTATTTAAACATGTTTTGTGTGCACTCATGCTAAGGGAGTCAGCTTTTAGAAGGTATTGCAAGTTTACCAATATGATGGCGGTACAGAATAAGAATAAACAAGAAAGAAATGTGTAAAATGACTAATGACTTTGATGTGACTATAAAATGGTGATGATCCAAGCAAAATTAATTCACTATAGTATAACAAACTAAGAGTGAGTGCATTACACTTTTTTACTCTGTAGATTGGGTAAATGAGACAAAATTGGATAATTACACTTTTTTTCTTTTTTTGACATACTTATTAAACCCATAATCCAGAGCAATGGAGAGTGTGGAAAAGAGGTGAAGAAGCGCGTGCAGGCAGGTTGGAATGGATGGAGAAAAGTGTCCGGTGTGATGTGTGATAGGAGAGTATCGGCAAGAATGAAAGGAAAAGTGTACAAGACGGTGATGAGGCCAGCAATGTTGTATGGTTTAGAGACAGTGGCCCTGGGGAAAAGACAGGAGTCAGAGTTGGAGGTAGCAGAGATGAAAATGTTGAGGTTCTCTTTGGGAGTAACGAGGATGGATAGGATCAGAAATGAGTACATCAGAGGGACAGCACATGTTAGATGTTTTGGAGACAAAGTCAGAGAGGCTAGATTGAGATGGTTTGGACATGTAAAGAGGAGGGATAGTGAGTATATTGGTAGTAGGATGCTGAGGTTGGAACTACCAGGCAAAAGGCCCAGAGGAAGACCAAAGAGAAGATTTATGGATGCGGTGAAGGCGGACATGAAGGTCGTTGGAGTAAGAGTAGAAGATGCAGAGGATAGGGAGAGATGGAGGCAGATCATTTGCTGTGGCGACCCCTGAAGGGAACAGCCGAAAGGAAAAGAAGAAGACTTATTAAACCCATAAGGGAAAATTTGGCTCTGACTTCAACCCATTCAGTCAGCAGACAGACTCGGAGCAGTAGGCTGCCATATATTGTGGTGCCTGGAGTGGAATTGGAGGTTAGGCACCTTGCTCAACAGCATTTCAGTCATGAATGTGGAGGAAGGGAAGGTGCAGCTCACTCCCCCCACTGCCATGCATTTTTCCTGCTGGTTTGGAAATCGAACCAGCGACCTCAAGGTCCCAAACCCACTTCCCTAACCATTACGTCACAGTTGCCCTAGTCATTAACAATTCATTTATCAAGAGTAACTGCTTTGGCATGAAGTGGGCTTATGATGATGCATAAGATCCCAGTTCATCATACACACACGTATACATTAACAGCTAGGGGAAAAGTGGAATAATAGTTAACACATCTGCCTCACCGGAAGTAGGTCCTGAGTTGGTGTTCTGGGCTTGGCGAGAGTGTTTATGTGGATTGCAATGTTCCTCATTCCTGCATTTGTTTCCTATGGGTAGTCTAGTTTCCTCCTACAGTCCAAAGACATGCACATTAGGCTAACTGGTTGTTCCAATATGCCCCTAGATGTAATTGTGAATGGTTATGTCTGTTGCCCTAGGATAACCTGCTGAGATGTTCAGGGTTTACCCACACTTCACCAGTGACAGATGAGAGAGGCTCAGGCTGACATAGGCTCAAACCAAAACTCGGGGCCAAACTGTGGATGGTGGAAGTGTCAAAATGAGATATGCACTGAATATTAACTACCTCTGACAAGGCCATGAATTTTTCATGTTGTCTGTCCATCTGAAACCCAAGATGGAGTTTTTGGGCCAATGAACTACTGATTAAATTTTGGGTGGTTTTTTTCTTTTTTTTTTCTTTAATTATTATTATTTTTTTAATAAATACTTCATGATAGGGCAAGGAGGTGTAACTCACCCAGAATGTGCAATGAGAAAAAAAAATACATTAAACAAATACAAAAACAGGCCACGAGGTGGTACTGTAATTCTACATCTGCCACAATAACCCATATACTGTAAAGAAAGACTGCACTACTTTGGTGGAGGTCTACACTCTCTGTGTGCACATATGCTTGGTTTATGTGGATGCAAAATTTCATAGCTAAATTTTCTTTTGAGTTTAACAGCCGAGTTTAGTAAAAGTGCTCGCAAATTAGTAAGCAATGTGATCAATAATTATAGCAAGTTTTGTATTTCTAATAATATACAACAAAATTTCACTACAGACAAAGACAATCCTGTAAGCACATTGCAACAGCATAACTCTTACTTTTTTTTTTTTTTTTTTTTTAATCTCTGGCCATGCTGTAATCCTGATTGAGGTTTTTAAATATGTTCTTAAATGAAAGTTTTCTGTGAGGCCTCTCAGATCATCTGCTTGAAAGGAGTGAATCATGACTGGGATACCACATGATACAATGAAAATTCTCTTGTGTATATTAGGAAGAGATACACTGCTTGGAAACAAACATAAAAAGGTGCACTGAAATATCCTGTTGGAGCACCTTCAGCCTTGACAAGACCATGCAGTCACTATGGTACTGTTTCACCGAACTTAAGCAACATCACATTTATTTTCATTTATTATCCATATTTGGGATGATTTTTTTCAGTAAATATTGAATTAATGGAGGTTAGGTTTCCCGGTCATCAAGTCGTCTCCATGATGTGTGACTCTGTAGTCCTCGTTCATATGTGAAAATGATTCCCTGACTCACCCGTTCAATATTTGTAGCTCAATTGAATCTTCATGTCATCAAGTAGGAAAACTCTACTCATTCAGTACATTCGGGTGGTTAGGTGACTTCAGTTTACTACCACAATGTTACTGAGCCTCGACCTAACCAACTAAAGCAACCATGCCATGACAATTATACTAGTCATTCTCAAAAAATTAGCATATTGTGATAAAGTTCATTATTTTCTGTAATGTAGTGATAAAAATTAAACTTTCATATATTTTAGATTCATTGCACACCAACTGAAATATTTCAGGTCTTTTATTGTTTTAATACTGATGATTTTGGCATACAGCTCATGGAAACCCAAAATTCCGATCTCAAAAAATTAGCATATCATGAAAAGGTACTCTAAACGAGCTATTAACCTAATCATCTGAATCAACCAATTAACTCTAAACACCTGCAAAAGATTCCTGAGGCTTTTAAAAACTCCCAGCCTGGTTCATTACTTAAAACCGAAATCATGGGTAAGACTGCCGACCTGACTGCTGTCCAGAAGGCCATCATTGACACCCTCAAGCAAGAGGGTAAGACAGAGAAAAATCTCTGAGCGAATAGGCTGTTCCCAGAGTGCTGTATCAAGGCACCTCAGTGGGACGTCTGTGGGAAGGAAAAAGTTAAAGAAGGGCCGATTCCAGACCTTGGGGGACGACTGAGTCTCGAGTGCACAGGTGTGTGCAGGAAATGGGCTACAGGTGCCGCATTCCCCAGGTCAAGCCACTTTTGAACCAGAAACAGCGGCAGAAGCGCCTGACCTGGGCTACAGATGAGCAGCACTGGACTGTTGCTCAGTGGTCCAAAGTACTTTTTCCGGATGAAAGCAAATTGTGCATGTCATTCGGAAATCAAGGTGCCAGAGTCTGGCGGAAAACTGGGGAGAAGGAAATGCCAAAATGCCTGAAGTCCAGTGTCAAGTACCCACAGTCAGTGATGGTCTGGGGTGCCATGTCAGCTGCTGGTGTTGGTCCACTGTGTTTTATCAAGGGCAGGGTCAGTGCAGCTAGCTATCAGGAGATTTTGGAGCACTTCATGCTTCCATCTGCTGAAAAGCTTTATGGAGATGAAGATTTTCATTTTTCAGCACGACCTGGCACCTGCTCACAGTGCCAAAACCACTGCTAAATGGTATACTGACCATGGTATTACTGTGCTCAATTGGCCTGCCAACTCTCCTGACCTGAACCCCACAGAGAATCTGTGGGATATTGTGAAGAGAAAGTTGAGAGACACCAGACCCAACACTGTGGATGAGCTTAAGGCCGCTATCGAAGCATCCTGGGCCTCCATAACACCTCCGCAGTGCCACAGGCTGATTGCCTCCATGCCACGTCGCATTGAAGCAGTCATTTCTGCAAAAGGATTCCCGACCAAGTATTGAGTGCATAACTGAACATAATTATTTGAGGATTGACTGTTTTTTGTATTAAAAACACTTTTTTTTTTTAATTGGTCGGATGATATATGCTATTTTTTTGAGATGGGAATGTTGGGTTTTCATGAGCTGTATGCCAAAATCATCAGTATTAAAACAAAAGACCTGAAATATTTCAGTTGGTGTGCAATTAATTTAAAATATATGAAAGTTTAATTTTTATCAGTACATTACAGAAAATAATGAAATTATCACAATATGCTAATTTTTTGAGAAGGAGAAGTATATTAATTAGAAACTTTACAATGTGTTATAGCCAAAATTAATAACCATATGACTCGGTTTTCAAATCTTATTCATATCAGGGAACATTTTTTTCTTTTCCTTGTCCTGTGTCAGCTACTTGTTTCATTAGATATGCGCCTTGACTTACATTATAGTCAGGTAATTCATATACACAACAACCTGCATAAGCAGCTTCGATCAGTTGCACAACAG
This sequence comes from Plotosus lineatus, assembly GCA_024760905.1. Lineage (NCBI taxonomy): Eukaryota > Metazoa > Chordata > Actinopteri > Siluriformes > Plotosidae > Plotosus > Plotosus lineatus. The sequence goes on from CM045735.1 coordinate 33,849,967, forward strand.
TGATCGAAGCCCTTAGCATTTCCATTAGGCAGGGTGCCTGCTGACTTTCCTCTGAACTCAGACATTCATCTCCCTAATTAGTGCTGGTCTAACATGGCTCCCAAAGGTGTGTCATTTAGGCATGTCGAGTACACAAAAATGTGTTGTTCTCGTAAGGCACAATTTAGAATTTACTTCAATCCTCATAAAATAATACCTAACATATCCTTTCAAATATCTAGTTCAAAACGGACATTACGGGTTAAAAGTGTACATCATATTCCATTCAGGAAACCAAAAATGACAATTTCATTTCATTAGTGTAATTGTGCTAATTTATTCATGAACTTGAAATGATAATCTAGATTGCACATGAATGAGCATTATTAATTTATAAGTAAATGTCAATGTGATCATTTTAAAAATATCAAACTGTCCATGGATACAAAATTCAGGAAATTAAGTGACTTTTCCATGTACATCTTTACTCAGTTATGTTAGTACTATTTAGAATGGGGTTATAACATGTACTGCATTTACACCGGGTGACCCAATGAAACCTCCCACGTTTCAAAGGTAAATAAATAATAATAAAAAATATTATTTAGACACACACAACTTTAGTCAATAGAGTTTTTGTATGGATGGAACTGTGGGTCTCTGTGTAGAATTCAACTTGCAGTGTCCTAGGAAATATCAACAGCTAAAGCATGCTTTAGGGCAAAACTGCCTCAATTCTTCAGTATTCTCAGAGTTGCTCCAAGGTCAACTGTGTGATTTACTTTTCAAAACTGAGACTGTTGCTCTAAAATTCTCAACCAACTGCAAGAGGATATCCTGATATGGAATGCTCTTGTTCTGTGGAATACTCCAGCAGCTTTAAAAGGCACTTGTATAGTGATTAAGTGTGTATGGATATATATATATATATATATATATATATATATATATATATATATATATATATACATACACACACACACACACACACACGTATGTATATGAAGATGAGATTTGTTAGTACTAAATGTTTATGCTCATTGCTAGGTGGGAATATCAGTAAAGGTATCATATATGAAGGCTCTGTTGTGGCTACTTGTATCAAGAGTGTATGAAGGCACACAATTATAAAAATCTGGTAAAAAAATTGCATTGATAGGCTTGTTGTTTTTGGCTCTCACACACATGTGTATGTATGTATAAACACACACACACACACACACACACACACATAAGCAAAGACACATTCTACATAAACCTGATGTGAAAGCAACTGTATTTAAACTTTCAAATGTGTCAGTTTGTGCTGACAGCTCTTTCCGAAATGTCTAAATGTGGTGATGGATGTTATTTGTGCTTTTAATGCTGCATATACTGTAGTGGTAGAAAAGAACCAAATACCTCAGTACCCCATGGTTGGCCTGGAAAATATTTGTTGCAACTACAAAGTTGACAAATAAATGACTCAGCAGTCATATTCCTGATAAAGTGTCGAGTGAGCAATCTTGGTGATATCTTCAGCAGTATGCTTTGAGGAGACCCCCCTATGAATGATTTCACAGTGACAAGGTGCACTCTGGGTTGGGTAAACTAATTTTCAACTAAACACTATTTTACTCTTTTTTTTAGGCATGATGTTAAGTACATTTCCCATAAAATAAAAATCAAATCTGCCCCAGGTACGTCTGCCTACTCCAGGAATTTGTAATCAAATGGCCCAGTTCTTGATCAACTCTACTGTAGATAACACACAGCAACCAAAAAGAGACATGTCCACATGAACAGAATGATTTGTGTCTTAAGTGCTGCCATGTTGTTAGGTTTTTTTTTTTGTTGTTGGAATGTTAGGGTGTACGTCCTACGCCAGCCCAGCATTAGCAGGACAGAGGTCGCACATAATAGCTGTCTGGTCACGTTCCTTACACCTTTCTGGCTCTTAGCTGTGGACAGTTAGGAGGACTTCTTGTGTGCTATGACAGACGAATTCTCCTTGCTGCTTAAGTCTCCTGAATCCAGATCATTACGAACTGCTCCCAGCTCTTCATCCTGAAAAAAAAACAGTATACTGTATTACTTAATTCCATTAGTAAAAGATCAGATTTGTTTATTTGTTGCGAAATTCGGTCAATTTAATGTTCTCGGGGCTTATGGTCGTGAGCTTTGCATAGTAACCGAAAGAACAAAATTGCAGATACAAACAACTGAAATAGGCTTCCTTTGCAGCATGATAGACCTCTCCCTCAGAGATGAGATGAAAAGCTTGGCCATTTGTGTTGAGAGAAGCCACCTGCGATTGCTCGGGGATCCAATTAGAATCATGCACAATATTAACCTGGAGATCGCAAGTTCTAATGTGCTTTAATGCACACAGCCGTCCGTGGCTGGGAGTCCATGGGAGCTAATTGGCTGAGCTCTCATTGGGAGGAAGGGATGTCATACACTCCCCTGTCACTCACAGCGATCACCACCCAATCATGGGTTTTTCTGAGCTCATTCATACGAGGGGGTGGATAAAGTTTTCCCTTAGAGCAGTGTTTTTCAACCACTGTGCCGCGACACACTAGTGTTCTGTGAGATATAGTCAGATGTGCCGTGTGAAATTATTCAATTTCACCTAATTGGTGTAAAATAATGTTCAATGCAGCCATGAGGCAGGGAGGGGGGGGGGCACTAACCAGTGTCTCTCCCCCTTATGCCGGTCCCAAGCCCGGATAAATGCAGAGGGTTGTGACAGGAAGGGCATCCGGCGTAAAACTTCTGCCACATTTAAAAATGCAAATGATCAATACAGAATTCATACCGGATCGGTCGAGGCCCGGGTTAACAACGACCGCCATCAGTGCTGTCAACCAACAGGGTGCTGATAGAAATTGGACTACTGTTGGTCGAAGACGTCGAAGAAGGAGAGGCGGGAGGCGTGTCCGTAGGCAGAGAGAGAAGAGGAAATGCGTGAGCCTAGGACTGAGAGTAGGGACTTTGAATGTTGGAACTATGCAAGGAAAAGATAGGGAGTTGGCTGACATGATGTAGAGGAGGAAGGTGGACATACTGTGTGTTCAGGAGACAAGGTGGAAAGGTAGAAAGGCTAGAAGCTTAGGAGTAGGGTTTAAACTGTTTTATCATGGTGTGGATGGGAAGAGAAATGGAGTAGGAGTCATCTTGAAGTAGGAGTTTGTCAGGAATGTTCTAGAAGTGAAAAGAGTGTCAGACAGAGTGATGAGTCTCAAGTTAGAAATTGAAGGCGTGATGGTCAATGTTGTTAGTGCTTATGCCCCACAGGCAGGATGTAAGCTAGAAGAGAAGGAGAGATTCTGGAGTGAGTTAGATGGAGTGATGCAGAGTACCCCCAGAGGTGAAAGTGGTCATTGGGGCAGACTTCAACGGACATGTTGGTGCAGGCAACAGAGGGGACGAAGAAGTGATGGGCAGGTTTGGTATCCAGGACAGGAACACAGAAGGACAGATGTTGATCGATTTTGCAAAAAGGATGGAAATGGCTGTGGTGAATACTTTCTTCAAGAAGAAACAGAAGCATAGGGTGACTTATGAAAGCGGAGGTAAGAGCACACAGGTAGACTACATCTTGTGTAGGCAATGTAATTTGAAGGAAGTCAGTGACTGCAAAGTAGTAGTGGGTGAGAGTGTTGCCAAACAGCTTAGGATGGTGGTGTGCAGGATGACACTAATGGTGAGAAAGGTGAAAAAGGCAAAGGCAGAGCAGAAGACAAAGTGGTGGAAGCTGAAAAAGGAAGAGTGTCGTGTTGTCTTCAAGGAGGAGTTGAAACAGGCTTTGGGTAGTCAGGAAGTGCTTCCAGAGGACTGGACAACCACAGCCAATGTGATCAGGGAGACCGGTAGGAGAGTATTTGGTGTGTCCTCTGGAAGGAAAGTAGATAAGGAAACTTGGTGGTGGAATGAGGAAGTGCAGGAGTGTGTACAAAAGAAGAGGTTAGCCAAGAAGAAGTGGGACATTGAGAGGACCGAAGAGAGCAAACAGGAGTACAGGGAGACACAGCGTAAGGCGAAGGTAGCGGTGTCAAAGGCCAAACAGAGGGCGTATGATGACTTGTATGATAGGTTGAACAGTAAGGAGGGAGAAAATGATCTATACAGGTTAGCACAGCAGAGAAATAGAGATGGGAAAGACGTGCAGCAAGTTAGAGTGATTAAGGACAGAGTGGGAAATGTATTGACTGATGACAGAAGTGTGCTGGGAAGATGGAAAGAGTACTTTGAAGAGCTGATGAATGAGGAAAATGAGAGAGAAAAAAGAGTAGAAGGGGTGACCGTTGAGGAGCAGGAAGTAGCAAAGATTAGTAAGGGAGAAGTGAGGAGGGCATTGAAGAGGATGAAGAGTGGAAAGGCAGTTGGTCCTGATGACATACCATGTATGGAAGTGTCTAGGGGAGGTAGCAGTAGATTTTCTGACAAGAATATTCAACAAGATCTTAGAAAGTGAGCAGATGCCCGAGGAATGGAGGAGAAGTGTGCTTGTGCCCATTTTTAAGAACAAGGGAGACGTGCAGAGTTGTGGCAACTACAGAGGGATAAAATTGATGAGCCATACGATGAAGTTATGGGAAAGAATAGTGGAAGCTAGACTAAGGGCAGAAGTCAGCATTTGTGAACAACAGTTTGGTTTCATGCCAAGAAAGAGCACCACAGATGCAGTGTTTGCCTTGAGGATGTTAATGGAGAAGTACAGAGAAGGTCAGCGGGAGCTGCATTGTGCTTTGTGGATCTGGAGAAAGCATATGACAGGGTGCCGAGAGAAGAACTGTGGTATTGCATGAGGAAGTCTGGAGTGGCAGAGAAGTATGTTAGAGTGGTGCAGGACATGTATGAGAGATGTAAGACAATGGTGAGGTGTGCTGTCGGTGTGACAGAAGAGTTCAAGGTGGAGGTGGGACTGCATCAAGGGTCAGCTCTCAGCCCCTTCTTGTTTGCTATGGTGATGGACAGGCTGACAGATGAGGTTAGACAAGATTCCCCATGGACTATGATGTTTGCAGATGACATTGTGATCTGTAGTGAGAGCAGAGAACAAGTGCAGGAAAATCTAGAGAGGTGGAGGTATGCCCTGGAAAGGAGGGGAATGAAAATTAGCCTCAGTAAGACAGAATACATGTGCATGAATGACAAGGACCCAAGAGTAACTTTGAGGTTACAGGGGGCAGAGATAAAGAAGGTGGAGGATTTTAAGTACTTAGGCTCAACAATCCAGAGCAATGGAGAGTGTGGAAAAGAGGTCAAGAAGCGTGTGCAGGCAGGTTGGAATGGTTGGAGAAAATTGTCCGGTGTGATGTGTGATAGGAGGGTATCGGCAAGAATGAAAGGAAAAGTGTACAAGACGGTGTTGAGGCCAACGATGTTGTATGGGTTAGAAACAGTGGCCCTGGGGAAAAGACAGGAGGCAGAGTTGGAGGTAGCAGAGATGAAAATGTTGAGGTTCTCTTTGGGAGTAACGAGGATGGATAGGATTAGGAATGAGCACATCAGAGGGACAGCACATGTAAGACGTTTTGGAGACAAAGTCAGAGAGGCTAGATTGAGATGGTTTGGACATGTACAGAGTAGGGATAGTGAATATATTGGTAATAGGATGCTGAGGCTGGAACTACCAGGCAGAAGGCCTAGAGGAAGACCAAAGAGACGATTCATGGATGTGGTGAAGGAGGACATGAAGGTCGTTGGTGTAAGAGAAGATGCAAAGGATAGGGTGAGATGGAGGCAGATGATTCGCTGTGGCGACCCCTGAAGGGAAAAGCCGAAAGGAAAAGAAGAAGAAGACAGAAGTGGCTCATGACCTCATCGTTAAAGGTGTTCACAGCGCTGCTAGCTTTAGCTTTATCAGGGTGATACATAGTATCAACAACTTCGGGAAAGCGTGCATTTCCCTTCCGTCTTGTTTTTTCTTACACTTTTTTAGTGTTCGACTTCCGGATTTTGGTAGACTTCCAGGACAAAAAAAAAATCCGGGATTTTTTTGGTTAAATTCCGATTTGTTCGACCTCTAAAGAGTTCGAGTACCGAGGTTCCACTCTGTGTGTGTGCGTGTGCGTGTGTGTGTGTGTGCGCGTGTGTGTATGTACATATTTTATATAATATATGCACGCGCGCACACACAGGCGCGATTGATTTCTGGTGCGAGTGAGAAAAAGAAACGAGCTCGAGTGATATCACAAAGGAATATGGCTAAACCCGTCTACCATTGGTACGATATTGCAGCAGAAGGAGGTCTTAAAAGCTATGCTTTCATAATTTTTAAAGGGGTTAGGGGGTAGTATTGGAAGCCTTGGAATGAATCACGCGTTTCACATGTAAAATGCAGTTCAACTTGCAAAAAATGCAGGTGACGAAAAAGGCTCTGGAACGAATTAATTTTGTAAGGTGAGGTACCACTGTATGTGTATATTTTATAGACTAGTCCTTCTCAAAAAATTAGCATATTGTGATAAAGTTCATTCTTTTCTGTAATGTACTGATAAACAGTAGACTTTCATATATTTTAGATTCATTACACACAACTGAAGTAGTTCAAGCCTTTTATTGTTTTAATATTGATCATTTTGGCAAAAAAAGTAAAAAAAAACCAAAAATCCCTATCTCAAAAAATTAGCATATTTCATCCGACCAATAAAAGTGTTTTTAATACAAAAATCAACCTTCAAATAATTATCTTCATTTATGCACTCAATACTTGGTAGGGAATCCTTTTGCAGAAATAACTGCTTCAATGCGGCGTGGCATGGAGGCAATCAGCCTGTGGCACTGCTGAGGTGTTATGTAGGCCCAGTATGCTTCGATAGCTGCCTTAAGCTCATCCAAAGTGTTGGGTCTGGTGTCTCTCAACTTTCTCTTCACAATATCCCACAGATTCTCTGTGGGGTTCAGGTCAGGAGAGTTGGCAGGCCAATTGAGCACAGTAATACCATGGTCAGTAAACCATTTATCAGTGGTTTTGGCACTGTGAGCAGGTGCCAGGTCGTGCTGAAAAATGAAAATCTTCATCTCCATAAAGCTTTTCAGCAGATGGAAGCATGAAGTGCTCCAAAATCTCCTGATAGCTAGCTGCATTGACCCTGCCCTTGATAAAACAGTGGACCAACACCAGCAGCTGACATGGCACCCCAGACCATCACTGACTGTGGGTACTTGACACTGGACTTCAGGCATTTTGGCATTTCCTTCTCCCCAGTCTTCCTCCAGACTCTGGCACCTTGATTTCCGAATGACATGCAAAATTTGCTTTCATCCGAAAAAAGTACTTTGGACCACTGAGCAACAGTCCAGTGCAGCTTCTCTGTCGCCCAGGTTACGCGCTTCTGCCGCTGTTTCTGGTTTAAAAGTGGCTTGACCTGGGGAATGCGGCACCTGTAGCCCATTTCCTGCACACACCTGTGCACGGTGGCTCTGGATGTTTCTACTCCAGACTCAGTCCACTGCTTCCATAGGTCCCCCAAGGTCTGGAATCGGCCCTTATTTCACTTCTTCCCTCCAACAGATCACTGAGGTGCCTTGATACAGCACTCTAGGAACAGCCTATTCACTCAGAGATTTCTTTCTGTATCTTACCCTCTTGCTTGAGGGTGTGAGGCCTTCTGGACAGCAGTCAGATCGGCAGTCTTACCCATGATTGCGGTTTTGAGTAATGAACCAGGCTGGGAGTTTTTAAAAGCCTCAGGAATCTTTTGCAGGTGTTTAGACTTAATTCCTTGATTCAGATGATTAGGTTAATAGCTCGTTTAGAGTACCTTTTCATGATATGCTAATTTTTTGAGATAGGAATTTTGGGTTTTCATGAGCTGTGTGCCAAAATCATCAGTATTAAAACAATAAAAGACCTGAAATATTTCAGTTGGTGTGCAATGAATCTAAAATATATGAAAGTTTAATTTTTATCAGTACATTTACATGAACTTTATCACAATATGCTAATTTTTTGAGAAGGACTAGTGTGTGTGTGTATGTGTGTGTGTGTATGTATATATAATATAATATACATATATAATATACACACACACATACGGGGCAGTGGTGGTCTAGTGGTATAGGGCGCTGGATCGCTGATCCAAAGGTTGGGGGTTCGAGTCCCAGTCTCCACAAGGTTGTCACTGTCCCCCCCCCCCAGTGCAGCTAACTGGTTTATCAAAGGCGGGCCATGTCTCTCACTGTCTATGGTGAGAGGCATGTAAAAGAACCATTGCTGACTTTCGTAAAGAGTAGGCTACAAAGCCGTCAGCGTGTTTCTCTCCCTTGCTATAAAGGGTTGTGACAGGAAGGGCATCCGACGTAAAAACCTCTGCCAAATCAAACGTGCGAATCAGATGATTCGCTGTGGCGACTCCTGAATAAAAGGGAAAAAGCCGAAAGGGAGACAGCCAGACAGACACACACATGCATACAGACGGTCCCCGACTTACGTTTTTAATCGGTTCCAGACGGTCAAACGTAAGTTGAAAGTGAAAGCAAGTTGTTACAGTCACGTATGACGCTCATACTGTACTATACATCCATAAATACCATTACTGTATCTCATAAAACATCCCTAAAATCAATTATTATAAACATAACATTGTAAAATAATATCAAATATATCAAATAATAAACATTAACTTCAAACAAGTCACTTATTTATACAGAGTTACTTTACATGAAGCTTAAAACAGTCAATCAACACTTACAATATGTGAAGCGCTCAGTACCGAAAAGTAGTGTACTTTCTGTGGGTTATACAGACTTCCGGTCTTTCAAGTACACAAGGGTGCCGTTGAACTCATTTAGAACACAGCCTGCACTGATGCAGTCTTGCAGTCTCCCAGCAAAGCGGAGAGTTCTTTCTTTTGTGTAAGTAAGTAAAACTTTATTCAAGAGATGCATACAAGGAACAAGTACAAATCCTAATGAATATTAATATAAAAATAAGTATACACTCTTAGGATTCTGCTAAAAGATAATAAATATAAAGATTGTGCCGATCTCAGCAGATAGTTAATTCATCTCTGTGTATAAGACTTGCACCAATGCTAGTAGGCTTACACTTCTGACCAACCATATTTGCTTAGGGTTACAAAAGTCCGCAAAACAGTGTAAACACAAAGATCACAGAGACGATGTCTTAACACAAGGGTAACACGCTATATAACTGATATATATTATATATATTAGTCTGTAGTTTGTAAACAATGAATGCAGCGTCATGAACGTAAATCGGGGAGCGTCTGTATATACACACACACACACACACACACACACTCAGTAGGCCCTTGACTATTCGTGGTTTTGCACTCGCGCCTGCGCATATTCGCGGACTGCCGAGCAACTGTCACGTGATTCAAATTCAGCCAATGGCTGTCCTCCTTCCTGCTGATTGGTTGCGATGATCCCCCTCATTCGCACACAAGTTATCAATGAGCTATTTTTTGTGTTTTAATTACCAGTTAAGCTCCATGGTGCCACTCAAACGCCGGCTAAGCACCAGAAAAAGGTAATGACGTTGGACGTCTCTTCTGAAAAAATAAGACTTTCTCCTGAAGAAACGAAAGTTTCCTATTTAGTGCCTGAAAAGGAATAATCGCCTGAACTGTAGCATTAAAGTATTTTTCAATTATTATTCCAGTACTGTACCCAAGTTAATGTTTAGAACGTTTGTGTGTGTGATTTTATGCACTTATGTAGCATGTTTATCTTTTTTTGTTTATCCAATTTAATACACTTAATGTTGTTTTATGTTCTTTTTGTTATGGTCTGTGTTTTTGGGGGACTTTGACGGCTGTGCTCATCTAACTCTGTTTTCTTTCCACTCCGGCTGAGGGGCGTGGCTGAGCTGCTCTTGGCTCACACCTGAATTCACTCTTCTCATCTACTCCCAATAAACACAAAGCACGCTCATCTCTGCACCAGAAGATTAACTTGCATCACTCATACTGTATTCTCTAACTCTGTTCTTGGCCCACTCCGGCTGAGGGGCGTGGCTGAGCTGCTCGGGCTGAATGCAGTTCACGTCAGTGAAAGCGTGCTGCTTAAGTGCTTACCCTTTGAATAATAAATCCACTCTGAAATCTCGCGCTGTATTCTGGGTCTGGCTGAAAGCTCATTACATCATTACGTCAATGTTCTTTATGTACTTGTTTGGTACTCAATCTTCACTTGCTCACATGAAAGATCGGAAGTCCGGATAAGCCGTGCTTTGTCCACAAGCACCATATGTCACTTGTGACAAGCGCGTACGTTTGATGGAGTGCCTCACAAATAATGCAATGCCCCCCTCTAATGGGCCTCTGATAAGCATTTTTAACCATTAATGTTTTTGTTGATTTGAGCCTTCCTTTCCATTCCTGTGTGTGTAAAAGCACAAATGGCGATTAAAAATGTTGAATGTGTTGTACCTGTATGTCTTTTATATATAGACACTCCCCGACTTGCGTTCATCCATTTTAAGTTTTTTCGATTTTACTTTTTTTTTTTTTCCCAGAAAAATAAAAAGTCAAATTTTGAGTTTAGACGTACCTCCGTAGTATGCTGAAGTAATGATGCTGCATTCATTGTTTACAAACTACAGACTGAATCTCCTGATAGCTAGCTGCATTGACCCTGCCCTTGATAAAACACAGTGGACCAACACCAGCAGCTGACATGGCACCCCAGACCATCACTGACTGTGGGTACTTGACCCTGGACTTCAGGCATTTTGGCATTTCCTTCTCCCTAGTCTTCCTCCAGACTCTGGCACCTTGATTTCCGAATGACATGCACAATTTGCTTTCATACGAAAAAAGTACTTTCTTCTGCCGCTGTTTCTGGTTCAAAAGTGGATTGACCTGGGGAATGCGCCTGTGCACGGTGGCTCTGGATGTTTCTACTCCAAACTCAATCCACTGCTTCCACAGGTCCTCCAAAGTCTGGAATCGGCCCTTCTTTCACTTTTTCCTTCTCACAGACGTCCCACTGAGGTGCCTTGATACAGCATTTTCCAAAATTTTCGTCCCCGGGATACGAAAACAACCTCCTCTTACGAAAAGCGCCAAATGTGCCATTCAAAATTTCACACAATGCACGAGTTGCTCTCTGATTGGCTGTCTCCCAACATCCCACCCTGCTGGCCTCCCATTGGCTAGGCGGGATGACGCAGCTGAACGGTATCCATACTTCCTGTTTGTCACGTGAAGGAGAGTTGACTGTTGGCTTGTTTTGAGATTGATCACGCAGCGTTGTATTTCGTTATCGCCGAAACCCCTCTACAATCGGGACGATACTGAACCAGAAGGAGCCCTTGAAGCGGAAATACAGTGACGGAGGCGATTATTTCGACACGATTTAAAAAAAAAAAAAAAAAAGAGTGCTCCGTGGGAGAAGACCTCCAATCTCGCAAGGAAGCAAGGTAATATTGAATGAGGACTTCTGATCTTTCAAACAGGTACTGTAATTCTGCTTTAAATAAAACATCCCATCCATTTCAACATTTAAATAGAATTGTTCCGTCAGCTGCGTGTTGCGTGTGGCCCAAGTTTTGTGTGTGTGTGTGTGTGTGTGTGTGTGTGTGTGTGTGTGTGTGTGTGTGTGTGAGAGAGAGAGAGAGACAGAGAGAGATAGAGACAGACTGCCTACAGTCAGAGATGAAAGGAAGCTTAACTCTTTAAAGTTGTTTAATTCATTGAATGTTTCATAAATGTGACGCATGTGAGAAAAACGCAGCTCATCTGGACCTTCGATCCCTCAAGGAATCAAGTAAAAGTTGAATTCGGCCCGCCGATCGGTCAAGCAGGGAATGCGCTTTGAATTCCACATCTTAAAATGCTCCAAAGTCCTGCTTGTGGGCGTGGCCCATAGCGCCACAATAAACATTTAATGTATATAGAATACACATTTAATGCTGCGTGCTGTATTGTGTGTGTGTGTGTGTGTGTGTGTGTGTGTGTGCGAGAGAGAGAGAGAGAGAGAGAGAGAGAGGTGTTAATAAAAAATGTTTAATAATGGTTTAATTAATTAATATGTTAATAAAATGTTTAAATGGTTTAATAATTTTCTTTTACTTTTAACATGTTTCAGACAAAATTGGTGTACTTTTATCATTTGTAAAGGGTTTATGGGGTAGTCTTGGGAGCCTTGGCATGAATCAGGTGTTTTACATGTAAAATGCGCCTCTACTTACAAAACTCGCACGTTACGAGAAAGGCGCTGGAACAGATTAATTTTGTAAGTAAGGGGCTGGACTGTATGTATGTATATGTGTGTGTGTGTATATATGTATATATATATATATATATATAAATAAATATAAAATATAATCATCCCTTGCCATGTCGCGATTTGAGCATCGCGGTCTTGGTACATCGTGGTATTTTTCTAAAAAAATAAAAAATAAAATAAAAATTAATCAATTCAAAACCTGAAATATTTCAGTTGGTGTGCAATGAATCTAAAATATATGAAAGTTTAATTCTTATCAGTACATTACAGAAAATAATGAGCCTTATCACAATATGCTAATTTTTAAGAAGGACTATGATGTATATAAAATCAGTTATATAGCGTGTTACCCTTGTGTTCAGAAGTCGTCTCTGTGATCTTTGTGTTTATACTGTTTTGCGGACTTTTGTAACCCTAAGCAAATATGGTTGGTCAGAAGTGTAAGCCTACTAGCATGGGTGCAAGTCTTATACACAGAGATGAATTAACTATCTTCTGAGATCGGCACAATCTTTATATTTATTATCTTTTAGCAGAATCCTAAGAGTGTATACTTATTTTTATATTACTATTCATTAGGATTTGTACTTGTTCTTTCCATGCAGCTTTTGAATAAAGTTTACTTACTTACACAAAAGAAAGAACTCTCAGCTTTGCTGGGAGACTGCATCAGTGCAGGCTGTGTTCTAAATGAGATCAACGGCACCCTTGTGTACTTGAAAGACCGGAAGTCTGTATAACCCACAGCAAGCACACTACTTTCGCAAGTACACTACTTTCGGTATTGAGCGCTTCACATATTGTGAGTGTTGATTGACTCTTTTAAGCTTCATGTAAAGTAACTCTGTATAAATAAGTGACTTATTTGAAGTTAATGTTGATATTATTTGATATTATTTTACAATGTTGTGTTTATAATGATTGATTTAGGGGTGTTTTATGAGATACGGTAATGGTATTTATGGATGTACAGTATGAGCGTCATACATCACTGTAACAACTTACGTTCACTTTTAACCGGAACCAATTAAAAACGCAAGTCGCGGAGTGTCTGTACTATATATACAATGTGTGTGTGTGTGTGTGTGTGTGTGTGTGTGTGTGTGTGTGTATATATATAATACACACACTTTCGAGCCTTTTTACCACACTAATTTCTATAAAATGATGAGAAAACCAACCATAATTGACCATGAAACTACTCCTCACTCAACTTTGCTTTTAAGCCTATGAAAAATATGACTGGAAGTCTTAAAGGGTCAGAACTGGCAGCCTTGGGTTAAAGCCTGAAAGTCTCCACCCACATTACATCTTGATTGCTTTGTTTCACATCTATCATGGTGATGTAAAGAAGCAAAGTTAACAAAATTGTCACTGTCTAAACATTTTATGGAATATCATGCTCATGTTTAGACAAGGATAATTTAGTCAATTTTAAAAAACGATGCATTGTCATATGCCAGCCCTGAGGTGCAATTTTTTCCAGTATAGAAAGTGATTACATGTAAAATAAAAAGCTTGGGTTGTAGATACATACTGTATCAGCAGTCAGCTCCTCCTCTGTGGGCTCACCGATGTAATTAGCGGTGTCCATGTCTGACTGGGCACTTCCCACCAACTCCTCTTCATAATCTGTGTGATATTCAGACTCTTCTGAGAGTGAGAGAGAGAGAAACAGAGTAACAAGAGATGAGCTATGTCGGTTATGTTCTTATGAATAATAAAAATTAATAAATAAAGTCACACACTTTTTCCTTTCAGCTTTTTCCTTTTCTCGGGGGTCGCCACAGCAAATCATCTGATTCACATGTTTGATTTGGCATAGGTTGTCACATCGGATGCCCTACATGACACAATCCTTTAGCAAAGGGCAGAAACACGCTGACAGCTATGCAGCCTATTCTTTGCAAAAGTCAGCAATGGTTCTTTTTACATGCCTCTCACCAGTGACAGTGAGAGACAGGGCCGGCACCCTTTACCACCAGGCTACGATTGCCCTATCAAAGTCACTTACTGAATCATTTAAACACCATTTAGGGTTGCAGGGATGCTCAAACCGATCTCAGCTGACACTAGGGAAAAGGGGTAAACAGTCTGAACAGCACACGCCCACACAAACAAAACATTTACTACTAAGGGAAATTTGGAACGGTCATTTAGCCTGTTGTGTGGGGCAATGGTGGTCGAGTGTATAGGGTGCAGGGTCGTTGATCCTAAGGTTGGGGGTTCGAGTCCCCACAGGGTTGTCACTGTCCTCCCAGTGCAGCGAATTGGGTTATCAAAAGCAGGCCGTGTCTCTCACTGTCTATGGTGAGAGGCATGGAAAAGAACTATTGCTGACTTCCGTCAAGAGTAGGCTGCATAGCCGTCAGCGTGTTTCTGCTAAAGGGTTATGACAGGAAGGGCAGCCGACGTAAAAACCTATGCCAAATCAAAATGTGCAAATCAGATGATTCGCTGTGGCGACTCCCGAGAAAGGGAAAAGGCCGAAAGGAAGAAAGAAAGAATTAGCCTGTTGTGCATATATGTGAGCCACTCCACCAAAAGTAGGCTCTTGTGTCCAAAAATGAAAAATGAGCTTTTTACAGTCAGCTAGAGGAGGCCCAAATCTGCAAATTGCAGCAAAAAGTTTGTCAATTGAAAACTGACCGAGCTAGGCCATTTCTTGTGTCAGCATTCGGCTAAAAATTTCAAAAGACGTTTTAGAGAAAAATGAGCAGAAAGATTACACTTCTTCCAAGATCATTAGTCCTTAGCAACCAAACATTTTTATGCACCTCAGCCATATAAACTTTTAGAAAACATGTCTAGGAAGAGTTTTGATGATAAGAGAAATCATCCTCATATTAATCTGACGGGCCCTTTTTAAACCCATCAGTCACTGTGTTGACCCCGCAAAAATTTAGAAAACGACTTTTTTTTTCATTTCTGTATATTCCAATAAGATCAGTATGCATCTTTTTGACCATTATATAAAGGTTCAAATGCCTTCAAATGATACTGATTGAAAAAACACTGCCAGGTTCAAACAATCACACTGAAATTAAGAAAACTATATATAAGAAAACCATATAACAAAACTCTCTGATCTCTTTATACAAGTAAGCTTCATCAGCTCGGCCCTCATCACGATCATCTTAATCTATATCCTGCTCAGCAGTTCTATAATCGAATTTTGCATACAGAGAAAAATACTGACCGGTAAAATAATCTTCAAGAATGCCAAGCATTCCGGCATCGAATTTAACATCTATACTAATGCTGCTAGACATCACAGATGACATTTCACTCTCCTTTTCCAGAAATTATGTGTATTCACAATCTTATAAATAAACTTAATGACTGTTATTGAAGAGAAAGACGGAGATAACATGCAGTTAAACCAGAAGCAGGAAGTAAAAACCGTAAGTTAACGTGTGACAGGTACTGCGCATGTACAAGCCCAAGCAGACCAATCAGTTTCAGATCTTCCTTAGCATCTAGCCTGCATTGTTTACGAGTATCAAATATCAACAGTAATATCAAAACAGTATTCAAAATGGACAGACTACTTCACGGCCGTTCTTCTGGTGTATGGAATATAGTGTGTCTTGTACTGAACTCGGTGAATGATTGCAACAAAAACCAGCAAGTTTGCTACTGTTTTTATCTAGTTTTATGAGGGTACTCGCCAGAAAAATGGATTTAAAAAAGACATTTTCAGTGAGTTTTAGTCTATTTAACATGAGCAAGTGATAGTTCAATACTTGTTGTAATAGTTTATGCAAACATCTGAATTTCGATTGAAAATGGACCATTTGTACTTTTCTGGCCTTTATCTCAAAATGGTCTGTGCGACAAGCGCCTACTTTCGGTGGAGCGCCTCACATATTTAATCAATGGGAGGAAACTCAAGCAAGAAGCACAGTGAGGGAAATGCTATCTCCACACAGAAATCTAAGACTGGGATTGCTAAAACAGTTTGTGGAAAAAGCTCTACAAATGCTGGAAGGTCTCATTTATATTGTTCCACTTTCTCACACACTTACCATCGATCAGTGCTTGTTTGACAGGCTCAATGCGGGAGACGATTTCCGCCAGGTCAGTGAAGGAGGCGTTTGGACAGGTCACCACCTAAAAGAATGACCAAATTGATGAAGTAATCCAGCATGTGAATCATTCATATGAATTCCAAACCAGATCGGTCGAGGGCCAAGTTAACAACAACTGCCATCAGTACTATAAACCAACAGGGTGCTGGTGGAAACTGGATTACTGTTGGTCAAAGAAGGAGAGGCTGGAGACGTGTCCGTAGGCAGAATGAAAGGAAAAGTGTACAAAACTATGAGTCCAGCGATGTTGTATGGTTTAGAAACAGTGGCACTGGGAAAAGACAGGAGGCAGAGCTGGAGTGACCAATCAAGGGCAAAAAGACTCTGTTCAGTTGATTAAATGAGCCAGCAGGTGTGCTGCTGCTTGATTGAAACAAAAACCTGTAACCACGTGGCTCTTGGTGGCATGAGTTTTACACCCCTGATGTATAATAGGATGGCAGGCATAACAACACAGCAAATTTCACCTTCACAGTCAACCCAACAACCAAACATGAGTGAGACATGAGTGGTGAGCTCAGTCGTCAGGGTCATCTCAAAGGCAACTGCCCAGTTCAAAGGTTCAAGATCCATGCAAAGGTTCAAGTTCAGAGAAGGTTTAAATTCCATGCTT
Source organism: Plotosus lineatus (assembly GCA_024760905.1). Classification (NCBI taxonomy): domain Eukaryota; kingdom Metazoa; phylum Chordata; class Actinopteri; order Siluriformes; family Plotosidae; genus Plotosus; species Plotosus lineatus. The sequence goes on from CM045735.1 coordinate 33,866,839, forward strand.
AACTAGAACATTAGAATGATATATTTTCGTTGGTTTTAAGTGTGTGATTGGTTGCTCACATTGTTGCTGTGGGCAATGTGGAACTCCTCTTGGCGCCTGTCCTTCATCATCTTCTCCACCACGCCGCTCCTGCACCACACATCAAACACGGTCTTCCCATGCTGGTATCCCACTTCCTGACAACCAAAAGGCATCACATTCAGTAAATCACATAATACAGTCTTATGCATGGAAATGGACCCCCGCTGGATAGCACATAACTTGATCTAAGGTAACACGTTTAAAAAATATTCACTTGTACCATGGTACATGTGCACGCCTAATAATAATTTCAAGGTGACGAAGATGGAGCCAAAGATAGAATGTGAGGTTACAATTTAAAATTTTTAAAAATAAATAAATAAATAAATAACTAGAAGAGGCAAAGTGGTCATTAGATACAAATGTTCCCACTGAAAATAACTCACAGCAATTTCGTCAAACTTGCCAAATTCCAGAGTGCGATATCTGTTGATGGGAGGCCGGATGTATTCACAGTAATCACTGTTCTTGACTGATTCCAGCTGCCTCACACAGCACACATACGCTAGCCGACTCTGGATCTCGGCCATGTTCAATACCTAAACATGCACGAAAGCAAAAGGGTGTGAAATTCGTGGCTGGAGAGGTCATATCTATTTGATTTTACATGTTGCTGAAATGCAATTCCCTTCACTTTGACTTTCTCTGCCAGAGGGTTGAGCCGTTTCCATAGCAGCCACCAGCCAGATAAGGCATCGCCATAGTTGGTTAGATTGGTTTCATCTTGGCTGCCCACATCAATGGCGATCACTACTTTAGCGCCCATGGACCGCGCGACATCCGCTATAAACACAAGGACCAAAAGGATCAGTGAAGCATGCAACACCAAGGGCATCGTGGAGCAGGGGATATCTTGCAGTCAGATTGACATTAAATAAAGACTAACGTATAAAACAGTGTCACGGATAGCTAACACCATCAAGAAACAAATCAATAATGTCTTTACACAATTCCCAGAGTAGCCTCCATTTGTGCCCAAAGAAAAAAAAAGATTTGAAAAACACCATATGTCAAACAGATTTAAAACAAAAAGGCTGATTCATACTCCGACTGGGAAAGACCAACCTGGCAAGTTGTTGATATAACCACCATCCATTAAAAGGTGTCCATCTTTGGGGTCACACAGAGGAGGAAGATAACCAGATAAAGACATGCTGGCACGAACATATCTCCACAGAGAACCTGAAAAGAGGTGGGGTTGGAAGACCATGGATAGGTCAATAAAAGCTCAGCATAGGCAGCAAGCCCGAAAACATACTAGCAGTAGGTACCCCAAGGCATTTTTTGTTTTATGTAATAATCTCTCATATAACAATCAAAGAATGTGGAAAAAAACAAAGAAAATGAACCTCATTTATTAAGATACCATTACTGTTTCAAAACATCATGATGATACTGCTTTATGGACCGTTTGACACTAAAATGGCCAAAATCACTTGTTCAAACATCAATGAAATAATTTTTTTTAAATGTTAAAATGCTTATTACTCTACATTTTCTTATTTAATTGTGTATACAGTTTGTCTCTAATTTTTTTAAGTTATTATCTGAATGATAAAATATTTCCCAAAAAATAATTTTTCCAATGGCCGAATTGACAACTGTATTGACTTTTGAGGGTAAATCAGCCATCATTTCCTGAATATTGCTGCCAATACCATCAGGTCGGAATTGTTAAACAGTTTAAAACATTTTCTTTTTAAATCAATTGAACCAGCTAACTCCACTATTGATATAAAATATTTAAGTTTTAAATTTAACTGCATTTTAACACCATTTAAAACATGAAAAAAAAACATTAAGGGGCAAAGCACTTCGTCAAGCATGTTCAAATGGCGATTCAACCAGTTCTTAGCAATGAAGTGTTCTTTTCCTTCTTTCACAGCCTGGACAATCAGCATTGTCAAAACTAAAAGCTCTCTGGTAATGATCCCTTAATATGGTTTCCACACGATGGGCAAAATGTCATTCAAGCACTTTTCAAGGACTTCCCAAGAGACAAATTTTCATTTTCAAGTCTTGTTAAGAAAAAAAAAAAGAGTAAAATACAATCAGAAATTCTGTTTCTGACTTTCAAAAAATAAAATACAATAATTTTAATCTTATTCTTTTCCTTTCGGTTGTTCCCTTCAGGGGTCGCCAAAACGAATGATCTGCCTCCATCTCAGTCTCCTCTGCACCTTCTGCTCTTACTCTAACTCCCTTCATGTCCTCCTTCACCACATTCATAAATCTTCTCTTTGGTCTTCCTCTAGACCTTCTGCCTGATAGTTCCAACCTCAGTATCCTACTACCAATATACTCACTATCCCTCCTCTGTACATGTCCAAACCATCTAAATCGAGCCACTCTGACTTTGTCTACCAAAACCTCTAACATGTGTACATGTGTTGTCCCTCTGATGTACTCATTCCTAATCCTATCCATCCTCGTTACTCCCAAAGAGAACCTCAACATTTTCATCTCTGCTACCTCCAGCCCTGCCTCCCGTCTTTTCCCCAGGGCCACTGTTTCTAAACCATACAACGTCGATTGCCTCAAAACCGTCTTGTACACTTTTCCTTTCATTCTGATACCTTTCAATCACACATCACACCAGACACTTTTCTTCAACAATCCCAACCTGCCTGCACACGCTTCTTCACCTCTTTTCCACACTCTCCATTGCTCTGGATTGTTGAGCCGAAGTACTTAAAATCCTCCACCTTTCTTATCTCTGCTCCCTGTAATCTTACTGTTCCCCTTGGGTCCTTGTCGTTCACACACATGTATTCTGTCTTACTGAGGCTAACCTTCATTCCTCTCCTTTCCAGGGCATACCTCCACCTCTCTATATTTTCCTGCACTTGTTCTCTGCTCTCACTACAGATCACAACGTCATCTGCAAACATCGTAGTCCATGGGGAATCTTGTCTCACCTCATCTGTCAGCCTGTCCACCACCATAGCAAACAAGAAGGGGCTCAGACCCTTGATGCAGTCCCACCTCCACCTTGAACTCTTCTGTCCAACGACAGCACACCTCACCACTGTCTTACATCTCTTATATATGTCCTGCACCACTCTAACAGACTTCCTCATGCAATACCTCAGTTCCTCTCTTGGCACCGTCATATGCTTTCTCCAGATCCACAAAGGCACAATGCAGCTCCCTCTGACCTTCTCTGCACTTCTCTATTAACATCCTCAAAGCAAACACTGCTTCTGTGGTGCTCTTTCTTGGCATGACACCAAACTGTTGTTCACAAATGCTGACCTCTGCCCTTAGTCTAGCTTCCACTATTCTTTCCCATAATTTCATCATATGGCTCATCAACTTTATCCCTCTGTGGTTGCCACAACTCTGCGCATCTCCCTTGTTCTTAAAATGGGCACCAGCACACTTCTCCTCCATTCCTCCGGCATCTGCTCACTCTCTAAGACCTTGTTGAATGATCTCGTCAGAAAATCTACTGCTACCTCTCCTAGACACTTCCATACCTCCACAGGTATGTCATCAGAACCAACTGCCTTTCCACTCTTCATCCTCTTCAATGCCCTCCTCACTTCACCCTTACTTATCTTTGCTACATCCTGCTCCTCAATGGTCACCTCTTCTACTCCTTTTTTTCTCTCTCTCATTTTCCTCATTCATCAGCTCTTCAAAGTACTCTTTCCATCTTCCCAGCACACTTCTGTCATCAGTCAATACATTTCCCTCTCTGTCCTTAATCACTCTAACTTTCTGCAGGTCCTTCCCACCTCTATTTCTCTGCTGTGCCAACCTGTATAAATCATTTTCTTCCTCCTTACTGTCCGACCTATCACACAAGTCCTCATACGCCCTCTGTTTGGCCTTTGACACTGCTACCTTCGCCTTACGCTGTGCAGGCATGTGATTTGACCATCAGGGTCTGGGTCTGGGGGGGGGGGGGGGGGGGGCTCCTCCCCCGAAGCTTCAAAGTTCCTAGCTTTTAAGCATTTCAGAAGGGGAAAAAGGCTATTTCATGACACTGAAAGCGCTCTAGAAAGTTTAATTTCTAATCTCCATATGCATACTGTACCTCAACTTGTGGGTTTATCATGTGGGATTCCAACACTAATAAAAGTGTCACAATCACAAATCAAGTCACTCTTATAGACATGTCCTGCCTCACAACACTATCAACAGTCATTGTCTTTAAACACAATCTGGAAACAAACTATACACATGACATGCTATACATGATATAAATTTTTTGAATTGATGTTTCTTTGTCTTTAGTGCTTTAGCATGGCACTTTCTTGCTTCCTTTTGTGCAGCCTGAACTGTCCTTCTGGAGGCTGCCTTAGAAAGTTTGTTGTCCTTCTGGATGCTGAGGCGTTTCGGTTGAGGTTAATTCATAGTTTTACATTTCCAATATTAATGAGCTAATTACACGAGTACATACTCCCACTGCTGTAAATGCCTATTGACACAAGTTAGTTACGAAAAACTGGAGTTATTGCGGCAATAATTTATTCTAACAGCCAAAAAATGGTTCAGTGACCATAGAGTCGGCTCATTTGATTCAGTTCACGGAATAAACACGTGAACATCCTAAAACATGCTTGCATTCACAATAATTTGAAAAATACAATTCGAAACGAGACAACAAAACTCTCAAACATACCTCAAAATTAACTACTCGATCGGTGACAGAAACTGGTTGTTTCACTGGGTATTTTCTTTGCACGAAAGTTTCTGGTCGAATGGAAAACGAAGGGTTAAGTCCGTAGGGTTCTGGAATCTTTGCTTGAACACCAAATGTTCCTGCAATTGAATGCTACGGTTCCCTTTTCCATCCATTCCCACCTAAACTTGTTTTTCACAACTTTGTCTATTTCTTTGAATCGAGAAGAATCATTTCTCTGGATCACCGACATGCTTTCGATAGCTGAACAGATCGGAAGTGGCGCGAATGTCTACGTACATGTTTCAACATCAGCGATTGGCTATTAGAAACCTATCAACCAATCAGCAGTAACTTTTCAAGAGAGGTCATTTTATGCAAAATTCTGAACGGAATAAAAGTTGGAAAGGTTATTTTGACATAGTTGACGTGAAAAAAAATTATTTTATTTCTTTTTAAACTGGGCCAATGAAAAATCGGAATTCCATGAATTCGCGGAAAAATCACATGCCTGGCTGTGTCTCATTGTACTCCTGTTTACTCTCTTCGGTCCTCTCAATGTCCCACTTCTTAGCTAACCTCTTCCTTCGTACACACTCCTGCACATCCTCATTCCACCACCAAGTGTCCTGATCTACTCTCCTTCCAGATGGCACACCAAGTATTCTCCTACCTGTGTCCCTGATCACATTAGCTGTTGTTGTCCACTCATCTGGAAGCACTTCCTTACCACCCAAAGCCTGTTTCAACTCCTCCTTAAAGACAACCCGACACTCTTCCTTTTTCAGCTTCCACCACTTTGTCTTCTGCTCTGCCTTTGCCTTCTTCACCTTTCTCACCATCAGCATCATCCTGCACACCACCATCCTATGCTGTTTGGCAACACTCTCACCCACTACTACTTTGTAGTCGCTGACTTCCTTCAAATTACATTGCCTACACAAGATGTAATCTACCTGTGTGCTCCTACCTCCGCTTTTATAAGTCACCCTATGCTCCTGTCTCTTCTGGAAGAAAGTATTTACCACAGCCATTTCCATGCTTTTTGCAAAATCAATCAACATCTGTCCTTTTGCGTTCCTGTCCTGGATACCAAACCTGCCCATCACTTCCTCGTCCCCTCTGTTGCCTGCACCAACATGTCCATTGAAGTCTGCACCAATGACCACTCTTTCACCTCTGGGGGTACTCTGCATCACTTCATCTAACTCTCTCCAGAATCTCTCCTTCTCTTCTCGCTCACATCCTGCCTGTGGGGCATAAGCACTAACAACATTGAACATCATGCCTTCAATTTCTAACTTGAGACTCATCTCTGTCCGACACTCTTTTCACTTCTAGAACATTTCTGACAAACCCCTCCTTCAAGATGACTCCTACTCCATTTCTCTTCCCATCCACACCATAAAAAAACAGCTTAAACCCTGTTCTTAAGCTTCTAACCTTTCTACCTTTCCACCTGATCTCCTGAACACACAGTATGTCCATCTTCCTCCTCTGCATCATGTCAGCCGGCTCTCTACCTTTTTTTTTCCCCTCCCCCCCACCCCTTAATAAATGTTAATAAAAATTGTTTAATATGTTCATAAAATATTTAAATGGTTTAATAAATCATTTTCTTTTAACACATATTTCATACAAAATTGGTGTACTTTTATCATTTTTAAAGGGTTTATGGGGTAGTCTTGGGAGCCTTGGAACGAATCACATGTTTTACATGTAAAATGCCCCTCTACTTACAAAAACTCCAGGTTATGAAAAAGGCTCTGGAACGGATTAATTTCGTAAGTAGAGGGCCGAATGTATAGGCAAAGCTTCATACAGCCTCATACTAACTATAAGGGAGGAAACCTACCCTACTACGCTCAGTCGAGCTGCTGCGAACCTGGTTCGATGACAGCACCCGCCACGGACAACGGACCAAGAGAAAACGAGTCCGCATGAACCACCAACGAGCGGAGATAAAAGTCTGTAAAGGTGGTCTGACATGACCACGAACAAGCAGTCATGATATCCTCAGTAGAAACATGACTGGCCTTCGCTAGACTAGATGGCAAAAGCCGAATTTGATGGGGATGAATTTCAGGCTGGAACGACGAATATAGAGCTTGATAGCCCTCCATGACGGCGTACTTAATAAACTTAGCTAAACTATCCGGAGTAATCTCGTTAACCGAATGAGAAGAAAAGCTTCACCCTGCCCTGAGAAACCGACGCAGGCGATGTACGATCCAGGTAGAACCGAATAGCGTGGACAGGACATAACTTGTAGTCCAGAGACTCATAGCCAGCAAAATCCTTCAAGGATTTAATCACAACAGGCTCAGGCACAAGGTTGGGCCACTGTGTCTTAGCTACCAACTGAGGATCCAGATAAAACCGGATCAACGACCAGTCCCTAGCAGGACAGAAGTAACCTTGATCACAACGAAGAGCACAAAGCTCACTACGATGCTTACCAGTAGCTAATACAACTAACAGAGCCATCTCGTACGTGAGAAGTTCTCTAGAACAAGACCCCATAGGCTCAAAAGGAAGATGAACCAAACTATGCAAAACCAGCCCTAAATCCCACTGAAGAACAGGCTGGTGCACCACAGGGAGCAAATTATCCACCCCTATACTGTACTATAGGCCAAGCTGGAATCTGACAAAAAGGTAAAGAAACCTAGGAAATCAGATTCAGAGGGATCAAGAGGAACTATCTGCCTCTGATGACACCAACTGGAGTAATGTCGCCACTTGGACTCGTAGACCTCCGAGGAGGAGGATCTGACAACAGCCTTAAGGATCGAGGAAGAACCCTCTGGAATTCCTCGTCTGGCCAAAACCTGCTGGACAGAATCCAACCATGAAGCTGACACAACTGGGGATTCTCATGAAGTAAACACTCCTGAGATAGAAGGTCTGGACCTAGGGGCAGTTGAATTGGATGAGCTACTGACAGTTCCAGGAGGTTCGTGAACCATGACTGGCGAGGCCACAGAGGAGCTATGAGAAGCAGGGAAGCCTGCTCAGACCATACTTTTGACAGAACAGCCCGAAGTAACGGGGTCGGAGGAAAGGCATACAACGGGGCAAATGAGACCAACTCACCGACAGAGCGTCCACAGAGAACACTCGAGTATCCGGAAACGGACTGACAAACAGAGGACACTGATTTTTGAGAAAAGTCACAAACAGATCCAGATGGAAGCCCCCCCCAGCAGGGAGGACAGATGCAGAAACACTGACCTGCTGAGGGACCACTCTGTGGCAAGAGGTCGGGAGCGAAACAGAGCATCTGCAAGAACATTCTGCTTGGACAGAATGTGACGGACCTGTAGAGTGATGGAGTGATCGCGACAAAACATCAAAATCTGCCAAACGAGACCGCAAAGGGTGGACGAGTGAGTACCCCCTTGGTGGCGAATGTAAGACACAACTGTGGAATTGTCACAAAAGTAGAAGGACAACCTGACCCTGAAGGAACGGACAAAAATTCCTGATGCCTATTAGAACAGCATGCCTTTCCAGAACATTGATGTGCAAGGCCTGGTGTGTAGGTGACCAAGAGCCTTGAATGCAATCGACTCCAAATACAGCCCCCCCCAACCCTCCAAGGATGCATCTGTCATGAGATGCAGGGAGGGAAAGGGAAGCGGCAGGGGGCGACCCGTGATCAACCAAGTCTCCTGATCCCAAGGATGAAGGAAATGATGAAAGTCGTCATCCAGGAGAAGAGAGTGGTCCACAGTCTCGAAGGGGACACCAACGAGACAGGAGCCAGATCTGAAGAGGACGCAAATGCAGACGACCCAGAACACAGAACAAGAAAGTCCGCAAGACTGTTCAGCAGACCGAGCAGAGATAGCAGTGTCCAGGCAGAACAGGCATGCATCACCAGCAGATGAGGAACAACCACCAGAGCCTTGGAGACATTGTGACGAGCTGGAGAGACCAGACTTGGATGACTACGGCAAAGAACATAGAGATACTCGAACTCCTGAGAAGGTACGATACTGGACTTCTTCAGGTTGAGTATCTACCTGAAGCCTTCGAGGAACGGAAGGACCCACTGCACCTGATCGAGGAGGCACTGGCGATCTTGGTGCAAGAGAATCCAGTCGTCTAAGTAGACGTGAGGACAAACGCTGAGACCTCAAAGATGAGCGGCGACTGCCTCCAAGATTCGTGTGAAGACAAGAGGAGCAGTGCATAGTCCAAATGGGAGCGAGATTCACTGGTAGACCTCTGTGACGGACCAAGCGATACGCAGGAAGGGCAGAGCGCTTGAGTGAAGAGGGATGTGGAGATAGGCGTCCTTGAGGTCGAGGGACACCGCCCAATTGCCTGGAAGGACGCCTCTCACCACGTTCCGGACGGTCTTCATCCGGAAATGAGGGCAATCCACGTATCCGTTCAGATGTTTCACGTTTGTAATGAGACGGAAGACTCCGTCCCACTTCGCAACAAGAAACATGCTGGAGTAAAACGCCCGTCAAGAAAGTGCCAACAGAGGAACAAGATTGAGGGAGTTTTTCGCCAGCATCTATTGAATCTTGGCGTAAATGTCTCCTGTTGGACAGGAGACGAAGGACGCCGAAACGGTTGAATAGATGTGGTTAGAGACTGAGGAGTGATAAAGGACAAAATTTACCCGTTTACTAGCTACGACTGAACCCAAGCGTTGGGTATCACCTCCCACACCAAGGCAAAGTGCCTGAGACAGCCCCCTACAGGCAGGGACTCTAACGGGGAGGAAGTCATGTAGGAGGTTTTCGTGGCTCCACCTGGGGAAAAAACCCAAGTCGCAGACCCTGGACGAACTACGAGCAGGAGCGGAAGAGGCCCTCATCGCAGAGGGAACAGACGAAGGGACGGGCTGAAGAGGTTTGGACTTACCCTGTGAAGATCGCAGCAGGGAAGAACATAACATCAAATAAGGAGTCTGCTGGCTTAGTTGTTGAAGGGAATCGGTAGGAAAGAGGGAATTTCCAAACAAAGGTGCCGTCCTGAGAGAAGAGGAATGTTCCTTCAAGTGAGGCGATAATTTGGACAAAACTTCGTCTCATCATTGAAGGAGATTCCCGACGATAGAAGCAGTGTACGAGAGAGCATGAGACAGAAGATCGTCCATGTGGTGGACTAAGTCCCCTGTGATCGGATCTCACGAGGCACCCTGCGCCTGGATTAGTGCCCAGGAGGACCTCCACAGAGGGAAGTCTGTCCAAGGCAGAGCGAGCTAAAGACTCCTTCGGAAGAGGAACAGACTTCACGGGCTTGTCACAGAGAAACTTAGCATCTTGTTCGTAAAGGACAGTCGGTTCCACAGAGTGTGGCAGTTGAACAAACTGACACGAAGTCCGGAAAAACTTCCCCGAGGGAATGTTCAGGTTGCCAGCCTGCTGAGCTAGACGTGCATCTAGAGGGTCCAGAATACGATGGCATAAGTCAGGCAGGTGAGGGAGCGAGATATGTTGAGTGTGCTCGTCCGGGGTAACTAATGACCTATGGACAAGTGAAAGTGTCGGCACCTCTACTGGCGGAGGAGAGGGATGCAGGAAGAGTTCGGCTGAAGGAAGAGTCGCATACACCATCTCCCTCACTTGACGCTACAAAGAAGACAAAGAAACATCTGTATTGAGAAACAGCAACACGGAAGCGTGATCGTTCGAAGAGAACCCCGCTGCCTCCTCATCGAATCCAGCCTGGAATGAAGTCGATGGATGCTTAGCAGGCAAACGATTAGTTGAGCGCAGAGTTGGTGAGCCAGATGCTCTGATGACTGATCAAAGGGGTGGAGGGCCGGCAGTTCGCAGGTCGGAGGACCATGCGAAACTGGGACTGTGACCGTAGGTTCGGCAGGGACACCACGCAAACCAGGGTCGAGAACCTCCGATGTAGCCGTAGGCTGGGCCTGCGGCACCACTAAGCGCAGACGGTAGATAGGAGGTGGTGAACTAAGTTCACACCCCGCACTTCGCCTCTTTGCCGGCATAGATGCAGAACTTTCCGGTGCAGAGGGAATGACTACGGGGTGGGAGGTTTGAGGACATGGGTCGGCCTGAGCACTCCCATGAACCTGTGCCCCCGTGGACTCCCAACATGACCATTTCTCAATGGATGCAGGCGCCGGGCATCCAGCCAAGTCCTCAATGGTGGAGACCTCCGAGGTCTCCATAGTCGCCATCCCGTTTGGGGGAGGCGGCCAATGGATGCTCTACCTGCCGAGCAGGTGCGGACAACACGTCTAGGCATGTCACCGGTTACCCAAGCCAGAAGGCTAGTGAATAGCGCGCTCGACGATGAGACACGCACTACACCACTAGCCGGAGGAAAGACAGACCGAGCTCGTGTCATAGCCCTAAGCTGGCTAGCACGGAGCAAGCCAGTTGACGGAGCTGAAGCTACCACCCTCCCGCTACCATTCGGTGTCCGGTGAGTAGGGGGGGGGGCACGCATGTAGTCCGACAAACAATCGCAAAGAAGTGAGGAATTAGAACCCCCTTCCCGAGAATTGCGCGAAGTATCAAGGCTGAAAGTCTTAATGGACTGAGGTCGCAATGAGTGTGAAGCGGAAGTATCGAACTCAGACAGAGAGATATGCGACCTGGGACGTGAGAGATGACAAGATTAAGCACTGTCGATTGTGCCTTGAGAAAAGACAGAAAATGACGAACTGTCGCGGGAGGCCATGTCAAACCTAGATACGTAATAAGTATCAAAAGGTAAACAATAATCAATGTGCCAACTGGCACGGACGGTAAACAAAGGGCTATCTCAGGAAACCTGGCCGCGCACTGCCAGTTTAGTCAGACTGCAAACTTTGTAGAACGTCAAAACAAAACTAAGCAAACAATAGCATGTAGAAATTGGCCGATCTAGTAATAAAGCTTAGAAATCGCTGTATAACACGCTAAGCAAAACAGGCTAGAGAACACTCATGCTGAATTAGCCTGACAAAACCAAGTCCAGAAAGACCGAAAATAACGTTAAATCAGACCTCATATTGCACTGCCAAGTCCGTAAACTAGAAAGTTTAAGCGTTATCATCTAGGCTGAGATAGTTTAATTCACTAGACTCACTGACAATGATCACCAAATCCAAGAGCCTTGAGGAATAACGTCCAGCTTGACGGTATTATCTCAAAAAAGATGCCGGTTCCCTGTGAGTCTCTTCCTAATATAGCGTGATCATGTGACCTATAGCGGTGATCTGAGAGAGGTATAGAGGCGTTATATGGAATTACAGACGCTCCCTGACTTAGGTCTATCCGGTTTCTGTTTTTCCGATTTTAAGTTTGTTTTTCAAAAAAAAGAAAAAAGTCAAATTTTGAGTTTAGACGTATCTACGTAGTACGCTGATGTAATGACACAATGATGCTGCATCGATTGTTTACAAACAACAGACTGACTGTGCCCCCCCTCCTTCCCAGTTCAGTTATAGATATATCATTATATACATATATACATACACGCGCACACATTATATATGCACGCACACACACACACACACACACATTATATATACATGCACACACATTTTCCCATTTTCACAAATAAATTGTTTAAAAATCTTACAATGTGATTTCCTGGATTTTTTTACATTCTGTCTCTCAAGCTTGATGTGTACCAATGATGAAAATTACAAACATTTCTTATCTTTTTAAATGGATGAACTTGCACATTTTTACATTGCCCAATACTTATTGGCCCCACTGTGTGTGTATGTGTGTGTATGTGTGTGTGTATATATATATATATATATATATAAGTAGAAATAAAAGGACAGGACAAAGACTTTCTATTGAAACTTCATTTTTCACTACAGATCTGTTTCGAGGGGTGGTGAAACCATCCTCTCTCTTCAGGTGATTACAGAAGAATATACATATATATAAAACCTAACTCTAATTTTATCGGACTCGCATGTTACAGTGTTTATGTGACAGGAAGCGCATCTAAAGTTGTGGCAATCAGCTACTCTGCGAGATGAAGTTTTTCCATGTCTGTCCATTTGTGTTTGCTTGCCAGCTCGCTTGGCTTCGTGGAAATGAGCCGATCAAAACAAGGGAAATTTATCTCCTTACTCAAAAACAACATGCACAGTCTGTGGCTGTTGTTATAATCCTATAAAATTAGAGTTTGAAGGTATCGGACCAGCCCACATACTGGCGTACAGAAAGGATTGGCTCTCCGCTGCGCCACAGTGATGTGGCATTGAAAATAGATTAATAGACTTAAATGCGGGAGATTCATCCGTTTTTGTTTTACTTGATGGCTTTTTTTGTATCTTTATTTAAACGAAAGTGAAATTATGTATTCGTTATTCTGTTCAGAAAGGCCACATGATTTATCTGAGAGCCACAGTCATCAAAGCAGCCACATCTAGCTCGCGAGCCATAGGTTCCCGACCCCTGATGTATACACACACACACACACACACACACACATATACATATGTGTGTGTGTGTGTATATATATATTATATATATGTACACACATATACATACACATAATGCAGCTGTGAAGGGGGGGGGGCAGAAACCAGTGACTCTCTCCTCACGCCGGTCCCAAACCCGGATAAATGCAGAGGGTTGCATCAGGAAGGGCATCTGGCGTAAAACAAATTCCAAATAAAATATGCGAGTCACAACAAAGAATGTCATACTGGATCGGTCACGGCCCAGGTTAACAACGACCGCCATCAGTGCTGTTAACCAACAGGGTACTGGTGGAAATTGGACTACTGCTGGTCGAAGACGTCAAAGAAGGAGAGGCGGGAGGCGTGTCCGTAGGCAGAGAGAGAGAAGAGGAAAGGCATGAGTCTAGGGATTTTGAATTTTGTAACTATGACAGGAAAAGGTAGAGAGCTGGTTGACATGATGCTGAGGAGGAAGGTGGACATACTGTGTGTTCAGGAGACCAGGTGGAAAGGTAGCAAGGCTAGAAGCTTAGGGGCAGGGTTTAAACTGTTTTTTCATGGTGTGGATGGGAAGAGAAATGGAGTAGGTGTGGAGTGGTGTGGAGTCAGAAGAGAAGAGAAGGAGAGATTCTGGAGTGAGTTAGATGAAGTGATGCAGAATACCCCCAGAGGTGAAAGAGTGGTCATTGGGGCAGACTTCAATGGACATGTTGGTGCAGGAAACAGAGGGGACGAGGAAGTGATGGGCAGATTTGGTATCCAATGACAGGAACGCAGAAGGACAGATGTTGGTAGACTTTGCAAAAAGGATAGAAATGGCTGTGGCGAATACTTTCTTCCAAAAGAGACAGGAGAATAGGGTGACTTATAAAAGCAGAGATATGAGCACACAAGTAGACTACATCTTGTGTAGGCGAAGTAATTTGAAGGAAGTCAGTGACTGCAAAGTAGTAGTCGGTGAGAGTGTTGCCAAACAGCATAGGATGGTGATGTGCAGGATGACGTTCATGGTGAGGAAGGTGAAGAAGGCAAAGGCAGAGCAGAAGACAAAGTGGTGGAAGTTGAAAAAGGAAGAGTGTCGTGTTGTCTTCAAGGAGGAGTTGAAACAGGCTTTGGGTCGTCAGGAAGTGCTTCCAGATGAGTGGACAACTACAGCTAATGTGATCAGGGAGACAGGTAGGAGAATACTTGGTGTGCCATGTGGAAGGAGAGTAGATAAGGAGACTTGATGGTGGAATGAGGAAGTGCAGGAGTGTGTACAAAGGAAGTGGTTAGCTAAAAAGTGGGACATTGAGAGGATTGAAGAGAGTAAACATGAGTACAGGGAGACACAGCGTAAGGCGAAGGTAGTGGTGTCAAAGGCCAAACAGAGGGCGTATGATGACTTGTATGATAGGTTGGACAGTAAGGAGAGAGAAAATTATTTATACTGGTTGGCACAGCAGAGAAATAGAGATGGGAAGGACATGCAGCAAGTTAGAGTGATTAAACAAAGAGAGGGAAATGTATTGACTGATGACAGAAGTGTGCTGGGAAGATGGAAAGAGTACTTTGAAGAGCTGATGAATGAGGAAAATGAGAGAGAGAAAAAAAGGAGTAGGAGAGGTGACCGTCAAGGACCAGGAAGTAGCAAAGATTAGTAAGGGTGAAGTGAGGAGGGCATTGAAGAGGATGAAGAATGGAAAGGCATTTGGTCCTGATGACATACCGGTGGAGGTATGGAAGTATCTAGGAGAGGTATCAGTAGATTTCCTGACAAGAACATTCAACCAAGTCTTAGAGAGTGAGCAGATGCCAGAGGAATGGAGAAGTGATGCTGGTGCCCATTTTTAAGAACAAGGGAGATGCGCAGAGTTGTGGCAACTACAGAGGAATAAAGTTGATGAGCCATATGGTGAAGTTATGGAAAAGAATAGTGGAAGCAAGACTAAGGGCAGAGGTCAGCATTTGTGAACAACAGTTTGGTTTCATGCCAAGAAAGAGCACCACAGATGCAGTGTTTGCCTTGAGGATGTTAATGGAGAAGTACAGAGAAGGTCAGAAGGAACTGCATTGTGCCTTTGTGGATCTGGAGAAAGCATATGACAGGTTGCCGAGAGAGGAACTGAGGTATTGCATGAGGAAGTCTGGAGTGGCAGAGAAGTATGTTAGAGTGGTGCAAGACATGTATAAGAGATGTAAGACAGTGGTGAGGTGTGCTGTCGGTGTGACAGAAGTGTTCAAGGTGGAGGTAGGACTGCATCAAGGGTCAGCTCTGAGCCCCTTCTTGTTTGCTATGGTGATGGATAGGCTGACAGACAAGGTCAGACAAGATTCCCCATGGACTATGATGTTTGCAGATGACATTGTGATCTGTAGTGAGAGCAGAGAACAAGTGCAGGAAAATCTAGAGAGGTGGATGTATGCCCTGGAAAGGAGGGGAATGAAGGTTAGCGTCAGTAAGATGTGTGATGTGTGATAGGAGGGTATCGGCAAGAATAAAAGGAAAAATGTACAAGACTGTGTTCAGGTCAGCAATGTTGTATGGTTTAGAAATAGTGGCCTTGGGGAAAAGACAGGAGGCAGAGCTGGAGGTAGCACAAATTAAAATGTTGAGGTTCTCTTTGGGAGTAACGAGGATGGATAGGATCAGGAATGAGCACATCAGAGGGACAGCACATGTAAGACGTTTTAGAGAGGCTAGAGAAGTCAGAGAGGCTAGATTGAGATGGTTTGGACATGTACATAGGAGAAATAGTGAGTATATTGGTAGTAGGATGCTGAGGTTGGAACTACCAGGCAGATGGCCCAGAGGAAGACCAAGGAAACGATTCATAGATGTGGTGAAGAAGGACATGAAGGTAGTTGGAGTTAGATAAGAAGATGCAAAGGATTGGGTGAGATGGAGGCAGATGATTCGCTGTGGCGACCCCTGAAGGGAAAAGCCGAAAGGAAAATATATATATATATATATATATATATATAATATATATATAGATAGGACAGTCTTTGTCCTGTCCTTTTATTTTTGTTATTTGCTCTACCAAAAAGTGTTGAGCACTCTCCTACGGAAGGATCTACTCAGAAAATCCTCTATATATATATATATATATATATATATATATATATATATATATATATATATATACACACACACACACACACACAATGAGTAGTCGACTTACGACCCATGCGAGTTGCGTCTGATCGACTTTACGATCGCAAAAATGGTGACGCATGATTCATGGCAGTGCAGTGCAAGTGTTGCGTGTGACAGTTATTTGTGCTGCCGGCAGCACCAGCATCTTAAAAGGCCAAGCAGGAGATGATGCAGCTTCACTTTCTAACTGCTCAGAGCAAATTTATTCATCTACTTTCAATGCCACGTCACTGTGACGCGAAGTTGAGAGCCAAATCCTTTCTGTGTGGGCGGGTCCAATACCTTGAAACTCTCATTTTATTGGACTCACACGCTGAAGTGTTTATGTGATAGGAAGCGCGTCCCAAGTTTTGGCAATCAGCTGGTCTTGCGGGTTGAAGTTTTTCCATGTCCGTCCATTTGTGTTTGCTTGCCAGCTGTGCTTGGCTTCGTGGAAATGAGCCAATCAAAACGAGAGAAATTTATCTCTTTACTCAAACAACACGCGCAGTCTGTGGCTGTTGTTATAATCCAATAAAATTGCAGTTTGAAGCTATCGGACTCGCCCACACAGGGGAGTACAGAAAGGATTGGCTCTCCGCTGTGTGTCACAGTGACGTGGAATTGAAAATAGATGTATATATTTAAATGCGCGAGATTTATTCATCTGTTTTTGTTTGCCGTGAGTGTATTTGGATGGAAAGTCGACTTACGGCCAAGATCGAGTTACGACCGGTCTGCCGGAACCAAACGTGGTCATAAGTTGATGACTCACTGTCTATTTTATATTTTATATATATATATATATATATATATATATATATATATATAATATACTAGTCCTTCTCAAAAAATTAGCATATTGTGATAAAGTTCATTATTTTCTGAAATGTACTGATAAAAATTAAACTTTCATATATTTTAAGTTCATTGCACACCAACTAAAATATTTAAGGTCTTTCATTGATTTAATACTGATGATTTTGGCATATCGCTCATGAAAACCCAAAATTCCTATCTCAAAAAATTAGCATATCATGAAAATTTACTCAAAACGAGCTATTAACCTAATCATCTGAATCAACCAATTAACTCTAAACACCTGCAAAAGATTCCTGAGGCTTTTAAAAACTCCCAGCATGGTTCATTACTCAAAACCACAATCATGGGTAAGACTGCCGACCTGACTGCTGTCCAGAAGGCCATCATTGACACCCTCAAGCAAGAAGGTAAGACACAGAAAGAAATCTCTGAGCGAATAGGCTGTTCCCAGAGTGCTGTATCAAGGCACCTCAGTGGGATGTCTGTGGGAAGGAAAAAGTGTGGCAGAAAACGCTGCACAACCAGAAGAGGTGACTGGATCCTGAGGAAGATTGTGGAGAAGGGCCGATTCCAGACCTTGGGGGACCTGCGGAAGCAGTGGACTGGGCTACAGGTGCCGTATTCCCCAGGTCAAGCCACTTTTGAACCAGAAACAGCGGCAGAAGCGCCTGACCTGGGCTACAGAGAAGCAGCACTGGACTGTTGCTCAGTGGTCCAAAGTACATTTTTCGGATGAAAGCAAATTTTGCATGTCATTCGGAAATCAAGGTGCCAGAGTCTGGAGGAAGACTGGGGAGAAGGAAATGCCAAAATGCCTGAAGTCCAGTGTCAAGTACCCAGTCAGTGATGGTCCGGGGTGCCATGTCAGCTGCTGGTGTTGGTCCACTGTGTTTTATCAAGGGCAGGATCAATGCAGCTAGCTATCAGGAGATTTTGGAGCACTTCATGCTTTCATCTGATGAAAATCTTTATGGAGATGATTTCATTTTTCAGCACGACCTGGCACCTGCTCACAGTGCCAAAACCACTAGTAAATGGATTACTGACCATGGTACTACTGTGCTCAACTGGCCTGCCAACTCTCCTGACCTGAACCTCATAGAGAATCTGTGGGATATTGTGAAGAGAAAGTTGAGAGACACCAGACCCAATACTGTGGATGAGCTTAAGGCCGCTATCGAAGCATCCTGGGCCTCCGTAACACCTCAGCAGTGCCACAGGCTGATTGCCTCCACGCCACGCCGCATTGAAGCAGTCATTTCTGCAAAAGGATTCCCGACCAAGTATTGAGTGCATAACTGAACATAATTATTTGAAGGTTGACTTTTTTGTATTAAAAACACTTTTTATTGGTCGGATGAAATATGCAAATTTTTTGAGATAGCGATTTTTGGTTTTTCTTTTCTTTTTTGCCAAAATTGTCAATATTAAAACAGTAAAAGGCTTGAACTACTTCACCTGTATGTAATGAATCTAAAATATATGAAAGTCTAATGTTTATCAGTACATTACAGAAATTAATTAACTTTATCACAATATGCTAATTTTTTGAGAAGGACTAGTATATACACAAACATACACACACACACACACCTACATGTACACTGTATACACACACACACACATATATATATATATATATATATATATATATATATATATATATATATACACAGTATATGACTATCAGAGGATTAGATTTTAAAATGTCTTTTTTTTTTTTTTGGCTCTCTTAGTCAAAAACGTTCCCGACCCCTGATCTTATGGTGTACATTTACAGAGTCTAGGTACAGTATTTACATTTGCAGATTACATAGTGTGCTTAAGCAAAAGTTTTTCGTGATGTAATCATTGAAATATATGGAATCGGACACTTCGGACAATCGGGTACTTCGGACCAGTGTCCCCCCCCCCCCATTAGTCCGTTAAACTGAGGCATGAGTGTGTATATATACATATACATACACACACACACACACACAGTCGGCCCTCTACTTACGGAATTTATCCGTTCCAGCGCCTTTTTTGTAACCTGGAGTTTTAGTAAGTAGCGTTGCATTTTACATGTAAAACGTGTGATTCGTTCCAAGGCTCCCAAGACTACGCCATAAACCCTTTAAAAATGATAAAAGTACACCAATTTTCTATGAAATATGTGTTAAAAGTAAAAGAAAATGATTTAACTTTTTTAAATTTCTCAAACCACCCATACGACGCTTTAAAGTCCGGAGGTTGCTGGTCTGAAGAACCCTCACCCCCTCCCCCCTTCATGAGGTTCTTAAATATGGCGATTCCTTGTCCCAAAATAATTGCCTCTGTCACTGTATCGCTGCTTTTGATGCTTCCTTCTGCTTCAATATCGTTCAGAAGTAATCGCCTCCGTCACTGTATCGCCACTTTTACGGTCACCTTCTGCTTCAATATCATCCCGATTGTAGAGGAGTTTTGGCCATATGCCTTTGTGATTTCGTTCAACCGCATCCCACTTCCGTATTATTTTTTTATTATCTCCTGCTTAATTTCAATTGATAACGGAGCCCGCTTCTTCATTTCGGTGTCACCGGGAATCACTTTCTTGGGGACCATGATGGATAACGAAATATAACGTTGCAATGATCACTCTCAAAAAAACTCGCAAGCCAACAGTCCTGTTCAAGTGTCCTTCACGCATGTGACAAACAGGAAGTATGGATACAGGAATGTGTACAGTTCAGTTCCCTCCTGGCCAATGGGAGGCCAGGGGGGCAGGATGTTGGGAGGCAGCCAATGTGCAACTCGCACATTGTTTGAATGGTGTATTTGAATGTTTGAATGGCGTGTTTCATAAGAAGTTGTTTAGTATACAGAGAACGAAAATTTAGGAAAATGTTTTTCATAACCTGGATTTTTCGTATTCATAGGTTTTCATAAGTAGAGGGCCAACCGTGTATATATATATATATCTGTGTGTATATTTATGTGCTAACAGCCCCGTGGTTAGTAGGAAGCCAGTACCATTTATTTTCCCCACCTTTTCTCCTGGTTAGGGTTAGATAGGCAGTGAGAGAAGACAATGTGCTTCTCGTTTGTTTTTTTCTCAGCATAATCAGAATACTCATTTGAAGGTAGATGAATTTTGTTTATTATTTTGGCCTGGTCAGCTTCTGAAGGAATGGCCATGAAAGACCATATAAATAAATATGTGAACAGAACAGCAGTTGTATTTCTTTTGATTACCTGTATATTACGGCTCGACATGCTGTCAGAAGGCAGTTACAGCCTGTTTTTAATTGCTGCTAATGGATTAAATATGCCAGTTACACACAAAAACATGGACATGTGGTATGTTAAACACTTAACTTTTACACAAAAATAAATTTAATATTACACAACCGCGATGGCAACCCTTGGGGTACCTACTAGTAACACTATATGTTATTATAATACAACCAACCATCAGTGTGTACTCTCATGGTAGAAGCAGTGATGTCAGTGGTGATGTTGAAATAGGGAATCCAAAGATCCTGCAGAAAATCAAACCGAATTCAGTGAGAAATTACTTTATCAATACAATATGAACCATTTCTATAACCATCAGTGAGTGGTCGCATGCCCTGCTACCTCAATTTGCTTATTTTTGAAGACGCTATTGATGCTGGAGTTAAAGGCTGCTCCGGAGAACATGGAGGTGATGGGGTAGGTTAGATCCAAAATCTTTTTGAAAACAGATGTCATCTCCTTTAAATACAAGTCAAAAAAGAAATGCTCATGAACTCATCCAGTCCCATCGTAAAGTTTATAAAGCTTGTAAAGTTGAACAAATTATTTCAAGTAAACAGCTAGCCATTCATGGCTCAGGAGAGACCGTAAACTAGCTTGCCACTATTGAGCAAATTAAAGAAATGAGGACAAATGCTTAAACAAATAATATGGCTGTGCATCTCAACAAGAGATGTTGAGTGATTGTTCAGCCTTCGATGACCCTCAATGAAAATGAGTTTGACATCGGCAATTTTTTTTTTTTGGCCAGGCTGCATATTTTATAGGTCATTCACCTTGCTTAAAGCACATAAGTTTGTTGAAATAATGGCATGGTGATTAAGCAACAACACTTATTCTTTTCAAGATTTGGGTTCACCCACCCCAATGTCTTGAAGTGATGAGGTATAAAAACTGCACTAGTTCATTTTTACTGAACCACTATTTCATTACTTGAGTCCCCATTTTATATCCATGCCATCATGATAACCTGCTCATTCAGGTCATCAGCTGACTGAATTTCACTGCCATATTAATGTCGCTGGGCCTTGACCGGACCAACGAGAGATTGCCTGACCCAAAAAAGTAATATTTTTATGTAGGCTTGATCCCAGCAAGCAATCTATTATTGGCATACATTTCAATAATTAACCCAATAATTAAATATTTGGATTACCCTTATTAAATAAATCCATCATATCAGGAACCAAGATTACTTTTTTTAGTCAATGAGGTCTCTGAGTATATTTTACAAAAGCCAATGCACTTGGGACTACATGTGAATGTTAAAAGCTATAAAGCTTCTGCAAAGAAAATGACTGTTCATAACCTCAGATGGTGTCGACAATCTAGAGGTGATAGTGTGCCAGGATCTTCTACAAACATTGTAATACACCTTTTCCATCTTTATTCCCTTTCTGTCCTACATCACACTACATGAACAGCATACAATGGGACCTAATCAACAGCAAAATCCCAAAGATCTTATCTGCAATCAGCTCTGGAGTCTTGATAAGGCAAGTCACATACAGAGGCACTTCAAAGTCTTTACAACCTCACTGAAAGATTGATCTTTTCGATTGCTTCATTTCACAACAACAACTACCACAACTGACTGCAGCTTTTAAGTTACCAACATCCTGCACCGATTCAGATCTGCACAGCGTAGGAGGCATTATGTAAGTTCATACTGACCATTGCCCACTCCCTGGCTCGGATCCTCATCCTGCTGTAGCTGCGCTCCTCGGCGTACAGCGCTCCCATCATGGAACCGATGGAGGTGCCTCCCACCAGGTCTACAGGGATCCCAGCTTCGTGTAGTGCTCGTAAGATACCCACCTGAGAGCAGCCCCTAACGGAATAAAAACAGGAATCCTTTCCTACTAATTTGAGTCTTCATATTTTTCCATCTTTTCTATTAAAATACACCTAGGGCAAAACACGGAGCTAAAAATATCGAGGCATGCCCAGAACAACATTTACATTGCATCAATCTGACTAAGATGCAGGTGATCTTGAGCGGGAGCATTACAATGAGATAAATAAAGATTTCACAGACTGAAGAGCTGATCACACTAGGAGAACAAGAAAAAAGGGGAGAGAACCCTCAGATGTCTACTTTAAAAGCATTTGGGGAGTTGCACTCTGCTTTAAATGTATAATTGACAACAGCAATATTACCAAAAATGTTATTACCACTGTCATGTGACATGTGGAATGACATTGATTATCTCTGATTAGAGGCACATAGAGTGGAATGAATATGGTAGATTTCTTGAAATCAACGCATGGAACGTGTCTTCCCTGCAGGATGACTCTCACCTGCCTCTAGTATCAAGGGAGCTTAGTCTGCTTGGTATCGGTGTTGCGGCCCTCTCTGAGGTGCGGAGGCCTGGGTCCGGTGAGACAAGTGTCGGTGGGTACACCTACTACTCGTCTGGCCGGGCCGACGGTCTTCACACTCAGGGAGTGGCTGTCGCTGTCGCTGATCGATTGGCTCCCTTGGTATCGGAGGTGGTCCCTATCAACAAGTGTATTATGCGACTGAGGGTGACTCACACAGTGGGGACGCTCTCTATCGTTGCAGTGTATGCTCCAACCAGGGTGAGTGATTGATCCACGAAGGAAACCTTCAACGACCAGCTCAAGTCGGTGGTGTCGGGGGTTCCGGGAAGGGACACCCTGATCATACTGTGGGACTTCAATGTGACCACTGGCACTAACTGGGATGGCTACAAAGCATGTGTCAGTCCTTACGGGTCTGGACACCACGATGAAAGCGCCTTAATGCTTCTTGACTTTGCAAAAAGTTGGGGCTTAAGGATTGCTGGCTCATGGTTCCAGATATTGGATCCGCGACGCTGGACTTGGTACTCCAACGACAGCGTCACTAGGAAGGAGATTGACCATGTTCTCGTAGGTAGTCGCTGGTGGCTGGTCCAGAACTGCCGTGTTTTTCAGAAGTGCCCAGCTCTTTTCGGGAGCCCACGGGCTTCTGGTGGCGACTCTGAAGATCCGCTTCAGGTGCCCTGAGAAAGCCCCGGTTCATCAAATGTGACTTGACATGAGCCGACTCGGGGACCCTGATGTGGCTTCGAAGTTCGCCAGTAGCTTGGGGAATCCCTGGAGGATCTGGACGCGGGTGCAGGCACGAAGGATCTCTGGGCTGGCTTCAGAGACCGCATCCTGGAGGTGTCCCATGACTGCATACCGGGGTCGCCTAGACGACCGGGAACGGCCATTTCCTCTGAAACCATTGACGTCATCGCGAGAGCGATACAGGTTCGACTTGACAGCAGGGCTGGACTGGCCAGGGACCTGAAGCGTGAAGCCGTCAAGGCGGTGCGAAGAGATCAGGAGGCTGCAGTCCGCGATCTCTGTGAGATGGTTGAGGGGCACTTGAATTCGAATGACTCGCCTGGTTTACAGGGCGTTGCGGAGTCTCCGTTCCTCTCGGTCCACATCGCGATGCAAGACGGTGAAAGCTGCAGACGGTAGTTTCCTTACCGAGGAATCTGAAGTGAGGACTCGGTGGGCCGAGTATTTTGAGGAGTTGTATCATGCTGACCCTCCTGCCCGGAGCCTGGCTGTTGGGGATGCTGAAACTCTTGTTGCCGACCCTCCCCCAGGCTGCGACCTTCTAACTCTCAAGGAAACTCGAAGGGCGGTGTGGCGCTTGGCGGATGGCAAATCTGCGGGAGTTTGTGGTATCCACGTGGAAATGCTTAAAGCGGGAGGTGAGGCCGTCCTCAGATGGCTGTTCGTTCTCGTGTGTTCTGTGTGGAGCATCAGCACACTCATTAGCTGCCGGCAACCGGCGACTTTGCCACCTAGAATAGCCATGCTGCCGTCTACTCTGAAATGTTTTTTAAAAAATAAATTTGAAAGATTTTGTTTTCTATTTTTAGGATTATATGGTTTTATTCATCTTGATATTAACAGGTAACTTGAGATAAGTGATTATAATTGTCGTTTTAGACAGAGAACGTACATGCCTGCTAAGCGCTTGTGTACTTAGTACGCATGGGTGACCCGGTTTTATTTTCGAGGCTGGGCTCGATTTGAATTTCTGTGCATTTCTTAGTTTCAACAAATGTCAGATTCAAAATAAGCTTATTTATAAACAACTGTACATGTTCGTTACGATGTCTAAGCGGCAAGGAAATATCAAGGACTTTTTCAGCAAGAGACCTAAAATACAACGTACACAACTAACACAAGGTAAATTATAAACAGTTGTGATTGTTAACAGATAGCCTACCAGGGACCGCCCTCTGATCTATGTAAAAACCACGTTTACCATATTGCCGGCCCAATGAAGGAAAATATCTTTGTCTGGCTACAAAAAAGTTGTCAAGGTGAACTTTTTGGAGATATATAAATTATTCAAAATCATGTTCTTATAAATATTTATGCAATGTCAGTAGCAAATACGCTTTAAAAGTTCACAATAACGGCAACTTTTATCCATGAATAACCCTGTATGAATCATTCTCCATCATTCTCATGCTTTCAAGAAATTCCACTTGCTTGATTTGTATGGCTGTAGCAAAGCTGCACTGTTTAAGTCCTCGCGACACAGTGCCCTCGCATAGCTTACGGCCAAACTACACACAACTACATGACAGTTGAATATCACATAAAGATGATATAATATGATGTACATATTTTGCATGCTATAACTTCTAAGTTATAGATCAAATTTACATGTAGATCTATACTATACAATATAATACTGTGGATGTGATACATCAGCCAGCTCAACCAGTACTTTTGAACTTTGACAAACAACTTGAATTAATGAAATATATATATATATATATATATATATCTGTGTGTAAGTAATGTTTTCACACAAGTCTCCTATGTTTATGGAATTGTAAAGCTAAGCAAATTTTGCCAAACTTGAAAGTGGGACCAACTGACAATATATAAAGCCTATAAAATTGTATAAAATATTGGGAAAATGATTTCTATGATTAGTAACACTGCTTGAGCACAGGAAATCAAATCCTTGAAATAAAATTATATAATATAGTGCCTATATAGCAGGCCTACTTCAAGGTGATTGGTAGTAACAGTCACATACATCATAACAATGTACTAACCTTGAGAAGCACTGCTATCATATTTTTGCAGTCAGAATACACCAGAATGCACCATTTAATATCTAAATATACAAAATTTTCCCGAGAGGAAGACCCCCCCGGACCACCCTACCTACTCGTCCCCCTACCTTGCACCGCCATCGCTCTGCTTCGCATAATTGCCCGCCTGTTACTCTTATCAAATTGCCTACTACTATTCAATTTATTGAGAGGGCTGGAGCACTGGTGTCATCCCAATTGACTGGAAACGGGGCATCATTGTCCTGATCTGGAAGGGGAAGGGTGATACCCGAGAATGCAACAGCTACCGGGGGGTACTCTCCTCTCAGTTCCGGGCAAGGTCTTCACATGGATTCTACTGGACAGGATCTGACAGCAGCTTCTAGCACACCAGCGTCCTGAACTGTCCGGGTTCATACCGAAGGGGTCTACCGTTGACCGCATCCTGACGCTCCGCGTCCTTTCTGAGCGCTTGCGGGAGTTTGACAGGGAGTTCCTTGCCTATCTATATAGACTGTCGCAAGGCGTTCAGCTCAGTGGATAGGGAGGCCCTTTGGGGCTTACTTTATCTACGTGGGATCCCGTCGCCTCTGGTCCGGCTGATATCATCGCTGTATTCTGGGACAGAGAGTGCTGTGAGGTGTGGGGGCTCCACCTCTGACTTCTTTTCGGTCGAGACCAGAGTGAGGCAGGGGTGTGTTCTGGTCCCCACTCTCTTCAGTACTGCAATGGACTGGATTATGGCGGCGGTATCAGGTGGATTGGCCTGCGGGGTGTCGTTCAGTGAGGTTCGGATTACTGATCTGGACTTTGCCGATGACGCAGTGATCTTCGCAGAGACGGTGGATGTCCTGACGGAGACTCTCTGTTTGCTGGGTGAGGAGGCAGAACCACTTGGTTTGCGAGTCTCCTGGATCAAAACCAAGATCCAGGCTTTCGGTGACCTCTTGGATGCTGCTGTTGACTCGATTGCTGTGGGTTGTGAAAGAGTAGAGATCGTGGAGTCTTTTACTTACCTTGGCAGCATGGTTCATCGTTCCACTGATTGCAGGGCCAAGATCAATTGTCGACTTGGCCTAGCCAGGATGGACAGAACCATGTGGCGGTCGAAGTAGCTGAGCAGGTGGACGAAAGCCCGAGTCTTTCGCCCCATTGTGCTCCCTGTCTTGCTCTACTCGAGCGAGATATGGACGCTCACGGTTGAGGTTGGACGACGACTGAACTCCTTCGTTATGACTTCCTTTTTCCGCATCTTCGGATACCGCTGGCAGGACTTTGTTACCAACCGGAAGGTGCTCGAGGATGTGGGGATGGTAAGAGTAACCTGCTTGATCCGCGACCATCAGCTGCGCTACTCCGGGCACTTGGTGGGTTTCCCGCCTTCAGACCCAGCACACCGTATACTGTCCATTCGGGATCCTAGGGGCTGGAGCCGATCACGGGAACGGCCACGTGCGACGTGGTTGTCGCAGCTGAAGGCTGCCCTGCTGGGGGGTATGGGCCCTGCGCAGGCCTGGTCGATCGCCATGAGACAGCCGGATGAGTGGAGGCTGCTGGTGGACGCAGCAAAGTGCCGTCTCAGCACATGCCCTCATACCTGACCTGGTATTATAAGCATTTATATAATTGAATATGTATTTATTGATATTATATACATATACATGTACATATACGTCAGTCAGAGGGGTGGGGGGGGTGATCCTACTTCGCGGATTTCAATGGTTGCGTGGGGATCTCGGTCCCAATTAACCGCGGGAAGTGAGAGATCCCTGTAATGGGGATTCAAACTCAAAACCTGTAAATGAGCTCAGCATCCTTGCCATTACACAACCAGTGCCACCTGGTTTAAAAACAACAGGATTGTGGTTATACACAGACAAATACAAGAGTTTATGGGAGTTATTGTATCAAACACACCAGGAAACGTATATTTCTGATTATTTCACATAAAAATCAACAACAAAAAAAGGGTCTTGTTTCATCTGAAAATGTATTTTAGGAAATGGCAAATCTGAATATGTTTAATTTAGAACTGGAGCCAATCTATTAAAATTAAAAGTACTGCTCAGACAGATGAGTACCTGGCCCCTCCACCTCCCAGTACCAAAGCAATGGCATTGCCGGTCAGAACTCGTGCCAGACGTGAGAAATCAGAGTGTCGGTCTGCAGGCTTTTGGAACACACGCTGGTACATCTCTGTCTGACAGGAAACGTAACAAGAACCTTTCATTAAACAGAATGCTTCACAAAGCTCTGTGATGCTTTCATGCTTTTAACACTAACAAAAGACCATGCTACCAGTTTTGGCAAACTCCTTTTTGAGAAGACTCTACGGGGGCAGGAAAGATGCAGGTGTCTGGAGATCCAGCTGCGCATGTTCAGCCATTCAGCAGTTCCCGTAGGTGGCGGTCCGTCCTCCCGGTGTAGCAAAACCAGCTGTTTCTGAGCCCTCACTGCACTTCCTTCCAACATCTGCTCCAGCTAGAGACACAGCAAAGTATGCAAATAGTAAGAATTGCATGGTTAAGAGAGTCTATCCATGGAATCAGGGGCCTCTGCGGTATTTTACATATTTTAAAAAAGGAACGCTAGAAAAAAGGAAGGATGTACTTGAAACAGCTCCTACCAGCCAAGCGCGTCTATCAGCAAGGTACAAAGATGTCTAAATCTGGGTACTTACTGCAGGTGGTTTAATATCGGAATCCAACTAGTGACTGCTTTACATCCGTTTTCTTTCCAAAATCAGTTTCTACACAGACTATTAATTTTATAATCACATGCTTGTGTCAGGATATCCAATGGTCACAGAGGTTAGAGGGGGTTGTAGATCACTCGAGCTGCTAACTAGCCATTATGAACAATTGGTGGCCATATTGCCGACTGTCGGTGGCATAGTGATTAGCACGTCCGCCTCACAGCAAGAAGGCCTGGGTTCGATTCCCAGCCTGGGCGTTTCTGTGTGGAGTTTGCATGTTCTCCCCGTGCTTGCGTGGGTTTCCTTCGGGTGCTCCGGTTTTCTCCCACAATCCAAAGACATGCACAGTAGGTTAATTGGCCGTTCTAAATTGCCCATAGGTTTGCATCGTGCAGAAGGCAATGGCAAACCACTGCACTAGAAAAACCTCCATGAAGATGATAACCAGGGCGTTATCCTTCATGGCGGGTCGCCAATGGTCGTCCTACGACTCAGGCACTAGATAGATAGATACCCGACTGTGAGCTTGAAGCACAGTAACCTTCTCATACATTTGTTTCAGCTTTTGGTTCCAAGTTGCTACCCTAAAAATCTGATGGTGACAGATAAAATAGTTCTTGAGATATAGGC
This sequence comes from Plotosus lineatus, assembly GCA_024760905.1. NCBI lineage: Eukaryota > Metazoa > Chordata > Actinopteri > Siluriformes > Plotosidae > Plotosus > Plotosus lineatus. The sequence goes on from CM045735.1 coordinate 33,895,567, forward strand.
ATGTACAGTCCCCCCCCCCCAAAAAAAAAAATGTGAAAGCAATGCCTGCTATACTATCACAACTAGTAATCAGCACTTTTGTGGTGAGCAAGAGGTACAAGATGTGCATTGAGTCAGAACATCTCAAATTCTCTCATCCTATTAGGGGACAGAGTAAAAGTTCAAATCCCTTCTGCTGTTTCCACTTTTCCAGAAACACAAGCACCATGCCCAAGAACCACAACAGCAGATTTGATTGTTTATTTATATTGTTGTAAGCCCGCCAACCAACCATGCATGGCTGCTAACATGGCATCTTATGCAAAAGTTATTTTAAGTTGTTTTCATTACCATATTGCAGGTTGGTTTTGTCACACGTGGTGAGATGATAATTTGTAGAAATAAACTACACCCTGATTACAGTGGTTTATGCAAATGAAAAGATTAATGCTGGCTGCACATTTTTATAATAGCAAAGTTAATCTGCAGGCAGGTTACACTCTTTAACCGTATTTATTTTTTTCTTCCAGTAGGCCCCCAGTGAAGACAAAAAAAAAAAAACAATATAATAAAGCATTTACAAAGTATGGGTGAGAAACAGTAAGTAAAAATAGCAGCTGTCAAAAGAAAAAAAAAAAAAAAAACCTATGTACATGTATTAAGAAAAATAGCCCCATCCCTGGGATTAAAAAAAACACAGTGAGCACTTTTCCACAAAAAAAGATATACCTCGCCCACTGCTGGGTCCTGCTCCCCAAGTCCAACGATGATAATGCAATCAGCCTGCCGGATACAGCGCTGGGTCCAGGGTGTGAGAGAGCTGTCTGTCTGGTAGAGGACAATACGATGTATGTCTTCCTGCTGGCCGAGCCAACTTGACAACCTGTACTCGTGCATGCTGCATGGAAAATACTTCTAAAGTTTTTATTCACATTATCAGTTCAAACACGACACAATTACAGCCCCGACCTTCCGAGGTACCCCAAAAGCCACATCCCTAAGCTGACTGATAAGCAATTAGACACCGCTTTGTCTAGAAATGGTTACACTGATTTTGCTATTCATTACAGTTGTGTATACATAGTGCTATGCTGATATTCAACCTGTCCAGCGCCGCAGAACCCAATCTCTGTTTGATGATGTCACTGGTCAGCAGAAGTGTGGGACCTAGGAAAAACGAATATATAAAAATTTGCAATCTGTGTTAATCTGTACGGCTCGGGCAGTCATACTCCGTGAATGTAAATGAAGAGAGACGCCATTACCAATAGCGAGCAGAGAGTGCTGAAGCTCCAAGGTGAACGCGGTCAGAGGAACTTCGTCAGACACGCGCAACACGGCCACTGTCGACAGGTTGCACACAGGATTGCTTGCATCCCGATTGCTGCTCGGAGTATGTAGTGCTCCTGAGTTCACATTCATATACTGCTTAAGTAGTCGGCTTCAAACCTCAAGCAAGACACATTATACAATTCATATAAATGGATATACTAAACACAAACCTGATAAAGGCCCATTAACCTGCTGAAGGATCTTCTGCCCGAGTAGATGAATGAGTTGCGTGACTACCTAGGAGGGGAGGGGAGGGGAGGAGAGGAGAGAAAAAGAAAAGAAAGAGAAGAGAAAAAGAAAAGAAAAACAACAAGGGTCCAAAGTAAGAATGATACACGGAAATGAGGTCATGCTTCAAATTGGGAGTGGATCAGGTACCTGTGGAAATTTCCTCTTGATGGAGCTAAGGGCTCCCTCAGGCACTTTAGCTAGTTCTGAGTCTCTTACAGCATGCACTGTAGTGGCTCGGTTCTGATGAGTCAGAGCCTCCACCTGTGAGCGCACACACACACACACACACACACACACACACTTTAGAATTATGTGCCTTTAAAGTGAAGTGCATATATGCAACTTTTACAAGTTCTACAGTACACGGCGTGCCAAAATGTCTCCTCTGAAGTCTTTATAAGATGGATAGGACACACAGTTTCTTATTAGTGCTCCATAGTCATATTGAAAGCACTATCACTAAAATGTTGTGACCTTGTGCTGACCTTGACTTTTCAAAATCAAATCATGTCTGTGACTCAGGTAGGGTAGGTTCTCCAAGTTTGGTGAAAATCTGTGCATGGGTGAGATCAAGATTTTGTTTACAAATAAACAAACGTTATTTATTTGCAGGTTTGCATGTCCTAATGATCAAGTTGTGTTGTCAGGGGCATTATGACCATGGTAGGGTCACCCAAGGCAAACAGTTCCTAGGTCAAGGTCCAGACAAAGTGCAGTTCAAAAGACCTCTATGAAGAAAAACACAAGTACACAGTTTCCCTTGCCTGGACGCTGGTCACCGTGGTCACCGGGCCCTGTCTTGGTGCCCACACGTTGGAGTTTCCCCGGTTGACAAAACGGCAGCTTCCCTCTGCCTTCAGGCGTTGTAGCCGTGTCACCGAACTTGCAGCCACATGTTCTGGACACTCAGGTAAAAAGAAGAGCTGAGCTGTGAACCGATCACTAGCTGGTGGTGAGCTGGCTCTGATGGTGGGGGAGTCCTGGCAGGCATAAGCATGTAATTAGGGTCTTCTGGGAACATTTGGCGGAGCTTCCTGCCAGAGGGGCCTTTAACTCCCACCTCCAGCCGAACTACAACCATATTCCGAAGATGATGGATGACATGGAATCCGAATGGGCCTTGTTACATGCCTCCATTGTTGAGGTGGAAGCCCATAGCTGTAGCCGGAAGGTCATCGGTGCCTGTCATGGCGATACCCCCCCCCCCCCCCCGAAGGGGGCTGTCCAGCTGAAAAAAAGGTCCATCAGGTCATATTGGCCTGTGGAACTCCCAAGGCAGCAGACAGGTAGCGGCAGGCCAAACGTGCTGCAGCCTGAGCTGTTGCTGATGCAAGATCTCGGGCATGGAAGGAATTCAGTGAGGGTCTACAAAGTGATTACTGGTTGGCCTTTAAAAAGTTCTGGACCACCAGCCGATGCCTCAGGAGGGAGAAGCAGTTCTTCTACATATACTGATTACAGTAGAAGTGGGGAGCTGCTCGCCTCAACTGGGGAGGTTGTCAGGAGGTGGAAGGAATACTTCCAGGACCTCCTCAATCCCACAAACATGCCCTCTGTGGAGGAGGAAGACCTTGGGGTTTTGGGAGGGGGTCAACCCATCACTGGAGCAGATGTCTCTGAGGTAGTCAAAAAACTCTTTGATGGTCAGGCTCCAGGGGGAGGATGAGTATCTCGGGGATCTGTAGGTTATAGGACTGTCTTGGTTGACACGTCTCTGCAACATCACATGGTCATTGGGGGCTGTATATCTGGATTGGCAAACCGGGGTGGTAGTCCCCTTTTTAAAAAAGGGGTACCGGAGGTCGTGTTTCAATTATCGTGAATTAACACTCCTCAGCCTACCCGGAAAAGTCTATGCAGGGGTGCTGGAGAGGAGGATCAGACCGATAGCTGAAACTCATGTTCAGGAAGAACAATCTGTTTTGTGGATTCAGAGAAAGCTTTGGGCAGTGATGGTCTAGTGGATAGGGTGCAGGATCGCTGATGCTAAGGTTGGGGGTTCGAGTCCCCACAGGGTTGTCACTGGCCCCCCAGTGCAGCTAACTGGGTTATCAAAGGCGGGCCATATCTCTCACTGTCTATGGTGAGAGGCATGTAAAAAGAACCATTGCTGACTTTCGTAAAGAGTAGGCTGAAAAGCCGTCAGCATGTTTCTGTCCCTTGCTAAAGGGTTGTGACAGGAAGGGCATCCGACGTAAAAAACCATGCCAAATCAAATATGCGAATCAGATGATTCGCTGAGGTGACTCTTGAGAAAGGGAAAAGGCCGAAAAGGATAAAAAGAAAGAATGAAAGAAAAAGCTTTTGACCTTGTCCTTTGGGCTATTTTGTAGAGTGTGCTCTGGGATAACAGCGTTCCGTACCCGTTGCTACAGACCCTTCGGTCACATATTCACCAGAGCTAAAGCTTGGTCCATATTGACAACAGGTGGAATTTGTTTACGGTGAGAGTTGGAGTCCGCCAAGGCTGTCCTTTGTCATTGAATTTTTAGGCGCAGCCGAGGCATTGAGGGTTTCTGGTTTGGTGGCCATTGGATCTCGTCTCTGCTTTTTTGCGGATGGCATTGTCCTTTTGTCTTCATCAATGTGGGACCTCCAGCTCTCACTGGAGCGAGTCGCAGTGGAGTACAAAGCAGCCGGGATGAGAATCAGCACTTCCAAGTCTGAGGTCATGGTTCTCGGCTGGAAAAGGGTGGAATGCACCCTCTGGATCTGGAATGAGGTCCTCTCGGAATCTTGGAGTCTTGTTCACGAATGAGGGAAGGATGGAGTGGGAGATTGACAGGCGGATCGCTGCAGCCTGTACTAGTCTGTCATGGTAAAGAGCGAGCTGAGCCGCAAGGCAAAGCTCTCAGTTTACCAGTTGTTCTACGTTCCAACCCTCACCTATGGTCATGAACCAGAAAAACAAGCTCAGAAAAAAACCAGAAAAACAAGCTCACGCATACAATTGGCTGAAATGAGCTTCCTTCGCCAGGTGTTGAGGCTCTCCCTTCGAGATAGACTGAGAAGCTCGGTTATCCAGGGGAAGCTCGGAGTCAAACCGCTGCTCCGCCGCATTGAGAGGAGCCAGCTGAGGTGGCTCAGGTATCTGGTTAGAATGCCTCATGAACCCCTCCCTGGTGTGGCGTTTAATGCATATCCAACCAGGAAGAGCCCATGGGGTCAACCTAGAACATGCTGAAGGGATTATGTCTCTCGACTGGCCTGGGAATGTCTTCGTGTCCGTGTCCCCCCGGAAGAGCTGGAGGAAGTGGCTGGGGATGCTTAGGCTGCTGCCCCCGGAATTCAACCCCAGATTAAGCAGAGGAAAATGAGGAAATATAAAATGCTTAAGTACTAAAAGCTAATTCAAAATTATTTTGTTCAGGGTTGAAATAATTAAGGTAAAATAATCCAGTAAATTTCAGTAAGTCAGGTTTGAATTTATTAAAGATATTTTATTGTGATTCATTACCCTTATGTTAAACTTTCACTGCAATTTAAAAAAGGCCCTTTTAAAAATCCGAATAAAAATACACATTTAGCTTATTTAAAGCAAATTGTTAAATTTAGGAAATAAGAAATAGAGTGCCTTTCCATGTGCCTACAAATTCGGATTCTAAAGAAAGTCTAAAACCCATCATTTAAGTATCATAATGGGTCCATGATGTCGAACCAAGCTAAAATTTGGATGTTCACATAAGGAGCCTTGTGACTTTTTACAAAGCATTTACGCCAATCTTTGCAGCATGTAACCATGGCATCAGCATGAACAGGTATTCTTAGCAGCCTGGGCATCACCACAGAGACACACAAGACTTATAACCAATCAGCAAGACGAGGGGGATGTATAGCAAGTCAGAGAGAGTAAAAATAAACACCCAGAAAATAAAAAGCAAAAGAAACACTTACCTAATGCTGCATCATTAGCACTTTAAAAGTAGAGAGACTCTATATTAAAAATAATCCTGCCCTACTTTAATTTACTAAAATAAACTAGAATGATATTAGAATACTTGTAGAGAAACAGGAACAGGTCCTGGTGCGTTATATTTTTGCTGTCTTGTAACCTGGTTTAAAATAAGCACAAGGTCCACAGGACTGCATGAGAGATCGGGAGATGCTCACCACTCCGATTAGATCTCCTCTGCCATACTCTCCCGTCAGCTCCTTCTTCCCATCCTCCTTCAGAATAACCGAACGTAGGCGACCACTCAACACTATAAAGGTACTATCTGATTTATCGCCTTGCCTGAGAAAAGACAACAGAATCAATTTTTAGAAATCCATCAAAAAATATTCTTAATACCAACACATGGTAGTTTGTGACATAATTCAGATACACTGCAACATCAAATTACGGTTATGTACACGCATTTCACAATCGATGATGCCATTCAGAGCAGACCATGAGAATATTCAGAATAAACAGGAAATGCTACAGGAAAGAAGTTTTTTTTATAAAGATAAACAAACAAACAAACCTTCAGGCGCATGAGGAGACTACTGTTCAAAATATACAGTTAGCTAAAGCTTAGATGGAAAAAATTATCAGCGAGAAAATAATTAAGACAGAATATTAATATTACACCTGTAAACTGCTCGGCCTGCTTCCACAGCCATCCAGTCGAGCGCAAAGTCAATCTGTCTGACAAACGGGGACATCCTGCGCACTACACTGTGAGCTACATTTAGCACGACCGTCGGTTCTGCCCGCATGATTCTAGTACACAAACAAAGACCATACATGAGGAAAGATTTAAAAACATCAAAAAACATCATTAGTGTTATACAAAGGCGAGATGGAGTTCGCTGGAATTCTTGCACTCGGAGTGCTTTCAAACTGGCTAATGTAAACTATTAAGTGGATTTTTGCAGATTACACCTTTTGAGAATACAAGTAAAAAACTTGATAATTAAAATATACATATATTTTCATGTACACTGAATCTTCACTTTTCACGATTAATGGGGATCGAGACCCTCCGCTAACGCCAAATTTCCACGTAGGTTCGACCCCTCTGATTGACGTATACATACATGTATGTGTATATAATAACAATAAATACATATTGAACACTACGAAATGCTTAGACATTATTTTTGAATGTTTAATTGTTATCATAAGATGTAAATACACCCACACTTGTACACACACCACACATAAAAATGTAACCAAATCGTAGAATGCTTAGAGATTCCAAGCCTGGCTGTCAAGCAAGCATAGTGCTCTGCTCTCTAAATGAAAGTGAGTAAAGCAATTACCAAATGTAACTCATGGGCAAAAGAAACTTATCACTTTTACATTGCCATTTGCGCTTCTACAGATAACTAAACTAAGTAACACATATTGAGAAAACATTCACCAAAACACATTCTTCCACCGAGTAGCAAGGCACAACAAGCCCGTGATTTAGCGAATTTCGTGCTGGCATGAAAAACAGTGGAAACAGCCTCAATGCAATTAACAGAAACCTCTCGTGCACAATTGTTGCATAAATACAGCCGTCCGACAGTACAATCATGCATTATCAACAAGCACACCAAAGAAATGCCAGTACTTTCATAGGAGGAACGCAACAGAGCCATTTGGTATGTGAAATTATTTTGCTTGAATTTAATTTATTTGAAATTAATGTTGATATTATTTGATATATTTGATATTATTTTACAATGTTACGTTTATAATAATTGATTTAGGGGTGTTTTATGAGATACGGTAATGGTATTTATGGATGTATAGTGCAGTATGAGCGTCATACGTCACCGTAACAACTTACATTTTTTTTCACCTTGCGTTCGGCTGTCCGAAACCAATTAAAAGCGCAAGTCAGGGAGCATCTGTACAACATAGCTAATGTGTTTTTGTTGATGTCGTTTTTATGAGCATTAATGTCGGGTGATAACTTTCTTTTGCCCATGAGTTTATAAAACTGATCCAATGGTGAGCTGATCCAATTTATGCATTCGTGTTCTGAATTACATAAGAAACCAAACTTTAGATTAGAGCCAATTCCTGAAATATTTATAAGGAGGAGAACATATAGGAGCCATTTTCAAGAGCATCACAAACACTCATTTCGCACAAATAAATATCACTGTAATAAACAACACAGAGTCACGCAGTACGTCTGTATACCAGCAGCATTCCACAAGACGGGATGCTGGGTTCCCGGATGCTTGGAAATTAGTCTCGCCAGCTTGCGAGATTTCAGAGCCAAATCAAGCCGAGTACCAAATCCGAATTGGTAATGACCTTGCAGCATTTTCCTTAACCTCTTCCCTATTTTTCCTTAATTTCCTTATTTTTTTATGTATATTTTTGAAAAATCAGCAATGCACTGAAGCCGTAGAAACTGAAGCACGAAGTAGCGAGGGATCATTGTATAAGAGAAAGGACTGGAAGGCTTGTTTTATGATAAGAACATATTTGACCCATTACACAGCAAAGTGGGTATTAAGTCAGAAATTATTCATTTTGAGTTATTGAAATATTTTGTAGCTGATATCCTAAGCTTTAAAATTATACAAAAATTTTCTGACATAATTGGATAGTTGTGGCGTAACTAACCAAAACCTGCAAGCAATTTTCAGCCTTTAGGTATGTTAACTTAGTGGGGCTGGTGGCGTAGTGGTTAGGGTGCTGCGCTCATGATCAGGAGGTTGTGAGTTCAAATCCCATTGAGACCTTCACTGTGTTAAGACCCCTGGGCAAGGTCTCAACATATGTGTTCAACATATTAGCGTGTTTAACACTGTGTTCAACATATTAGCATCATTTTTCTGCCAACATCCAGAGCACCCTATGAAAATTTCTGGAGAATCCAGTTAACCCAGTGGTTCTTAACCTGTGGGGAATTCCCCACTGGTGGGGAATGGCGGCGTTGCCAAGTGGGGAATGACTGGTCGGACAGAAGAACCACTGCTTCAAAATTTGTTTACTTACTATACGTGTAGATTCCATAGACCTATATATCATAGTTAGTCTCTATTTTGCAACCTTTCATTTAAACCTAATGGTCGTTGCTGGTTGTCGAAAGGTGACACGTTAAATCGGCTTGTGCATTTGCTCCCTGAAGTTACACAATTTTTGGAAGAAAGGAACAAAGGAGATCTGAAAGCTGCTGTTTCAGATGAGGCATTCCAGTGCAGAGTGCGGACTCCGATATGATCAGGCATCGAGACAAAGTGAACACCTTCGTCTCAAAACTTGAGTTGTGGCAAGGAAAGTTCGAGACTGGCCGCAGCGCAACAGCTTTTCCAACGTTGGCGCAAATCAGCAAGACTGCTGGTGGCGTCAGCGACGTTCTCAAGAACAAAGCCATCATCCACCTCAACAGGCTGCTGGACGAGTTTCAGCACTATTTTCCAGACTTCAAATGCGACAACCCAATGATGGAGTTCACGAGGGATCCCTTCAGCTTTCGAGTTGACAACTTCCTGAAGGAAGCAGAAGACATCGAAGACCAGTTTATTGACCTGGTGCATGACTCTGCAGCAAAGGCTGTTTTTTGCAGAGAAAAGCCTGAACGCATTCTGGGCCACTATGCATGGTTCGTATCCTCACGTTGCTGTGGCGGCGATCACATTACTGGTTGCATTTCCCTTCACGTACCTGTGCGAGTCGGCGTTTTCGAGCATGGTTGAGATCAAAACCAAATCGCGAAAATGCCTTATTTACCTTGAGTCTGATTTGCGCTGCGCCATTTCAAAAATAGAACTGAACATTGAGGCACTCGTAAAGGCAAAACAAATGCAAAAGTCTCATTAACCTGTATGCGTCTAGTGTTGCATTTTTTTGTATGTTTTTTATGGGCCAAATAAATTGGGAAAAAACATAATGAATCTTTTCATATGTATTTTATTTCTATGTGATAACTGTTAGTAAAAAATATAATATTAATACAAACAAGAATTAAGGGCCGTAAAATGGCACAAAAAAAGCAAAACGCATATTTACGTACTAAACACTGGATGGGTTAAAATCGAATTTGTCAAAGACTGATGCTGTTGTGGGAAATGGAGAGTTGGCTCACTAAAAAGTGGGGAATTGGAGAAAAAAGGTTAAGAACCCCCGAGTTAACCCAAAGATGTTGGCACTGCTGGTGTGAAACTGGGAGGAAACCAAGCCGATTCACCTAAAAATAGAGCATCTTATTTTAACCAAACCATACTGAGACTGAAACCGAGTTACACCCAAAGCTGGGCATCAGATTGCATGGGTGGAAATTAAATTCTGAAGCTCGCAATCACCAGTTTCATATCAAGAGGAAATGATGAGCAGGGTTGCAGAACAAGCACAATGCCTTCTGCTTGCACGGGGCCCAAGCGGCAGTTTCACATACGATGTCCTCACCCCATATTGTTGCAAAGTATTTTGTAGCAAAAAAAGCGAATTTACACACAATAAAAAAGATAATAAAATAAATGACCACATTTAAATTTTGCAAACTTTTGCACTTTTTTTTAAGTACTATTACATCATTAGATATTTGCAATATATCTATAATTAAAAGTAATAATGATGCCCACAGATTCAGCCGGACTGTAGGCGGTATAGTAGTGTAGTGGTTAGTAAGTCCAGCTTCCAGCAATAAGGTCGCATCCGATTTCAGGGCTCAGAGAAAGTCTTTCTGTGTAGAGTTTACATGTTCTCCATGTGTTTGCATCAGTTTCCTCTGGGTACTCCAGTTTCCTCCCACAGTCCAAATGACATACATGTTAGGTTAACTGGCTTTTCCCAATTTTTCCTAGGTGTTGGCATGAGTGTGATTGCTTGTGTATGTGTTGGCCCATGCAAAGGGTTGTCGATTTACTCAGACTTGTCAATTTACCCCTCTTTCATCCAGGCCTGTGCATGACTATTAGGATTGAGCTTTTCAGCAAATGAGTGAATGAGCCAGTGTGTGACAATTCCTAAAATGAGTTTACACTCTGTACGTACTCATAAAAATGGGTTTTGGAAATGGAGAGGAAGGTGCAGTCACGGTGAGCACGCACACTGAAGGTGAGCGGTTCCCCAGTGAGCACCGCCAGCTGACACACCAACTCTCCAGGGTGAGTCACAAAGAGACAAGATTCTTCCTCACGGTCAATCATACGCTGGTACACATGCAGTAAACCTAAAATCACAAACTGCACACTCACTTCCTGCAGGCCCCCCCACACACACACACACCACAAAAATGTATATCTCTGAAATACTGTGGTTAAACAATACTACTTCAGAACACACCCTCATCAAAAAAAGAGAGGGGTTTTACATTCTACCTGGTCTCCTTGTCGAGCCACCACAGAGCCAGCCTTCACCTGGTGCAGCGTCACTCTGCCCTCCAATAGACTGTGGTCCTACACTCAAAAGTGGTTTTAAAAAAGATTAACTCTTTCATAAGTCTTAGAACCATTGGTGGAAGAGGATGGAACACCATTTGAAAAGGTGCAATGCGCCAAACAAAGCTAAGAGCTGCCTATTTTTAAAGGCACCTTTATATACAGTAGGCCCCTGTTTTTTGGGATGGTTCAGTTCTGGCCCTTCCCGCGGATCATGAAAATCTGTGAGTTATTGACGCAGTTTTAAAACCCAATGTATGATATTACATGTGCTAAAATATGCATCTTAAACACATTCTACAGACAGTCTTAATCATTACTACATTTTACCACATTATTACTGTATTAATGAGTAAGTAAAAACTTTTTAATTTTGCACTGTGATAACATTTATGAATGAATAAAGCACTTGGGCTTCTTAGCAGAAGCAAGAGAAGATGCAGGGCGTTTGAGTGGCATCATAGGGCTTAAATAATCATTAAAAACGCACTAAAAAAACATGCATTCACAATTCAAGCAATCACGATGACGTGTGCGAAGGAGAAAAAAAAATACACAATTACATGCCAGTTACTTCAGAGTTTGTCGCCAATCCACGAGTATGCGGGGGCACGAGCACAGAACCGCGAATGGACAAAGGCCTACTGTACTCAAAGAGATTAAATATATACTATGCATAAACAAAGAAGAGCAAACTAAAATGAGATTTTCAGTTTTGTGTTACTTTTATTAAAAAAGATGCAAGGTGCTGCGTGTGTTTGGCATAGAAACAAGATTTGGGATGATTTTGATTATAAATATATAATTATAAACACATATCATATCATATCTACACACACATATATACGTACATATATATATACATATTATATATATATATATATATAAAATATATATATATATATATATATATATATATATATATATATATATATATGTGTGTGTGTGTGTATATATATATATATATATATATATATATATATATATATATATATATACACACACACACACACACACACACATTATACACATATATATATATATATATATATATATACACACACACACACACAGTAAAACCTCCGCTGACGAACGCTTAAGCTCACGAACGGTTCGCCTCAAGAACATTAAATTTGCGAGCATATAGTCTCTGCTGACGAACTAGTTTTCGTCGGACGAATCAAACTACGCGGTCGAACAGCGCCACGGTGGCGGCCACGAGAAGCTGACGCACGCTCACGGCGTCACAGTTCGTCACCCCCTTTCTTTGAGTGTGGACGTGGTTTGTGTTTGATAGACATTTTGGACCATATTGAGTGTACTTTTGCTATTATGGGACCGAAAAAGACCCCACCACAGGCGGAGATCATTGAAAAACACGAACGAGATGTGCGTTTGTGTGACTTAGCGTCCCAGTACCAGTACGCTAAGTCTACTATTGCTCCCATCCTTAAGAACAAGGAAGCTATTAAGGGTGCGTGAGTGGCTAAGGGTGTTTCCAAACAGTAGGCGTTTCCAAACACTCCTTCCAAACAGTAAGTCCCTCCCTCCCTCCCTCCTCCCACTCCATTCCATCAAGCCATCAACTACCATCATAAAGGTAAATAAAACGACTTTATTATACAGTACAGTTTATTTCTTTAATTATAATACAATAGCACATTTATTATACATAAAATAAGGTCTATTTTTTGTAGTTTTAAGGCTTATTTAGTAGAAAATTATGTTTTATGGGGACCTGGGAACGGATTATTCTCATTTTAATGGTTTCTTATGGGAAATAAATGTTCGGAAGACGAACTTTTCGCCTTACACACACTTTCTGGGAACCAATTATGTTCGTGAGCTGAGGTATCACTGTATATGTATACACATACATACATACATACATACATACATACACACATGCACACACACATACACACATGCACACACACATATACTCTGTGTAATCCCCACACATTCACCTGCAGTTGAATAATCCCCAGCAAGTCTTTTTTGGCTGCTTCGAAGATAGCACCAACATTACTAGCGGGAACAACAGAGTTATCCCCAGTGTCTGTATAGTGATAGACTGCAGATGGCACCTGATGCATGGTCACACTCTTCTTCAGAATAGACTGGAACAGAAAGGCAATGAACCTTGTGCATGATTTATTGTATAACTGGGGGGGGGCCTAAAAATCAGAGGGCAGCACTACCTTGTATTGAACAGAGGTAGACACTGGACCATCCATGGTTACTCTGGCTCGCTCGTATGCCATGCTCAGATCATTCCCAGCTACTCCTGCTCAGACAAACATTCAGGATAAGGTTTGCCAAGATATATATTGTACCTCATCATAGTCTAGAGTGCAAGAACGTTTTTATCCACTTTTCTTTAGTACAGTACAGTGCTTCTCAATTATTTTCTGTGACACCCCTCTAGAAAGAAAAACATTTCACACACCCCTCCCCCACAAAGGCTATAAATAGTATTTGTCAAGAAAATTGTTATTAGTAGTACACCTTTGCATAATATTATTTCTTTCTCTTTTGTTTTTTTAATGTCATTAAAGATACATAGTTCAACTTACAACAAAGAAAAACTTAATTGACATTGCTTTTTAATATGCCTGTTAGAAATTTTTCCATGTTGTTTCTTGAGGTGGCGCATGTTCACGGAATTTCATATCGTTTGCTCAGTGCAAATAACCCCTACACCATAGCGCCACTGCCACCTACTGTAATGGATGTACAATTACACTTAATTCTAGTACAGTATTGCATACACGCCCTCCCTTGGCATCACATCACGCCCACTATTTGAGAAGCTCTGCTCTAATACAACATTACCACAAAGATTCCAAATACATTAATAATATAAATCTTAGTCTCAATAGATGATGAGAATTGACTTAGTAGAAATGACGATCCAAGGAAATCACATAAAAGAAAGCCTACAGTGAACACCAACTACACTCACATGGTTGCTGAACCGCTTCACACAATTCAAGTGGCAGGAAGGCTAGAACTTCTCAGTCAATTTCGAAGACTGAGGACACCCTGAACAGCTTGCAAGACCATCAATTAGCCTAATGTCCATGTCTTTGGACCGTGTGGGGCGCGAACCAGAGTACCCAAGGGAAACTCACAAGCACTGGGAGAACATAGAGACTGCATACAAAAATGCCCTTTTCGAGCCTAAGACTCGAACCCAAACCTTCTTGCTGTGAGTGCGAACCACTTCGCCACCATGCCACCCCAAGAACAAATTCAATAAATAAATAAATATATAAGCATGTTTCTCATTTTTGTCCTTCTGTATGACCCTGCATAATGGGAAGCAAATACCTGTGCTGTCTGCTGGTGCTGAGACAGAGCGTGGTTTCCTGATCACTGTACACAAATTCTCGGAAGTTGTTTTCCCTCCATCTGATCAAAAAAAAAAATCAATGACAATCCTTTTAATTCAATCCGAATTCATGCAAGTCTGCTGTCTGTGTATATGTACCTGAATCTGTAGAATCCGTAGGTCCTTGGCTGTAATCGTCATCTACCAGCGTGTGAAAATGGGGTCTACGAGGAACACGGCTGGGGCTTCCCTCGGCAATCACACTGGTGACTGCGGTCAGAGGCACAGCCTGCCTCTCCTTTCAGCACAAAGCACACCATGAATCCTATTGATTAAACAGCGCTCCCATTTCAATTCAAATACAAATGGCATTCAACCTTTTATCACTTTTGCGCCACAAGACAAGTTTATATCAAAGTCTGCATGCACTCACAAACATGAGATACGAGGGAATGCATACGTGACTTCAGCGGAGGGTAAAGTGATAGACTGCAATAAATGACCCACAATTTGCTGGGGGGAGGGGGGGGGGCTTTACAGCCAAAGAACAGGTGGAGTGGAGGCAACCTGCTCCACCTGATCAGAGCATGTTCTACTGCAGTAAGCTTTGAAACACTTCCTGGAATGAGGAAATGATGGACAAACGACAAAAAGAAATCATGGTGATTGACGCCAGTGTCCTTTAAATGTGCACCAAGCTGACATACATTAGATTAGAGCAGATTCAACTTTGTTATTACACATGTGTAAACACGGGGTAACGAAATACAAATATGTGTACTTTATAGCTGACTGGCAGATATAATGCAATATAAAACAGTTAATGTGAAAGGGTGATTGATGTGCAAATGTGTGATCAACAAGGTGTGCAGATGTGTGACACTGTGGGCCTAGAGTCATAGTATGACTGTACAGCATATGTGCAATTGTGTATGTGGGTGATAAATCCGTTGTAAAGAAAAAACATTTCCAGAATGACACACAAGTGCATAATTAGAGGAAATATTACAGACAAGGGACTCATGTCTTTATAATGGACTTTTCTCACAAGAATATGAAGATGAACTGAACTAAAGCAGTAAAAAGCGTGTATGTGTTCTCTTACTGTAGTAAAAAGTTCAGTGGTCAGACCCAGGTAGTTATGCAAGGCGAGGAAGGTCACTCTCTGCAGCCGAACCATGATAATCTAAGACAGTCACAAACACAAACCTCAGTCACAAGAGCAATTATTACACACGCTTCTCTTTGTTGAAGTATCCTTTTGCCCTCATTGCAAAAGAACAGATGAAGAAAGACATGCCTGCTGTCTTAAATTGGCTTCTTTAGGTTTGTACTGAAGCTAATCAAGCTTCTACTGTAATTCTGTTTTCTGCAAATTCACCTAAATCATACCTAAAACTCATAGCAGATCTGATCTGAAATAATAATAATAAGGGCACGGTGGCACAGGGGTCAGCACGGTCGCCTCACAACAAGAAAGCCTGGGTTCGATGCCTTGGCTTGGGGTGTTTCTGTGTAGAGTTTGCACCAGTTTCCTTTGGGTACTCCAGTTTCCTCCAACAGTCCACAAATATGCACAGTAGGCCAACTGGCTGTTCCAAATTGCTCCTAGGTGAAGGGTTGTATGTGTGTTGGCCCTGCAATGGTCTGGCAAGTTGTTCAGGGTGTACCCCACCCTTCAGACCTTGAGAGGCACCCGCCTCCCTGTGACCCAAATTCGATTACGTGGCTTAGAAAATGAATGACTAATAATAAGCACTGTGATATACAGTGGTACCTCACTTTACGAAATTAATCCGTTCCAGTGCCTTTTTTGTAACCTGCTTTTTTTGTAAATTGAACCACATTTTACATGTAAAACGCGTGATTCTTTCCAAGGCTCCCAATAATACCCGATAAACCCTTTAAAAATGATTAACACATACCTTTTAAGACCTCCTTCTGCTTCAATATCGTACTGATGGTAGGCAGGTTTGGACATATTCCTTTGCGATATCACTCGAGCCCGTTTCTTCTTTCCACTCACACCAGAAATCACACGTGTGTGTGTGTGTGTGTGTGTGTGTGTGTGTGTTGGCCATGTCTTTTTAGCAGAGTTATAATATTACAAATGTTTATGGAAGGTTAAAAGCCCGAGTCAAGAAATAAAGAATGAAACAACAGTAACTCCGTCCTTTACACGAAAAAGCATTAGGGTGGATTCAGCTCCATAATAGCCAATAAGAGGTAGCTGCGTAATCTCTACCAATAGGAGGCCAGCGGGGTGGGATGTTGGGAGATAGCCAATAAGAAGGAGCTGCGTTATCCATCCTAGCAATTGGGAGGCCAGCGGGGTGGGATGTTTGAATTGATGGGAGAGTAGCTCGTACACTGTTTGAATGGCACGTTTTAATTTTTAAGATGGCGCTTTCGTAACGTGATCTTGTTTCGTATCCGAAGACAAAAATTTTAGGAAAATGCGTTTCGTAACCTGCATTTGTCGTACTTTCGTAAAGTGAGGTACCACTGTAGTTGCATTATAGTGAATTATTAATATTTAAAATCATGGTTGTCTTATTAAGACTTACTAGGTTCGACCTAAACTTCCTTAAAATGTCCAAACATCTAACAACAAAGACTACAATGTCTGATCTAATAGCCAGGATTAGGCCTATCTCAGGGGATGTCTACTACCTTCAAAAATAGTTTGTCGTCTTCGTTTCCTTTCGGCTTTTCCCTTCAGGGGTCGCCACAGCGAATCATCTGCCTCCATCTCACCCGATCCTTTGCATATTCTTCTCTTACACCAACTACCTTCATGTCCTCCTTCACCACATCCATGAATCGTCCCTTTGGTCTTCCTCTAGGCCGTCTGCCTGGTAGTTCCAACCTCAGCATCCTACTACCAATATACTCACTATCCCTCCTCTGTACATGTCCAAACCATCTCGATCAAGCCTCTCTGGCTTTGTCACTAAAACGTCCCTCTGATGTGCTCATTCCTGATCCTATCCATCCTCGTTACGCCCAAAGAGAACCTCAACATTTTCATCTCTGCTACCTCCAGCTCTGCCTCCTGTCTTTTCCCCAGGGCCACTGTTTCTAACCCATACAACATCGCTGGCCTCATCACCGTCTTGTAAACTTTTCCCTTCATTCTTGTCGATACCTTCCTATCACACCGGACACTTCTACAACCATTCCAACCAGCCTGCACACGCTTCACCTCTTTTCCACACTCTCCACTGCTCTGGATTGTTCAGCCTAAGCACTTAAAATCCCCCACCTTCTTTATCTCTGCTCCCTGTAACCTCACCGTTCCTCTTGGGTCCTTGTCATTCATACACATGTATTCGTCTTACTGAGGCTAACCTTCATTCCTCTCCTTTCCAGGGCATACCTCCACCTGTCTAGATTTTCCTGCACTTGTTCTCTGCTCCCACTACAGATCACAATGTCATCTGCAAACATAGTCCATGTAGATTCTTGTCTAACCTCGTCTGTCAGCCTATCCATCACCATAGCAAACAAGAAGGGACTCAGAGCTGACCCTTGATGCAGTCCCACCTCCACCTTGAACTCTTCTGTCACACCGACAGCACACCTCACCACCGTCTTACATCTCTTACATGTCCTGCACCACTCTAACATACTTCTCTGCCACCCCAGACTTTCTCATGCAATACCTCAGTTCCTCTCTCGGCACCCTGTCATATGCTTTCTCCAGATCCACAAAGGCACACAATGCAGCTCCTTCTGACCTTCTCTGTACTTCTCTATTTACATCCTCAAGGCAAACACTGCATCTGTGGTGCTCTTTCTTGGCATGAAACCAAACTGTTGTTCACAAATGCTGACCTCTGCCCTTAGTCTTGCTTCCACTATTCTTTCCCATAACTTCATCGTATGGCTCATCAACTTTATCCCTCTGTAGTTGCCACAACTCTGCACGTCTCCCTTGTTCTTAAAAATGGACACCAGCACACTTCTCCTCCATTCCTCTGACATCCGCTCACTCTCTAAGACCCTGTTGAATGTTCTTGTCAGGAAATCTACTGCTACCTCTCCTAGACACTTCCATACCTCCACCGGGATGTCATCAGGACCAATTGCCATTCCATTCTTCATCCTCTTCAGTGCCCTCCTCACTTCACCCTTACTAATCTTTGCTACTTCCTGGTCCTCAATGTTCACCTCTTCTACTCTTTTTTCTCTCTCCTTTCCCTCATTCATCAGGTCTTCAAAGTACTCTTTCCATCTTCCCAGCACACTTCTGTCATCAGTCAATACATTTCCCTCTCTGTCCTTAATCACTCTAACTTGCTGCACATCCTTCCCATCTCTACTTCTTTGCTTTGCCAACCTGTATAAATAATTTTCTCCCTCTTTACTTTCCAACCGAGCATACAAATCATCATACGCCCTCTGTTTGGCCTTTGACACCGCTACCTTCGCCTTACGCTGTGTCTCCCTGTACTCCTGTTTACTCTCTTCGGTCCTCTCAATGTCCCACTTCCTCTTAGCTAACCTCTTCCTTTATCCACACATACCTGCACTTCCTCATTCCACCACCAAGTCTCCTTATCTCCTGTCCTTCCAGATAACACACCAAGTATTCTCCTGACTCCCTGATCACATTAGCTGTAGTTGTCCAGTCATCTGGAAGCACTTCCTGACCACCCGAAGCCTGTTTCAACTCCTTCTTGAAGACAACACGATGCTCTTCCTTTTTCAGCATCCACCACGTCTTCTGCTCTGCCTTCTTCACCTTCCTCACCATCAACGTCATCCTGCACACCACCATCCTATGCTGTTTGGCAACACTCTCGCCCACTACTACTTTGTAGTCACTGACTTCCTTCAAATTACATCGCCTACACAAGATGTAGTCTACCTGTGTGCTCCTACTTCCGCTTTTATAAGTCACCCTATGCTCATGTCTCTTCTGGAATAGAGTATTTACTACAGCCATTTCCATCCTTTTTGCAAAATTGATCAACATCTGTCCGTCAGCTTTCCTGTCCTGGATACCAAACCTGCCCATCGTTTCCTGCACCAACATGTCCATTGAAGTCTGCACCAATGACCACTCTTTCACCTCCGGGGGTACTCTGCATCACTTCATCTAACTCACTCCAGAATCTCTCCTTCTCATCTCGCTCACATCCTCCGTGGGGGGGCATAAGCACTAACAATATTGAATATCACGCCTTCAATTTCTAACTTGAGACTCATCACTCTGTCTGACACTCTTTTCACTTCTAGAACATTCCTGACAAACTCCTCCTTCAAGATGACTCCTACTCCATTCCTCTTCCCATCCACACCATGAAAAAACAGCTTAAACCCTGCTCCTAAGCTTCTAGCCTTGCTACCTTTCCACCTGGTTTCCCGAACACACAGTATGTCCACCTTCCTCCTCTGCATCATGTCAGCCAGCTCTCTACTTTTTCCTGTCATAGTTCTAACATTCAAAATCCCTACTTTCAGTCCTAGACTCATGCCTTTCCTCTTCTCTCTCTGCCTACGGACATGCCTCCCGCCTCTCCTTCTTCGACCAACAGTAGTCCAATTTCCACCAGCACGCAGTTGGTTAACAGCACTGATGGCAGTCGTTGTTAACCTGGGCCTCGACCGATCTAGTATGAAATTCTTTGTTGTGACTCGCATATTTTATTTGGGATTTGTTTTACGCCGGATGCCCTTTCTGATGCAACCCTCTGCATTTATCAGGGCTTGGGACCGGTGTGAGGGAGAGACACTGGCTTGTGCCCCTGCTCACGGCTGCATTTTTGTTTTCATTTTATGCCCCCAAGTTGCACTGTGCATACTATTCCACTTTGAAGATGAATATGAGATGGTAAGAATCTAAAAGGTGGCAGAAGTGTAATTTATATACAGAACCATGGCTTCTCTGAATTCCAATTTAACATCCCGGAACATTCTGGGAATTTATACAATGTTTGTGCTGCTACCAGATTTCAGCAGCCCTCACTGGTCTGACCAAGTACCTGGAGAAAGCCTACAAGCAGGACACATTCTGCTACACATGCCCCAAAGATGAAGAGAATCTTGCCTACCATTCGGTGGCCAAATATCTCAACGAGTAGATCAAGTATAGAAGGGGAAGGGCGGGGCTTGCAAATGGAGTGACGCTGGGCAAACCTGAGTCGTATTTTCTGTCGATAAAGCGCTGTGTTAGAGGATTCCGTTAGCTGTGGTTTGGAGGTTATTTTTGTACAAAAGAGCATGAAAATTTGCAATTGCTCGTAGTGTATAGTGTCCCAGTTGTGTTTTGGGATTTGATACGGTCTAGCGCATAAAGGATGGGGAAACGCAGAGCATTCTTCCCCTTTATATCTTTGTTTACATCACAGGAAGCATATACTGTACCTCATAATAGATGGCCATCACAGCCAGCGTACATGTCACGATGGCTTACCGTCCCAGTCACTGCTGCGCATGTCCGCCACGTCAGAGAATATGTATCGAGTATTTGTAGAATTCTGTTTCTATTTATATGTTCCCATGGGGCCGGTGGCAGAGGCTAGGGTGCTCCGCTCATGATCGGGAGGTTGTGTGTTCAAATCCTCGTTAGACCCCTGCACAAGGTCTCAACCACCAGTGTGCCTCTGTTCACCCAGCAGTATAAATGGGTACCTAGTCGCTTCATGCTATGGAAACTGGGGATAAGCACCAGCCTGATGAGCCACTATGGCTCGGGTGTAAAAAGCCCAAAAGGACTTAGTGCTGCTACCAAGGTACAAAAACCTGTCTTGTTCCTTTAATTATTTGTTTAATGAGTTCATACTCCGCACTTCTGCTAACGCAAACAGGACTACTGAATATTAAAATAAAGTTATGGAAGAGTCACATTTTGTAGTCCCATTACCTGATGTCAATTAGAAGAGATTGGGATCAAATTTGAGTCTGGCTCCTCAATTTGCTTCCGTGACCACTTGCCTATTTCGGCTTTAAATCTAAACCCCGATTTCTACTTTGGGATTATGCCACCTGTTAAAACCATCATACAAATAAAATGTAAGTGAAGTAAAGGCTTCAGTTGCAATAACATTCGACACATGTACCTGTACAACCCTCACTAGTGTCTCTGGATATTTCTCAAATACCGACTCAAAGGCAGAAGCAGGCAAGCGCAGGATGGTGGAGCGTGCTGCTGCTCGAGCGGACACAGTCTTATAAGGTGCAGGATAACCCTATGGGACACAAGTAAAGGATGACAATGAGAATGCAGGACGGGAAAAGAGAGCATTAAGTTTGGTGTTCTAGGCCGTAGCAGAAGGACAAGAAAATATAAGAGAAAGACTCACTGTGATTGTGTCCAGAATGCTAAGCAGACTGTGAACACTGTCTCCAGGCAGCACGTCCTTCACCACTGGCTCGGTGCCATCCTAAGATTCATAGTCACACAAATATGCAAACATAAATAAGAGAAAATAATAACTGACTACCAGGATTGGAGTGTGTATGAGTCAAAGAGAAAAAGATAGGCAAGAAAAGTCCAGAACCTGCATTTATACTACCGTCCGGGGTGAAAAAAAAACAATATATAAGAATTATAAAACTATCAAATTTTCGAAACACCAGATTTAGAATATACAAATTAACAGCATATATAGAATACTAGTCCTTCTCAAAAAAAATTACCATATTGTGATAAAGTTCATTATTTTCTGTAATGTACTGATAAAAATTGAACTTTCATATATTTTAGATTCATTGCACCCCAACTGAAATATTTCAGGTTTTTTATTGTTTTAATTCTGATGATTTTGGCATACAGCTCATGAAAACCAAAAATCCCTATTTCAAAAAAATAGCATATTTCATCCAACCAATTAAAAAAAAAAAAAAAAGTGTTTTTAATACAAAAAAGCCAATCTTCAAATAATTATGTTCAGTTATGCACTCAATACTTGGTTGGGAATCCTTTTGCAGAAATGACTGCTTCAATGCGGCGTGGCATGGAGGCAATCAGCCTGTGGCACTGCTGAGGTGTTATGGAGGCCCAGGATGCTTCGATAGCGGCCTTAAGCTCATCCACAGTGTTGGGTCTGGTGTCGCTCAACTTTCTCTTCACAATATCCCACAGATTCTCCATGGGGTTCAGGTCAGGAGAGTTGGAAGGCCAATTGAGCACAGTAATACAATGGTCAGTAAACCATTTACAAGTGGTTTTGGCACTGTGAGCAGGTGCCAGGTTGTGCTGAAAAATGAAAATCTTCATCTCCATAAAGCTTTTCAGCAGATGGGAGCATGAAGTGCTCCAAAATCTCCTGATAGCTAGCTGCATTGACCCTGCCCTTGATAAAACACAGTGGACCAACACCAGCAGCTGACATGGCACCCCAGACCATCACTGACTGTGGGTACTTGACACTGGACTTCAGGCATTTTGGCATTTCCTTCTCCCCAGTCTTCCTCCAGACTCTGGCACCTTGATTTCCGAATGACATGCAAAATTTACTTTCATCTGAAAAAAGTACTTTGGACCACTGAGCAACAGTCCAGTGTTGCTTCTCTGTAGACCAGGTCAGGCACTTCTGCCGCTGTTTCTGGTTCAAAAGTGGCTTGACCTGGGCAATGCAGCACCTGTAGCCCAGTCCACTGCTTCCGCAGGTCCCCCAAGGTCTGGAATTGTCCTTTCTACACAATCTTCCTCAGGGTCTGGTCACCTCTTCTGGTTGTGCAGCATTTCCTGCAACACTTTTTCCTTCCCACAGACGTCCCACTGAGGTGCAGCACTCTGGGAACAGCCTATTCGCTCAGAGATTTCTTTCTGTGTCTTACCCTCTTGCTTGAGGGTGTCAACGATGGCCTTCTGGACAGCAGTCTTACCCATGATTGTGGTTTTGAGTAATGAACCAGGCTGGGAGTTTTTAAAAGCCTCAGGATTCTTTTGCAGGTGTTTGGAGTTAATTGGTTGATTCGGATGATTAGGTTAATAGCTCGTTTAGAGTACCTTTTCAAGATATGCTAATTTTTTTTGAGATAGGAATTTTGGGTTTTCATGAGCTGTATGCCAAAATCATCAGTATTAAAACAATAAAAGACACATGCAATATTTCAGTTGGTGTGCAATGAATCTAAAATATATGAAAGTTTAATTTTTATCAGTACATTACAGAAAATAATGAACTTTATCGCAATATGTTAATTGTTTGAGGACTAGTATATATTATATTATATTACATACACACACACACACAGGGATACCTCAGTTTCTGCAGTTAATTGGGACCAAGATCCCCCCCCCCACGACCACCGAATTCCACGAAGTAGGATCAACACCCCCCTCCCCCGACTGACATATATACACACACACACACACACACACACACACACACAGATCCCTCACTTTCTGTGGTTAATCAGTACCAAGATGCCCCAGCGACCACCAAATTCCGCGAAGTCGGATCACCCCCCTCAACCAACATATAGAGACATGTCTATGTGTATATAATATCAATAAATACATGTTCAATGCTATACATGCTTATAGTAAAAATTAAACCTTAAAAATAATGCATAAGATGTAAATAAAATATAAATACACAAACATACAGATGCGCGTGCACTCAATCAATACGTAATTGGCCTTGTTTTGCATAAATGGCCTTTTTTTGCAGTATTTTCCTTAATTTTTCCCCTATTTTTTTTTATTTCCTTATTTTGTTAATTCGATGAATATTTTTTTAAAAGCCGCAATACACTGAAGCCACATGAATTGAAGCACGAAGTAGCAAGGGATCCCTGTAATATCAATAAATAAATATTCAATGCTATAAATGCTTATAATAACAATTAAACATTCAAAAATAATGCATAAGATGTAAAGAAAATACAAATACACCAACACACAAATGCGTGTGCACGCATTCAGATGCGCAGCTCACATAAAATTGCAAGTAGTTTTGATGGGGGGGTTTTGGGTTGTTTTTTTGTTTGTTTGGGATTTTTATTATTTTTTTTACATAATTAGCCTTGTTTTGCGGCATTTTTTTTAACTTTACCCCTTATTCTTCCTTCTTTTTAATTCAATGAATTACCACATGAATTGAAGCGCGAAGTAGCGAGGGATCCCGATATATAGTACACACACACAAATATATACATTTATATACATTATATACCCATTATATACAAAATGGGTGTGTCCATACATTCATACACGCACACACACACACACACACACACACACACAAACATTCAGTGCTGTGCAAACGTTTTTTACCCCTGACCAATTTCTGACATTTTTTTTGCACGTGTGTCACCGTCATCCATTTCAGATCAAGCAAACCTAAATATTATACAAAGATAAAACACAAGTAAACACAAAATGCAGTTTTCAGGGCCAATTGCATTTATTAAGGGGGGGGGGACTATATGAACCTACGAGGGCCCTTGTGGATAAGTAATTACCCCTAAAC
The DNA here is from genome assembly GCA_024760905.1 of Plotosus lineatus. NCBI lineage: Eukaryota > Metazoa > Chordata > Actinopteri > Siluriformes > Plotosidae > Plotosus > Plotosus lineatus. Next base: position 33,920,185 of record CM045735.1, read on the forward strand.
CTCATAGCTGGTTGTACCACCTTTTGCAGCAATAACTGTAGTCAAGCATTTGCGATAAGAGGCGACGAGTCTTTCACATCACTGTGATAAGATTTTGGTTCACTCTTCTTTGAAGAATTGTTTAAGATCAACCAGATTTGATGGTTTTCAGGCATGAACAGCCTTTTTAAGGTCATGCCACAGCATGTCAATAAGGTTCAGTTTGGGACTTTGACTAGGCCACTCCAAAACCCTCATTTTGTTCTTTTTTAGCCATTCAGAGGCTGGAGTGCTTCGGATCATTGTCTTGCTGCAGAGCCCAGGTGCGCTTTAGCTTGAGGTCTCAAACTGATGGATAAGCATTCTTCACCAGGATTTCTTGGTAGGGAGCAGAATTCATGGTTCCATCAATCATGACAAGTCACCCAGGTCCTGAAGTAGTAAAGCAGGCCCAGATCATCACACCTCCACCACCATGTTTCATTGTTGGCACAATGTTCTTTTTATCAAATGCAGTGTTCCTTTTGCGCCAGATGGAATGGGATGCATTTGTCCAAAAAAGTTCAACTTGAGTTTTATCAGTCCAGATGACATTTTCCCAAAAGCTTTGGGGATGATCAAGATGATTCTTGGCAAGAGTGAGTCATGCCTTGATATTCTTTTTTTTGTCAATAGTGGCTTTCACCTCGGAACTCTTCCATGGATGCCATTTTTGCCTCATGTGTTTCTGATGTTGGAGTTATGAACATTGACATTAAAGGACGCAAGTGAATTGATTTTTTGTTTGATTTCAACATTTGCAAATAATATTCATTATTTACTCATGAAGTTTGTTTAGAAATGGTTTTTCGATCCTTTATGACTTTTCCGGTTAATCTGTGCTGTGCTCTTGGAATAATTCTGATCGGTCGGCCACTCATGTGAAAGATCACCAGTGTGCCATATCTTCTCCATTTATGGATCATGGTTCTGACAGTGGTCTCCTGGAGTCCAAAAGATTTCCCATGACTTTACATCCTTTCCCAGACTGAGACATCTCTATAATCTTCTTTCTTGTTTGCTCTTTAAGCTCACTGGATCATGGTATAATGATGTGTGTTCAGTATGGCCTATCTCACCTTTTCAGACAGGTTTTATGTTCGGGATCTCCTGATTGGAAATGTCTGGCAGCAATCAGGCCTGGGCGTGGCCATGAAATTTAACTCAGTTTTCCCCAATAATAGGATTAATCACAATTACCTCATGCGAGAATTCGCTGTGGCAACCCCTGAGAAAAAGGGAACAGCTGAAAGGAAAAGAAGAAGACCTCACCTTTTAACAAGGGGGCAATTATTTTTTCAGAGGTACATGTAGGTGTGGATAGGATTTTTCTCGTAAATAAAATCACAACAGGGAAACTGCATTTTTGAATACTTGGGTTTATCTTTGTGTAATGTTTAAATTTGTTCGATGATCTGAAAAAGTTGATTGTGACAAAAGTGCAAAAAAGTAAAAAAAAAAAAAAAAACAGTAAAGGGAAAAAACTTTGGCACAGCATCGTATACATACACATACACATACACACACACCACGATTTGCGAGTGTCCCTAATAAATGTTGCATGATAAGAGCTTCGATCCCACCAAAAATCTGCCCTATCCAATGAGAAAATTTTCCTATTTATAAGGTCTGCTGGAGAAATGGCTTTTCCGGGTTGATTAGCCTTGTATTCTTATGCGTGTATTCCTGTGCTCCGAGAATGCCTCATATCGTTTGCTCGATGCTTTTTTCCCCTGCACTATAGAAAACACAGTGAGAGCGCCACTGCCGCCTAGTGTAGAGGATGCGCAATTACACTTATAAAGCTGGTTCCCTGCGTGTATTCCTCTGCTCTCCTTTCCGAGCCAGCTAGTAGCATGCACGTGCACAAAAGTTTTTCTTTGTCCACGTGGCCGATCTGTGTAAGGAGTATGGGAAGAATGCATCGACCATCTGTACAATTCTCAAACAGAAGGCCATGTTGAAGAATGTTAAACCAGCAAAGAGTGTTACTATTTTATCTAAGGAAAGATCAGGACTTAAGGATGAGATGCAGAGGCTTCTCCTTTCGTGGATCAAGTCAAAAGAGATCAATGGCAATGGGAGTATGGCCCAGCAGCAGAAGACAAGTGATCAAAATGAATGAAGTGAAATAAAACTGTTAAAAAAAATAAAATAAATAAAAAGTTCAAAAAAATTAGTAGTGTCAGTTAATGTTAAGTGCAATTCTTAAGTTCAGATGCACTTATTGTATTGTTTATTGTGAAATATTTGTTACATGTTTATCTTAAATATATTACATCAAAAACACATTTGTGTCAGGTTATATGAGTTTGGGAGGGGGTTGTAACGGATTAATTGGTTTTCTATTGTTTCCTATAAGAATTTTTGTTTAATCTAACAAATGTTTCCACTTACAAGCTTGCCCTCGAAACGGATTAATTTCATAAGTTGAGGTACCTATGTGTATGTGTGTGTGTGTGTGTGTGTGTGTGTGTGTGTGTATCTATGTATCATGACTGAATTCAAATAACTTAAGGCCAATATATGACACATTTGTTGGTGTTGGCCCTCACGTTTTCACTTATGTACAGCTCCAGCCTCCCATCCTGGACCACATAAATGCTGTCATCATTGTCGCCTGGCCTGAACAGTCCTTCGCCCTCCTGTAGCTCAATAAACACCATGTGTCGACAGAGTTCCAAGAACAGCGGTTTCTCAAAGTGACCTAGCACTCTGTGCTCCCACCCACACACACACACACACACACACACACACACACACACACACACACAATTATAGAAAGAAAGAAAAAACTCACACCCTCTCAGCATCTGTAAGTTGGCTTCAGTCACATGATCTTCAAGAATGTACATTTCTTTGAAAAAAAAAGCACATTAAAAAAATACAAACAGCCATCATTTGTCAGATGTGCAGGCAAAGTGTTTTTCTTTTTTTCACAATGCATAATAAAAACTGACAACTTGCATAGCTGATGGTGTATTTTCCAGTAACAATGACGCATCTGGTTCAACACTACTCTTTTAAACTGATGACGCTTGTTTATAAATGAAATTCAAGTGTTTGGGGGTGTGTCAAGGAACAAAGAATATCACTACCTGAAAATAAAATTAATATACAAGTACAAAACACTATATTAAACACACACACACACACACACACACACACACACACACACACACACACCAGTTTGTGCTATTTTTTTAATCATCAACTCAAACAGTTTATTCTAACCGCCACCAAAAAAAGTTACATTTTTACTTGTGTTTTTTTTTTTTTACTTCTTAAGATCAATAAGTGCTAATAATGTGTGAATGTAAGTTCATCAGCCGTCTGTGGCTGGGAGTCCATGGGAGCTAATTGGCTGAGCTCTCACAGGAGGGAGAGACGGCCTCACTTCCCTGTCATTCACAGCAATCACCAGCCAATCATGAGCTCATTCACATGAGAAGCTTTCCCTTTGAATCAGTTAGACCACCTTAAAAGGCACATGCACCGCAGTTCAAAAAGAAGTGGGTGGCATTTCATGTTACAAACAGGGTGTGTGCATGCTTTCACCCCACCGTGGACGGTGGGGGTCGTGTGCGAGGGAAAGTAATACCTGATGGGTGGGAATTGGATATGACTTTATATAAAAATCAGTACGAAAATGGGGGGGGGGTTTCCAGCGCGTGACACACAGATCATTTTGAACCTCAACTGTAAGCAAGATCGCACACTTTATATGCTTTCTTCTTTCTTTCTGCTTTCCCCTTTTTTTTCAGGGGTCGCCACAGCGAATCATCTGATTCGCACACTTTATATGCTTTATGGAAGCAAAAAAGAACAAGAAGGGCTGTGGAGAACTCAGTATACGGTGCAATAAGTCAATCAACTGTATTTCTTTGGTCTGATTGCTTATCACTTGAAATGCTAGCATAAAAGTTCAGCTCAGCTGAACAGCACACTTTGAGTAGCCTGTGAAAATTTCAAACCACATTGTTTTTCTTTCGGCTTTTCTCTTCAGGGGTCGCCACAGCGAATCATCTGCCTCCATCTCACCCTATCCTCTGCATCTTCTTTTACACCAACTGCCTTCATGTCCTCCTTCACCACGTCCATGAATCGTCTCTTTGGTCTTCCTCTAGGCCTTCTGCCTGGTAGTTCCAACCTCAGCATCCTACTATCAATATACCCACTATCCCTCCTCTGTACATGTCCACACCATCTCAATCGAGCCTCTCTGACTTTGTCTCCAAAACGTCTTACATGTGCTGCCCCTCTGATGTACTCATTCCTGATCCTATCCATCCTCGTTACTCCCAAAGAGAACCTCAACATTTTCATCTCTGCTACCTCCAGCTCTGCCTCCTGTCTTTTCCCCAGGGCCACTGTTTCTAAACCATACAACATTGCTGGCCTCAATACCGTCTTGTACACTTTTCCTTTCATTCTTGCCGATACCCTCCCCTCACACATCACACCGGACACTTTTCTCCAACCATTCCAACCTGCCTGCACACACTTCTTTATCTTTTTTCCACACTCTCCATTGCTCTGGATTGTTGATCCTAAGTACTTAAAATTCTCCACCTTCCTTATCTCTGCTCCCTGTAACCTTACCGTTCCTCTTAGGTCCTTGTCATTCATACACATGTATTCTGTCTTACTGAGGCTAACCTTCATTCTATACATTTCCAGGCATACCTCCACCTCTCTAGATTTTCCTGCACTTGTTCTCTGCTCTCACTGCAGATCACAATGTCATCTGCAAACATCATAGTCCATGTAGATTCTTGTCTAACCTCGTCTGTCAGCCTATCCATCACCATAGCAAACAAGAAGGGGCTCAGAGCTGACCCTTGATGCAGTCCCACCTCCACCTTGAACTCTTCTGTCACACCGACAGCACACCTCACCACCGTCTTACATCTCTTATACATGTCCTGCACCACTCTAACATACTTCTCTGCCACTCGACTTCCTCATGCAATACCACAGTTCCTCTCTCGGCACCCTGTAATATGCTTTCTCCAGATCCACAAAGGCACAATGCAGCTCCTTCTGACCTTCTCTGTACTTCTCTATTAACATCCTCAAGGCAAACACTGCATCTGTGGTGCTCTTTCTTGGTATGAAACCAAACTGTTGTTCACAAATGCTGACCTCTGCCCTTAGTCTAGCTTCCACTATTCTTTCCCATAACTTCATCGTATGGCTCATCAACTTTATCCCTCTGTAGTTGCCACAACTCTGCAGGTCTCCCTTGTTCTTAAAAATGGGCACCATGACACTTCTCCTCCATTCCTCTGGCATCCGCTTACTCTCTAAGACCCTGTTGAATGTTATTGTCAGGAAATCTACTGCTACCTCTCCTAGACACTTCCATACCTCCACCGGGTTGTCATAAGGACCAACTGCCTTTCCATTCTTCATCCTCTTCAATGCCCTTCTCACTTCACCCTTACTGATCTTTACTACTTCCTGGTCCTCAACAGTCACCTCTTCTACTCTTCTTTCTCTCTCATTTTCCTCATTCATCAGGTCTTCAAAGTACTCTTTCCATCTTCCCAGCACACTTCTGTCATCACTCTAACTTGCTGCACGTCCTTCCCATCTCTATTTCTCTGCTGTGCCAACCTGTATAAATCATTTTCTCCCTCTTTACTTTCCAACCGAGCATACAAGTCATCATACGCCCTCTGTTTGGCCTTTGACACCGCTACCTTCGCCTTATGCTGTGTCTCCCTGTACTCCTGTTTACTCTCTTCAGTCCCCTCTGTCCCACTTCTTAGCTAGCCTCTTCTTTTGTACACACTTCTGCACTTCCTCATTCCACCACCAAGTCTCCTAATCTCCTGTCCTTCCAGATGATACACCAAGTATTCTCCTACCTGTCTCCCTGTTCACATTACTGTAGCTGTAGTTGTCCAGTCATCTGGAAGCACTTCCTGACCACCCAAAGCCATTTTCTACTCCTCCTTGAAGACCTCAGGACACTCTTCCTTTTTCAGCTTCCACCACTTTATCTTCTGCTCTGCCTTTGCCTTCTTCACCTTTCTCACCATCAGCGTCATCCTGCACACCACCATCCTATGCTGTTTGGCAACACTCTCACCCACTATTACTTTGCAAACAGCTTAAATCCCGCTCCTAAGCTTTCCAAAGCCTTGCTACCTTTCCACCTGGTCTCCTGAACACACAGTATGTCCACCTTCCTCCTCTGCATCATGTCAGCCAGCTCTCTACCTTTTCCTGCCATAGTTCCAACATTCAAAGTCCCTACTTTCAGTCCTAGACTCATGCCTTTCATCTTCTCTCTCTGCCTTCGGACACGCCTCCCGCCTCTCCTTCTCCGACGTCTTTGACCAACAGTAGTCCAATTTCCACCAGCTACCTGTTGGTTAACAGCACTGATTGCGGTTGTTGTTAACCCGGGCCTCGACCGATCTGGTATGAAATTTTTTGTTGTGACTCGCATTTTTTATTTGGCATTTGTTTTACGCCGGACGCCCTTCCTGACGCAACCCTCTGCATTTATCCAGGCTTGGGACCGGCATGAGGGATAGACACTGGCTTGTACCCCTCCCTCGTGGCTGCAAAATTCCAAACCACATCAGGGGAGCATATAATCTTTGTTGATATTTAAGAGATTTCCCCAAAATTCAAATGTTTACAATTATTTCTTAGTATTTCCATGACCTTTCTTTAAATTAAAAAAATAAAGTGATCCTTCACACTTCAGAGCCTCGTGAGTTTTTCAAAAAATTAATTGGGGGGGGGGAGAAATAAAATAAAATAATCGGGAAAAAAGTTAAGGAAAATGCCACAAAGCAAGGCCAATTATGCAAAAAAAAAAAAAAACCCAAACAAAAAAACAACCCACCCATCCCCACCCCCCAACAAAACTACTTCCACTTTTATTTGAGGTCTGCATCTGTGTGCGCGCACACATCTGTGTCTGTTTGTGTGTATTTATATTTTATTTACATTTATAGCATTGAATATGTATTTATTAATATTATATACACATATACATGTACGCATACGTCATTCACGGGGGTTAATCCTACTTTATGGAAATTTTGCGTTCGTGGAGGGTCTCAGTCCCCATTAACCGCGAAAAGTGAGGGATCACCGTGTGTATATTATATGTAGTAGTAGTAGTAGTAGGCAGTCGTTGGACTTTAATGTCCATGACTAGCGCAATTGTGACAAACACTTTCTCTCATGGCTAAAAAGCCCAATTCTAGAACAGTAGACACGGTCGCATCCATTGCACACAAAGACACATGCCGCTGGAACACTGGAACACGCTGATTGCTTTGTTCATTTCTGCTCTTCTCTTAGCTCTCCTATCAACAGCCTCAGCTTTCAGCCTTTCCTCTCCTGCCTAGAGAGCCAGACTGCACACAGACCTCCAATCACGCCGATCTGCAGCATGTAGCTCCCAGTTATCTATTGGTAGGCCAGTGGCAAGCATATCTCTCTTGCATACATCCTTGAAACACAGCTTAGGTCTGCGAATAGGCCTCGAACCGGATTCCAACGCGCCATACAGCAGATCCGTAGGGATTCGCCCATCCTCCATCCGGGACACATGACCAAGCCACTTCAATCTGCGCTGTCTTAGCAGGGTGAACATCGAGGGAGTATTGGCTCTTGCAAGTACGTCATTGTTAGAGACCTTATCTGTCCATGAGATGGAGAGGATGCGACGGAGACATCTCATATGGAAGATGTTCAAGCGCTTCTCCTGAGTAGCATAAGTAGTCCAAGACTCGCGACCAAACAATAAGGTGCTCACGATGCAGGCACCATACACAGCAACTTTAGTTTCAGGAGTTAGCTTCCTATTCTCCCAGACACGGGCAGACAGCTTAGCCATGTAAGTTGCAGCCTTACCAATTCTCTTTCCAATCTCCACTTCAAGACGGTTGTTATTAGAGGTGGTGGAGCCGAGATAGGTAAACTGCGTGACGGCTTCCAAGGTGTAATCTTTGATTTTTACGGCAGACGTGGCTGCATTTGCCTGGCGCATGACTTTTGTCTTCTTTAGACTGATTGTAAGTCTGAAAGCCTCACATGAGTCAGAAAACTGATTGAGGAGGAGCTGGAGTTTTTCAGCGCTGTGAGCAACGAGGACAACATCGTCAGCAAAGAGAAGATCACGGATGGCTACCTTGCACACTTTGGTCTTGGCTCTAAGGCGCGCAGGGTTAAAAAGTTTACCATCAGAACGAGATCGTATCAGGATGACAACATGATGGCGGCCGTGAGGCTCGCCCCGGCACAAGCTCTGCTTCTATGTCTTGCACTTTTGTCAATGTTTTATGTTAAAAAGTCGGAATGTCTTCTCACATACACTCGTTGGGAGTTACTATCCCTTAGAGCTAACTCAGCAGCGACTGTTTCATTCATGATCTCATCGCTACCTGCGGAAATTCTAGAAATGAACAACTCATCTGGATATCCGACCTCCTGGAGACGCAAGCGAGACAGGAGGAAGCGACGAGCCGGCGTCCTTTCCAGGTTCAGGAAGCGGCCGTACCGGCCACCTTTACCGGCTCTGCTGCTGACAAACGTGAGATCTATCAGAAATAAAATTGACGAACTCTTCCTTCTTCTCCAAAATAAGAAGGATTACAAAGACTGTTCTGCCATCTGCCTGACCGAGACCTGGCTGGACCACACCGTGCCAGACCAGGCAGTAACCCCGCCCGGCTTCTCACTCTACCGTGCCGACAGGTCAGTCAAGCTATCTACAAAAACTAAAGGTGGTGGAATTTGTTTTTTGATTAATCAACGCTGGTGTAGCAACACGACTGTATTAAACACTACTTGTTCACCACAATTGGAATACATCAGCGTGAAATGCAGACCCGCCTACCTCCCGAGATAATTTGCCTCCGTTATACTGATTGGCGTTTACAATGCAGCCATGAGGTGGGGGGGCACTAACCAGTGTCTCTCCCCCTCATGCCGGTCCCAAGCCCGGAGAAATGCAGAGGGTTGTGTCAGGAAGGGCATCCGACGTAAAACCAATGCCAAACAGTTATGCAAATCAGAAGTATTACATTGAGAGGACCGAAGAGAGTTAAACAGGAGTACAGGGAGACAGCGCACGGCGAAAGTAGCAGTGGCTAAGGCCAAACAGAGGGCGTATGATGACTTGTATGATAGGTTGGACAGTAAAGAGGGAGAAAATGATCTATACAGGTTGGCACAGCAGAGAAATAGAGATGGGAAGGACGTGCAGCAAGTTAGAATGATAAAGGACAGAGAGGGAAATGTATTGACTGATGACAGAAGTGTGCTGGGAAGATGGAAAGAGTACTTTGAAGAGCTGATGAATGAGGAAAATGAGAGAGAAAAAAGAGTAGAAGAGGTGACCATTGAGGAGCAGGATGTAGCAAAGATCAGTAAGGGTGAAGTGAGAAGGGCATTGAAGAGGATGAAGAATGGAAAGGCAGTTGGTCCTGATGATATACCTGTGGAGGTATGGAAGTGTCTAGGAGAGGTAGCAGCAGATTTTCTGACAAGAACATTCAACAAGGTACTAGAGAGTGAGCAGATGCCGGAGGAGTGGAGGAGAAGTGTGCTGGTGCCAATTTTTAAGAACAAGGGAGACGTGCAGAGTTGCGGCAACTACAGAAGGATAAAGTTGATGAGCCATACGATGAAGTTATGGGAAAGCATAGTGGAAGCTAGACTAAGGGCAGAGGTCAGCATTTGTGAACAACAGTTTGGTTTCATGCCAAGAAAGAGCACCACAGATGCAATGTTTGCTTTGAGGATGTTAATAGAGAAGTACAGAGAAGGTCAGAGAGAGCTACATTGTGCCTTTGTGGATCTGGAAAAAGCATATGACAGGGTGCCAAGAGAAGAATTGTGGTATTGCATGAGGAAGTCTGGAGTGGCAGAGAAGTATGTTCGAGTGGTGCAGGACATGTATGAGAGATGTAAGACAGTGGTGAGGTGTGCTGTCGGTGTGACCAACGAATTCAAGGTGGAGGTGGGACTGCATCAAGGGTCAGCTCTGAGCCCCTTCTTGTTTGCTATGGTGATGGACAGGCTGACAGACAAGGTTAGACGAGAATCTCCATGGACTATGATGTTTGCAGATGACATTGTGATCTGTAGTGAGAGTGTGTAGTGAGAAAATCTAGAGAGGTGGAGGTATGCCCTGGAAAGGAGAGGAATGAAGGTTAGCCTCAGAAAATCAGAATACATGTGTGTGAATGAGAAGGACCCAGGAGGAACGGTGATGTTACAGGGAGCAGAGATAACGAAGGTGGAGGATTTTAAGTACTTAGGCTCAACAATCCAGAGCAATGGAGAGTGTGGAAAAGAGGTGAAGAAGCGTGTGCAGGCAGGCTGGAATGGTTGGAGAAAAGTGTCCGGTGTGATGTGTGATAGGAGAGTGTCAGCAAGAATGAAGGGAAAAGTGTACAAGACGGTGGTGAGGCCAGCGATGTTGTATGGCTTAGAAACAGTGGCGCTGAGGAAAAGGCAGGAGGCAGAGCTGGAGGTAGCGGAGATGAAAATGTTGAGGTTCTCTCTGGGAGTAACGAGGATGGATAGGATCAGAAATGAGTATATCAGAGGGACAGCCCACGTAAGATGTTTTGGAGACAAAGTCAGAGAGGCTAGATTGAGATGGTTTGGACATGTACAGAGGAGGGATAGTGAGTATATTGGCAGTAGGATGCTGAGGTTGGAACTACCAGGCAGAAGGCCTCGAGGAAGACCAAAGAAGAGATTTATGGATGTGGTGAAGGAAGACATGAAGGTCGTTGGAGTCAGAAAAGAAGATGCGGAGGACAGGGTGAGGTGGAGGCGGATGATTTGCTGTGGCGACCCCTGAAGGGAGCAGCCGAAAGTAAAAGAAGAAAGAAGAATACTGATTGGCGTTTACATCCCGCCATCAGTGATGATTAAAGTCATACCAACTTGTCCACCAAACTCCCCAACTATATTCAACAGGTCACATGTCCTAGCAGAGGCACTAATACACTGGACCATTGCTACGTCACCATCAGCGATGCTTACCGAGCTTTCCCAAGGGCTCCGCTCGGAACGTCTGACCACGCCATGCTGCTCCTCATCCCGAAATACAAACAAAAACTTAAATCCACAAACTCCACATCCAAAACAGTTAAGTCCTGGTCTAGGGCAGCCATTGAGACTTTGAGAGGCTGTTTTGAATGCACTGATTGGGATGTATTCAGTGCAGATGAGAACTGCCTCGACGTGCTCACGGACGTGGTGACGTCATACATCAACTTCTGCGTGGATCTGTGTATCCCAACAAAAACTGTGGAGGCATACAGTAATAACAAACCTTGGTTTACAAAAGATATCTTACTCATACGCAAGAAAAAGAACTCTGCTTTCCTCAGCGGAGACAAGGAGTCATACACCACTGCCAAATATCAATTGAGGTCTGCAATCAGGAAAGCTAAATCAAACTATGCAATAAAGCTGGAACATCAGATCACATCAAACAGTACCCGATATGTATGGAAAAAACTAAAGGACATGACTAATTACAAAAAAACCCTCCATTTCATCTGACATTGATATGGACCTTCCAAACAAACCCAATGAGTTCTATGGGAGGTTTGAACAGTCCCCAGTCCCCCCCTATCCCCTCCCACACCCCTCATTTCACATCCAGGAGGAAGAAGTCAGGAACGTCTTTAAGAAAAATAACAAGAGGAAAGCAGCTGGCCTAGACGGGATCACCCCTGCTGTTCTTAAGTACTGCGCAGCTCAACTGGCCCCAATATTCACCTCCATCTTTAATACGTCCCTCCGCCACTGTACAGTTCCACTGTGTTTCAAGGTTTCACCCATAATCCCTGTCCCAAAATCATCAACGATCTCATGTCTCAACGACTACAGACCAATCGCCCTAACATCCGTGGTCATGAAGTCGTTTGAACGCATCATCCTTAATCATCTGAAGGCATCCACTACCCCCCTGCTCGACCCTCATCAATTTGCTTACCGTGCCAACAGGTCTGTTGAGGATGCCGTCAACCTGGCCCTCTACCACATCTTACAGCACCTTGAGTCTCCTAACAGCTATGCCCGTATCCTTTTCATTGATTTCAGTTCTGCTTTTAACACAATAAACCTGGTCAACCTCTTCAATAAACTGACGGACATGAACATTGACCCCTGTCTACGCCATTGGTTATGGAGCTTCCTATGGAAAAGGCAACAAAGGGTAAAGATGGGTAACCTCTCATCTCGACCTCTGACCCTCAGCACAGGTGTCCCCCAGGGTTGCGTCCTCTCACCATGGCTTTTTTCTCTGTACATAAACCATATGACATCCCGTCACAGTTCAGTTTCCATTTTTAAGTATGCAGACGACACTACTGTCATTGGACTCATAACTATGGATAATGAACACCAGTACCGCCAACAAGTAGCCCAAGCTGTCTCCTGGTGCCAAGAAAACAATCTCCAGCTCAACCCATCCAAAACACAAGTACTAATAATTGACTTCAGGCACACAGCCTCACTCAAAACTCCCATTCACATCTCTAATGAACCCATAGCTGATAACTATATATATATATATATATATATATATATATATATATATATATATATATATATATATATATATAGCCCATAACTGACTCTTTCAAATTTCTCGGCACTCACATTAACAGTACACTAAAATGGAACACTAACACAGACTACATTCACAAAAAAGTCCACCAAAGACTGTTTTTCCTGAGACAGCTCAAGAAATTCAGAGTGAAAACAAATCTCCTCCTCCGTTTCTACTCAGCCATCATTGAGAGCACTCTCACTTCATCCATAACAGTTTGGTATGGCAGCCTAGACAGCAACTCACAGAAAAAACTACAGCGCATTGTCAATAAATCATCCAGGATCATTGACACCCCCCTTCCATCAGTCGAATCAATTTATCATAAACGCTCAATCTTAAGAGCACAAAAAAAATCACCTCTGATCCCTCTCACCCTGCCCATCATTTGTTTCAACCGCTGCCCTCTAGGAGGCGATATCGATCTCTACCCACCAGAACATCCCGTTTCAAGAACAGTTTTTTCCCTACAGTCATAAGGACTCTGAACTCTTTGCACTGAATGTACATTACAGCCTTGTCTTGTCTTTTTGTTGTCTATTATTACTGTAGTTGTTATGGAAATGTTTATAATCATTTGTTTTCATGTGTGTTGTTAATGTCCTTTGCAACTTTTGTCATAGCTGAGTGCTGTATCAATAGAAAATTCCACCAACTTGGTTGTGTGGTCATTAATAAATAAATGAATGAATGAAGATGCCTTCTTCAAGGGACTTGAAAGCATGATTCAGTAGAACTGAAAAAAAGATGTTGAAGAGAGTTGGGGCTAGCACACATCCTTGTTTTACGCCGCTGTTTATATTGAATGCCTCAGACCTGTTCCCGTCATACTGCACTATACCCTGAGACCCATCATGGAACGATTTGACGAAGCTCAGGAGTTTAGGAGGACAGCCAAGTATGGGCAGAATCTTAAAAAGGCCGTCTCTACTAACAAGATCAAACACCTTCGTCAAGTCGATGAATGCAATGTAGAGTGGCTGTTGTTGCTCTTTGCACTTCTCCTGGAGCTGTCTCAAGGAGATCATCATGTCTACAGTCGACCAATTAGAGCGGAAACCACACTGGGATTCAGGGTACACCCTTTCAGCAATCTTTTGAAGGCGGTATAATGCTACTCGGGCAAACAGCTTTCCAGCAATGCACAGAAGTGAGATGCCACGGTAATTGTTACGATCACTGCGGTCTCCCTTGTTCTTGTATAGGGTTGAGATAATAGAATCCCTCATCTCCTGGGGAACATATCCCTCTTCCTAGCATTTGCAGAGTAGCTGGTGAAGATTGTCAAGCAGTTGGTTTCCACTGCATTTGAAGACTTCAGCCAGGATACCATCAAGCCCAGGGACCTTCCCAGACGATATGTGACTGATTGCCTTGCAGAGATCTTCCTTGGTGCGGGGCTCATCTAGTTCAAACATAATGGGAAGCCTTTCAATACAGTCAAGGGCAGAGGGTAAGAGCTCGATCTACCATAGAGCTCGCTATAATATTCCACCCAGCACTACATCAGTCTTGATTTATCAGTAATGATTTCACCAGTTGATGTTTTGAGTGCTGAGGACTTGGACTGTGTAGGTCCAATCGCCTTCTTGATACTCTCAAACATGCCCCTAGAATTTCCAGTGTCAGCAGCTGACTGGATTTCAGCACGGAGATTCATCCAAAAGTTGTTAGCACAGATCTTACATTTCACATTCGCACGACGCCTGGCCTCCCAAAGTACTTCCAAAGAACTAGATGATGGATTTCGCTGGTAGTTCTGCAGGGAATTCCTCTTTGCTTCGATGAGCGGCTGAAGAGTCGCGACGTTTGCATTGAACCAATCCTGACTTTTGCGTACATTCTTGCCAAAGGCCTTTAACGTTCCAGCAAGGGTGGTGTCCTTGACAAAACCAACTCCATGTACTCTAGGCTCATCTTCATCTCTACCCTGCCAGAAAAATGTGTATTCCTTTTCCGTTAGGCTTCTGCAACCAGCTATGCGCGTTTCCTGTAGAGCAGCGATATCAACTTTGAGCCTAGCCAATTCTCTGCTGATGACAGCTGTTTTGCGTGCCCCATCAATGTCGGGTATGTCCTTGGTAAGTCCAGTCAGCATCGTTCGGACATTCCAACTCCCAAGTGTAAGAGCTGGTCTTTTTCTAATGGGTCCTTGATTCTTGGGTGAATAAGTTGCAGCCCTCTTGTCAGACTGTTTCTAGACTTAAGTCCTGCTCACCCCAGCAAGACAGGCGGGCAGTGGCAGGAAAGCACCTTATTGACTGGGGTCTGCCCAGTTTAAGCGGGCAGTAGCTATCCAATGGGGCTAAAAAGCCCCTCCCACTGTCAGGAATGGCATCTGGCGTCTGGCTCCACACCAATCAAGCCGTGACTTAAAACAGGTAACTGCCACTTCCCAGTTTGTTTCCATGCCTGGAGAAGCCGTAGGGCATGCTGGAGTTGCCTCTCTATGCGCTTGCCTGGGCGGTTGATATGGAGATACTGGTTTACCCAAGTCTCAGAATCCCCCTCTCGGTCTTACTGGCAAAGTCCGAAGGAAAGGCAAGGCCAGTACGTTCGGAACCAGGTCGACTGCAAGAGTTGCCAGTAGATGATACAGTGTCAAAACTGCCTTACGGGGCTCCACTCTGGCTTTTCTGTCGGGGTTTTCTCCCTTAGCCTTTGGTTATCCCTAGCCACTACAAGGCAGTGGGACCGTAACCCTGGTTAAGGGAGGCCAAGGGTGTGCTAACACGCCCAAAATGTCCACCCAGGCTAGTGGAGGGAAGGAAGTGCCTTATTTTTCCTATTGTAGACCGGCTCCAAGCAAGGTCTAGCCACTACCCATATATTATATATATATATATATATATATATATATATATATATATATATATATATATATACACACACACACACACACACACACATATAGTGTTTCGGCCAAGCCCCACTCTCAACAGGTTGTCACTATCCCCACAATGCAGCTAGCTGGGTTATCAAAGGCCATGTCTCTCACTGTCTCTGGTGTGAGGCATGTAAAAAAAAAAAAAAAAAAAAAAAAAAAAAAAAAACATTGCTGACTTTCGTCCAGAGGAAGCTGCATAGCCGTCAGTATGTTTCTGCCCTGTGATGGCCTGGTGAGCTGTCCAGAGTGGACACTTGCCCTCGACCCGAGTCGGCGAAGACGAGCCTCACTAATTAGGATTAAGCAGTGCAAAAATGAATGGACAAGTGAATATACAGTTTGTGATTTTGAAATTGTACATTGATCAGGTCAGTAAAAATCGACTTTTTGTCTGTGTAATTGTAAACTGTATAACCCCTAGCAAATGTTATGGAATCACGTCTCGGAGGATGTTATTCGGTTGTTCAATTTTGTAGGGGAGAAAAAAAAAAAAAACAGAGCACAGACATGACAAAACTAAAGTCATTTGAAATGGCACCTTTGTGGCATTAAGAAACACAAAGAAATCAAGAAAAAAGTGATAGTAACAGTTACTTTTTTAGACCAAGCAGATTAGATCTTGATGCAGATTAGATCTGCTCGATAGTCCGCAGTTAAACAGGAGTGATCACACCTTGGAGAGCTGTTGCACCAAGTGGACTGACATGAATCATGGCTCCAACACCAGAGAAGTCAATTGAAGTATATAAGTATATAAGAGTATATAAGCCCCCCTTCTCATGTTTTTGATCTTGCGTTTAAAAACCACCCATGTGTACTGATAGCAAAATCGCAGATCAAACTTACCAATTTTATTCGATCAGTCTTTGTAACCGTAAAATGAGGTGTTCACTGCCTGTAAAAGGGAGTTTTGTCACTCCCCCTAGGAAGAGGAAAACATTTCACGCTCCCACCAATATAAATAGTGTTATTTGTCTAAAAATTGTTATAAGTAATCCTCTGAATACACTGTATCCTTATTAACATAATAAATCCTTATTATCATTATTGCATACAAAATGAAGAAATATAGATCAACTTCCAACAAAGAATAAGTTTAACAATTTGTCTTTAAACAAAAAGATTTAAAGTGCACCAATTTGCCTGAAATTAAAAAAGTATCCTTATTTAAACTGTCAACATTTTTTGACCAACAATTTGAACCATTTTATACTGAAAAATAAAATGAAATAAAATCAATAAATAATAATAAATTCAAATTGATCAGCATTATTATTAAGTCCAGATTAATGGTACAATGCGCACGTATCGCAGTGCACAGCTTTTTGAAGCCGGGTTTAAAGCACGATACTGAACTCTCAGCTCCTGCTCAATGCTGAACTAGAACCTGCACTTATTTCCGCAGCAGTGACGTCATCCCACATGACAGAGACCGTGTCTGCTGCAGGTAGGATCAGGTGCTCTGCTCTTCTGCTGGATTTTCTACACTGAACAGTTTGGTACTCCATCTTATCTGATCCTAACAGAGCTCACTGGTTTGCTGGAATATCATTCACAAAGCGGGATGGTTGTTGGCAATACTTGGCATGTTTTCACTGAAAAGACTCACAGGGCTCATCACGTGATCAGGGTGTGCCGTCTTTAAGTGACGCCTGAATTCATTTGGGTTCATACTGTCCGCTGCCAATGTTTTCAGACACAGTAAACACAGTGGTCTTTCCTCGTTTCTCACCACAGCACAGTGAAGCGGAGTGCTCCATCCGCTTCATCATACTTCCTTGACTTAATTTCCGGGAGACTTTCGTTTCTCTCACTGTCTCCGCCTCTCTTTCCGGCCCTGATAAAAATTTCCATGGTGGGTTTAACAACTTCACTTCTTATTTTACCTCTGGGCACACTCTCACAAGGAGGAAGCCACTGCCACCTGCTGTAGTGGACGTAGAATTACACTTTATCCTAATACGGCAAAAAAAAAAAAAAAAAAAGCATGTTCCCTGGGGTCACACGTGCCCCCCTGGCATCACAACACATTTGATTGTTCTGCTATGCTCTAAAAAACAGGAAAATATTTTGCTGTTATTTTGGTAAATGTCCAACAACCGATATACCATTAGAAACTGCTACAGCAAAACTATCAGATGCTCTGAACGAATAGAGCGATGAGCCAGATATGGACCCATCAGAAAGTGATAAGTATTTTTCACCAGATTCTCCTGCTCACTAACTTCATAAATTTAAACACGTCTGTTAATTGGCTCGATTTTACTTCCGGGAAAATGTTTAAAGGAACAGCCGAAAGGAAAAGAAGAAGACTGGGAGGGAAAAGGGGTCTTTTTTTTAATTATGTTGTTTTCAGTTTATTTTCAGCATTCTTGCAAGTAGTTTGGTTGATACCACAAAATGAATAACACAAATACAGTAGGCCCTCGATATTCGCAGGGGTTTGGTTCTGGCCCCGCCCACGAATGAAGATAATCCACGAGTTCTGTACCCAGAAGTAAAATCCCCTGTATCATATTACATGTGCGAATGATCAACCAGAAGTAAAATATTATGTATCAATTACATGCGCTAAAATATGCTAGATATATAGATAGAGTAGATCTAATCTGATGCAGGTGTTCGTTTTGGGAATGGAAATTTACAGGGTCATTCCATAAATCTTTCCTTCAAAATTTAGTGATTCCATGATTTATTCCCCCTGCTTGGTCTAAAAAAGTTATTATTACTGACCACCATGTTTTTTTTTCTTTAATTTCAGCGTTTCTTAAAGCCAGAAAGTTGCCATTTGAAATGACTTTAGTTTTGTGTCTGTGATCTGCTTTTTTTCTGTAAAATTAAACAACTAAATGAAAATCCTCCTCCTCAGAGACTGGTGATTCCAGAATTTTTAACAGGGGTTGTATGCTGGTGAATTGAAAAAGGCTTCAATAAACTACTCACCATCGTTTTATGTAAATTAGGAAAGTTCTTATTGTTGCCACAAGAGAGGCATGCTACTTGTACAAATAATCTGTCTGAACAGTCAGAATTACCAACCTGACATTCTTAAGCATGTAAAGCACCTCTGAGGGCAAGTTGGAAGTCTGCACATCAAACTCTGTAAGATCTGCCTCCAGCAGAGACGGAGGAGGTTCTTTGGGCTGCAGGGTTGGGGGCTCTTTCTTTATTCGCAATATCCTGCAATTCAACATGTATATCAGAACTTTACTTCAATTCCTACTCTTTCCTTGCAATCTTTACCAAAGTACAGTCAAGACTTGAAAGGAATACCTTCGAGCTATAGTTAAGACTTTAGTTCTTTTCCGAGGGCGATGTTTAGACACTGAGGTAGATGATGGTGTGGAGGACAGAGTTTGGACCTGAAAATCAGTTTTTGAAGAAAGGAAAATAATTAAATACAATAGAATACAGTGCGCTCTGTGTGAAATTTGTGAAACTCAGAAAGCCTTTCTTCAGATGACACAAATGGTACCATCTAGTGGACAGGAGAATGTTTCAGCTTCACCTCAAGGTAAGAAGAAGGGGAGAAAAAAAAAAAACAAAAAAAAAAACAATGGAAGGGAAATGCACTTTGAATATTTCAAAAGCAGATAATTGCAGAGAACTAATCTGTTCAACAATTTCAATGTGTAGCCACCAGAATCTGGCCAGATGCTTGAAAATCTAACCGGAGATCCAGCAGCATAACTCACATTATAAGAGAAAACTGCTAACCTTTCTCATGATCTTTCTTCCATAGAAAAGAACCTTGTCTCTTTTCCTGAAGCGGTACCGAGGCGTATCGGTCTGCTGATCTGCAAAATACAGATATAACCCTTTGCACAAAAAAAAACCTACTGTACACAATTTATACATATAAAATACACCGATCTGCCATAGCAATCCGTGTTTCTATAAACTGATCAGCCATAACAATAGTTACATTATAATACTTCCTCTTATTCTGTGGCTCCAGTTGAATTATAGGATACCGTAGTGTAGCTTACTTAATGTGGTATCATCACACACAGATTTAGTATATTATCCCAGTTCCATTCAACTGTTATTAAATGTAACTGATAATTCGGACATCACCTTCAATGCATTTTGCAGACTAATAGAATGTAAATACATGTATTCAGATGCAGCCTGAACACTCGGAGTCACAGATGTTATGATATGATCCTATGTTGCAGTGGTGTAGTGATTAATGCCAGGAAGATTTAAACTTACTCGTTAACTTGTATCTGCGGTAGAGGAAGAACACAGAGATGCCTATGAGGAACACAGCCACCATGGCTCCTATCAACATACCTGTCAACTGCAAAACAGAGAAACAATTCACGTGAGACCTAACATTACTAAAGTGCCATATACTGCATCCTTAAAGTTAGCCATTGAATAGAAAATAGAAACTTGATCATTAAAACGAATTCTAATTGTCCAACCATTGTGGTTTGCATCCTCTCCTCTATAAACTGCTGCACAAGGGTACTAATGTCCATTCCAGCAGTCATTACCTAAAGCAAAACACAAGATGAGTATATATTTTAGAATTTGTGGCATCAATAACAAGCTCCATATTATAAAACTTAAATTTTCAATACATGGGAGGCCTTGTTCCATTTAAAAAGAGACTTAGTATGATAAGTAGGAGTAACCTCATATATACAAAGTTTTAGAGAGTTTTATAAGGTATAAAAATTTCAGAACATGAGAAAAGTTCTCAGCTCAGTGGAAAGCTAATATTGGTCATAATATCATAATTTACATATTTACTGATACAGGCTAAATGTGAGCCACTCCACTGAAAGTAGGCTCTTGCATCCAAAAATGAAAAATGGGATTTTTACACAGTCAGATAGAGGAGGCCCAAAGCTGCAAAATGCAGCAAAAATTGCCTTGAAATTTTCAATGCCTTGAAAACTGACTGAGCTATGCCATTTCTTGTGTCAGCATTCAACTAAAAATTTAAAAAGACGTTTTAGAGAAAAATGAGCACAAAGATTGCACTTCTTCCAAGATCATTAGTGCTTAGCAACCAAACATTTTTATGCACTTCAGCCAAATAAAGTTTTAGAAAACATATAACTGTCTGATCTCTTTATACAAGTAAGCTTCATGAACTCTGCCCTCAGCATCATCATCTTCATCTATATCCTGCTCAGCAGATAAAATCACATCTTCACAAACACCCGTCATCACACTTTTATTAACAGATGCCTCTTCTTCATCAACATCAAAATCTTCATCAACACAGCTGGCATAGTCATCATCAGTTTGTTTACATGTAAAAGGTATGAAAGAAGTATTTTTCAGGTCTTGCCCAATTTTCGCACAAAACTAAACAACCCATAATCCAGCATGTCCAGTCCAGACAAGACTACACCCAAATCAAATGATCAAAAAAATTCCATGATCGAATTTTGCATGCAGAGAAAAATACCTCATTAAGCTCTCTTTAAGTTTCTAAAGTACATAATACTGAGCATATGGGATTTTCTTTGACTGAATTGCAATGGAATCATGTCTTTCTTAATATTCCAGCAGATCTGAGGTATGACACACACACACACACACACACACACACACACACAGAGAGAGACTGTAAGTAAGGGGTAACTGCTCATTTTTGCATCTATCGCACCATTTGCACTCATTTGCCCCACTCACTTCATATACTGTATTTTCTTCCATTCAAATTGCACTCGATCATCTGGATGCTGCTAATTTAACCATATGCACACCGTGTGTGTGTGTGTGTGTGTGTATGTGACAGAGAGAAATAATCTTCTTCAAAGCCAAATTCCAGCGTCGAATTTAACATCTACTCGTATACTAATGCTGCTAGACATTACAGATGACATTTCACTCTCCTTTTCCATAAATTATGTGTATTCACAATCTTATAAATAAACTTACTTACTGTTATTAAAGAGAAAGTCGGGGATAAGTTCCACATGCGGTATACTAGAGTCAAGACGTAAACCGGAAGTTAACGTGTGATGGACACTGAGCATGTGCAAGCCCGAGTTCACCAATCAGGGTGCTTGTTTCAGATCTTCCTTAGCGATTAGCCTGTATTGTTTACATGCATATCGTCTTTATAACCTTAATTTTATTCACTGAAACAGTATCCAAAATGGAGAGACAACTTCACGACCGTTCTTCTGGTGTAAGGGTTATAGTGTGTCTTGTACTGAACTAGGTGAATAATTGCAACGAAAACCGATAAGTTTGCTACTGTTTTTATTTAGTTTTATAAGGGTACTCGTCAGTAATGCAGCCATGAGGTGGGGGGGCACTAACCAGTGTCTCTCCCCCTCATGCCGGTCCCAAGCCTGGAGAAATGCAGAGGGTTGTGTCAGGAAGGGCATCCGACGTAAAACCAATGCCAATTACTTAAAATGCAAATCAAAAGTATTACCTCCATACCGGATCGGTCGAGGCCCGGGTTAACAACGACCGCCATCAGTGCTGTCAATCAACAGGGTGCTGATGGAAATTGGACTACTGTTGGTCGAAGAAGGAGAGGTGGGAGGCGTGTCCGTAGGCAGAGAGAGAAGAGGAAAGGCATGAGTCTAGGACTGAGAGTGGGGACTTTGAATGTTGGAACTATGCACAGAAAAGGTAGAGAGCTGGTTGACATGATGCAGAGGAGGAAGGTGGACATACTGTGTGTTCAGGAGACCAGGTGGAAAGGTAGCAAAGCTAAAAGCTTAGGAGCAGGGTTTAAGCTATTTTATCACGGTGTGGATGGGAAGAGAAATGGAGTCGGAGTCATCTTGAAGGAGGAGTTTGTCAGGAATGTTCTAAAAGTGAAAAGAGTGTCAGACAGAGTGATGAGTCTCAAGTTAGAAATTGAAGGTGTAATGCTCAATGTTGTTAGTGCTTATGCCCCACAGGCAGGATGTGAGCTAGAAGAGAAGGAGAGATTCTGGAGTGATTTAGATGAAGTGATGCAGAGTACCACCAGAGGTGAAAGAGTGGTCATTGGTGCAGACTTCAATGGACATGTTGGTGCAGGAAACAGAGGGGACGAGGAAGTGATGGGCAGGGTTGGTATCCAGGACAGGAGCATGAAGGACAGATGTTGATAGATTTTGCAAAAAGGATGGAAATGGCTGTGGTGAATACTTTCTTTGAGAAGAAACAGGAGCATAGGGTGACTTATAAAGCGGAGGTAGGAGCACACAGGTAGACTACATCTTGTGTAGGCGATGTAATTTGAAGGAAGTCAGTGACTGCAAAGTCATCGTGGGTGAGAGTGTTGCCAAACAGCATAGGATGGTGGTGTGCAGGATGACTCTGATGGTAAGAAAGGTGAAAAAGGCAAAGGCAGAGCAGAAGACAAGGTGGTGGAAGCTGAAAAAGGAAGAGTGTCGTGTTGTCTTCAAGGAGGAGTTGAAACAGGCTTTGGGTGGCCAGGAAGTGCTTCCAAATGACTGGACAACCACAGCAAATGTGATCAGGGACACAGGTAGGAGAGTACTTGGTGTGTCCTCTGGAAGGAAAGTAGATAAGGAGACTTGGTGGTGGAATGAGGAAGTGCAGGAGTGTGTACAAAGGAAGAGGTTAGCCAAGAAGAAGTGGGACATTGAGAGGACCGAAGAGAGTAAACAGGAGTACAGAGAGACACAGCGTAAGGCGAAAGTAGCAGTGGCTAAGGCCAAACAGAGGGCATATGATGACTTGTATGATAGGTTGGATAGTAAAGAGGGAGAAAATGATCTATACAGGTTGGCACAGCAGAGAAATAGAGATGGAAAGGACGTGCAGCAAGTTAGATTGATAAAGGACAGAGAGGGAACTCTATTGACTGATGACAGAAGTGTGCTGGGAAGATGGAAAGAGTACTTTGAAGAGCTGATGAATGAGGAAAATGAGAGAGAAAAAGAGTAGAAGAGGTAACCATTGAGGGGCAGGATGTAGCAAAGATCAGTAAGGGTGAAGTGAGAAGGGCATTGAAGAGGATGAAGAATGGAAAGGCAGTTGGTCCTGATGATATACCTGTGGAGGTATGGAAGTGTCTAGGAGAGGTAGCAGTAGATTTTCTGACAAGAACATTCAACACGGTACTAGAGAGTGAGCA
This sequence comes from Plotosus lineatus, assembly GCA_024760905.1. Taxonomy (NCBI): domain Eukaryota; kingdom Metazoa; phylum Chordata; class Actinopteri; order Siluriformes; family Plotosidae; genus Plotosus; species Plotosus lineatus. Next base: position 33,943,774 of record CM045735.1, read on the forward strand.
GATGCCGGAGGAGTGGAGGAGAAGTGTGCTGGTGCCCATTTTTAAGAACAAGGGAGACGTGCAGAGTTGCAGCAACTACAGAGGGATAAAGTTGATGAGCCATACGATGAAGTTATGGGAAAGAATAGTGGAAGCTAGACTAAGGGCAGAGGTCAGCATTTGTGAACAACAGTTTGGTTTCATGCCAAGAAAGAGCACCACAGATGCAATGTTTGCCTTGAGGATGTTAATAGAGAAGTACAGAGAAGGTCAGAGGGAGCTACATTGTGCCTTTGTGGATCTGGAAAAAGCATATGACAGGGTGCCAAGAGAAGAACTGTGGTATTGCATGAGGAAGTCTGGAGTGGCAGAGAAGTATGTTCGAGTGGTGCAGGACATGTATGAGAGATGTAAGACAGTGGTGAGGTGTGCTGTCGGTGTGACCGGCGAATTCAAGGTGGAGGTGGGACTGCATCAAGGGTCAGCTCTGAGCCCCTTCTTGTTTGCTATGGTGATGGACAGGCTGACAGACGAGGTGAGACAAGAATCTCCATGGACTATGATGTTTGCAGATGACATCGTGATCTGTAGTGAGAGCAGAGAACAAGTGCAGGAAAATCTCGAGAGGTGGAGGTATGCCCTGGAAAGGAGAGGAATGAAGGTTAGCCTCAGAAAATCAGAATACATGTGTGTGAATGAGAAGGACCCAGGAGGAACGGTGATGTTACAGGGAGCAGAGATAACGAAGGTGGAGGATTTTAAGTACTTAGGCTCAACAATCCAGAGCAATGGAGAGTGTGGAAAAGAGGTGAAGAAGCGTGTGCAGGCAGGCTGGAATGGTTGGAGAAAAGTATCCGGTGTGATGTGCGATAGGAAAGTGTCAGCAAGAATGAAGGGAAAAGTGTACAAGATGGTGGTGAGGCCAGCGATGTTGTACGGCTTAGAAACAGTGGCGCTGAGGAAAAGGCAGGAGGCAGAGCTGGAGGTAGCGGAGATGAAAATGTTGAGGTTCTCCCTGGGAGTAACGAGGATGGATAGGATCAGAAATGAGTATATCAGAGGGACAGCCCACGTAAGATGTTTTGGAGACAAAGTCAGAGAGGCTAGATTGAGATGGTTTGGACATGTACAGAGGAGGGATAGTGAGTATATTGGCAGTAGGATGCTGAGGTTGGAACTACCAGGCAGAAGGCCTCGAGGAAGACCGAAGAAGAGATTTATGGATGTGGTGAAGGAAGACATGAAGGTTGTTGGAGTCAGAAAAGAAGATGCGGAGGACAGGGTGAGGTGGAGGCGGATGATTTGCTGTGGCGACCCCTGAAGGGAGCAGCCGAAAGTAAAAGAAGAAGAAAGAAGAAGAAGATAAGGGTACTCGTCAGTAAAATGGAAATAAAGACCTGAGACCTTGGATTAACCTTCTTGAATTTAAAGTTACACTGATACAGCTCCTTAAGAGTCATGAACTCCATTCTGTAATGAACACAATACTAAAGCGGTCTCTTTAATGGGGCATGGCTGAGAGAAGGTCACGACCCAGGAAGACTTCTAATCTCCGTCTCTATTGATCTGCTATTCCATGTGCAAGGGAATAATAAAATATTACAATATAATAATAAAAAATAATAGAGGGATCCAGGCTTTATGTCCAAATCATGCAACTGAATGACACTGAAGATAAAGAATTTGATGGATTTGTGGAAGAGAAATGAACTGAAAAACTGAGTTTGTTTTATACTGTTACAGCTGAACAATGTTGGGTTATTGTGAAGTGTATTATTTTATATAACAGGGATCCCTCACTTTTCGCAGTTAATGGGGACTGAGACCCCTACGACCGCCGATTTCCGTAGTAAGATCGACTACCCCTGACTGACGTACACCTACATATATGTGTGTGTATATACGGGCGGTCCTCACTTAACGACAGGGTTACGTTCTGTAGAACCAGTCGTTAAGCAAGTCCGTCGTTAAGACAACCCTGTTTTAGTAAACATTTTGCTTGGTTTGTATTTGTACAGTAGGCTACTGTATTGCATACATATAGACCGTTGAATGTGAGAATCCATAACTGCTAGCAATCGCTTGAACTTTTACCTAGCAGCATGGTAGATTTCCGAACGAGTAGTGAGTGAGTGCGTGCATGTGTGTGCACGTGCGTGTGAGCAGGGAGGTGGGATGGGAGATGCTGCCAACACTGGATATGCTTGAACATATGCACACACTCACAACTCAACTGCTTTATTTCTGTTGTAACTCGTTAACAGTAAAAGTATACTTTTGATAATTTGACTGATTATGATTTGAAATGATGATTTGAAAATTATCTGACACCCCACACACACACACACACACACACACGCAGACAGAGAGAGCGCGTCTTATAATCCGGTGTGCCTTATGTGTGGACGGCGGCAGTTCGTTCCTGGTGCGCCTTATGGTCACAAATGCGGTGCATGCGAAGGGCAATCTAGAGCAGCCACAGTCTAAATTGGCATGTCTTTGTAGAAGGAAACCATGGTAATTACACAAGCATGTGGAAAACATGTAAACTCCACACAGAAACACCCGAGCCCAAGAATCAAACCCAGGACCTTCTTGCTCTGAGCCATAATTGCTAACGACTACACCTCCATGCCACCCTCTTAAACAATATATTTGTTAAAAATTACATTTTATAATACATTTTGCTATTAGGTAGACGCCTTACAACTCGGTTAGTTGAGGGTTAAGGGGCCCAACAGTGATCCCCCAAACTGATGATCATTAACCCGAGAGTCGTATCCACAGAGCCAAAACACTCTAAAAGAGTACAGTATTTTCCGGACTATAAGCCGCTACTTTTTTACGTTTGACCCATGCGGCTTATACAGAGATGCAGCTTTTCTATGAATTTTTCCTCAGCCATCAGGGGGGTTCTGGTGCTGTTCAACTCCGACACTGAAGAGGAGGACTTCAGTGCACAGGAGAAATGAAGTGACGGTGGTTTGGTGTTTAGTAGTTTCAATGCTCAGGAGGAATATAGATACTATATACGTATTTGACGTGATAAGCGCCTAGGGCGTTTTAAAAATTGGAGTGCATGGGCGCTTATTAAAATGTTACCAATGGAGTGGAATGGTAAGTGCTTATTACTGAGGTGGAAAACATGAATAATAACAGAACAATAAAAGAGTTTTACTGGTATTAGTATTATTCATTTCATGGACTCAACAAAACTACTTACATGAAAGATCAAAAACATGAGTGCAAGTTAAAAATTTAGAAAAAACTGAAAATGCAAGGGGGGGGCAAAAAAACTTTTTCAATTAAAAGTTAAAATGGTTGTTTCTTTTACCAACATTTACAATAATATATAATCTACAAATTCATATCAAATATTTATAACATTTCATCTATTCATGTACAATAAAGAAATTTTATAATGAAAAGTCAAAATATGTCAAACAAATTTCAACTGAAATGAAGTGATCACTTTCTTTGCTGCAACACTTTTTTACAATGTATATACACTGTATAACCAGGAAGAACCTAACAAAGAAAAATTACTTACATGCAGACTTAAACAGGGAATATTTATTAATCTCAGTGTTTCATACTGATGAAATAAGATACTACAAATCTTGATCTCAGATATGTGTAACTGACAAAAGTTACTATTTTCAATGTACAACTAAATCATGGGCCCAAAAAATTGAGCATAATCTCCCCTTACGTTGCCCTAACCTGGGCACTCCAGGTGGCATGTGCCTGTGCCCTGTTTTATAACCCCCCCAACCACACACACACACATACCTACACACACACACACACACACACACACACACTTCCCTCAATCATCATTAAACTTGCCCTCATGACTGCATTATTGGAATCATAGTACACAATATTAGCTAATGGTACAATCTGACATTAGGCGGCAGTGGTGTCTAGTGGTAGGGCGCAGGATCGCTGATCCTAAAGTTGGGGGTTCGAGTTCCCACAAAGTTGTCACTGCCCCTCCCAGTACAGTTAACTGGGTTATCAAAGGCGGGCCATGTCCCTCACTGTTTATGGTGAGAGGCATGTAAAAGAACCATTGCTGACTGTCGTAAAGAGTAGGCTGCAAAGCCATCAGCGTGTTTCTGTCCCTTGCTAAAAGTGTTGTGACATGAAGGGGATCCGATGTAAAAACCTATGCCAAATCAAATGTGCAAATCAGATGATTCGCTCTGGCGACCCCTGAGAAAAGCCGAAAGGAAAAGTAGTAGTACAATTTGACATTAAAAGCTAGACTGGGTATAAATACCTGATTTGTCCGAATGCTCTTTTTGTTTTTCAAGTGATTAGACTCATCAGCATGATTTTTCAGTCCCATCTTCCCACTGGACCCATACTTTATCATCTTGGAACAACAGTCACAAAACACAACTCCAGAGATGTCCGGTTTTCTAAGACATATCCCCCATTTGTCACCGTTTTTGTAACACTTGTTTAGCCATTCCCACCGCCATATATTTCTAGATGTCTTTCCAATTCTTTTGCTTTCAAATGCTTGTGTTTTGTTTTGGGTTTTTTTTTCATTTTGTATATGCACAAGATATTTGATTGTACCCTTCTGATAAAAACTTCATATTGAGAGTATTTCTAGTGGTTCTTGCTAGCGACAATGCAGTATTTTAGACAACATGTGCATGCGAGGCTCACAGAAACAACAGGTTTTATAATAGCTGCATTTTCATAGGATGGGCAGTTACGATGAGCCAATCAAAAGCATCGTTATAACTTGGCCCAAAGAATGAGGAATACTGAGAAAGACTGTTGCTGTATTCAACTGGGCTTTTTTCGTGCTTGATGGAAATGTGCGCATCCGAATGGAAAAAAAGCTTGACGAACTTGAAAATGCCCAATCTATGTAATCCCTATGTGCTGTGTAATCCCGCGATTCAACACGATCACAGCCACGTGGCAGTATGCATGGTACATTGCGCCGATCCAAGCAGACCAAAATCGCTAACCTTGAACCAATCAACACAAACATAAACAAAAGCACATGTCCAGGAACATGCTTAAATTGGAGAATCTGGTGAAAAATCCTCATCACTTTCTGATAGGTCCATATCTGGCTCATCGCTCCATTCATTCAGATCATCCGATAGTTTTGCTGTAGCAGTTTTTAATGGTTCATCGGTTGTTGGACATTTACCAAGAGAAAACAGCAAAATATTTTCCTGTGTTTTAAAGCACGGTGTAACAATCAAATGTGTTGTTACTGATGAACATTATAGACATTCCCCTGTGGCAGGGGGTCTTGAAATACCGTGTAAACTAACTTTTACAGGCAGTGAACGCCTCATTTTATGGTTACAAAGACTGATCGAGGGCAGTGATAGTCTAGTGGATAGGGCGCAGAATCGCTAATCTTAAGGTTGGGGGTTCGAGTCCCCACAGGGTTGTCACTGTCCCCCCCAGTGCAGCTAATTGGGTTATCAAAAGGCGGGCCATGTCTCTCACTGTCTATGGTGAGAGGCATGTAAAAGAAACATTGCTGACTTTTGTAAAGAGTCGGCTGCAAAGCCATCAGCGTGTTTCTGTCCCTTGCTAAAAGGGTTGTGACAGGAAGGGCATCCGACATAAAAACCCAGTCCAAATCAAATGTGCGAATCAGATTCGCTGTGGCGACTCTCGAGAATGGGAAATGGCCAAAAAGAAAAGAAAGACTGATCGAATAAAATTGGTAAGTTTGATCTGCGATTTTGCTACCAGTACACATGGGCAGTTATCATAAATACGGTAAGTGACTTGTGGTTTCAGTGCACGGAAGAATGAAGCAACTTTAATAGTTGCGCAGTTGGCCTCAACAGTACACAGGGAGAAAAAGTGATGGTTGTTTGATGTTCAGTGGTTTCAGTACACAGGAGGAAGAAAAATAAAGCAACTTTGTTTTAGTGCACAGGAGGAAGATGAATAAAACCATCAATAACTTTTCTGTTTTGTTTGATTGCCACTTTTACTGCTGTGTTACAGGCACTGTTTGGAAACAATCAGTTCCAGTTTATGAATAAACACTTACAGTACAAAATCTATGTAAATACTGTATCTTATTTCTCAGCCTGGATTTTTGGCAGCTTATAATCCAGTGCAGCTTATATGTGACAACCTAGGGTGGTGGTGCGTTGTTTTTTGTTTTTTGGGGGGTTTAATGGGTGCGGCTTATATTTAGGTGCACTCTATAGTCCGGAATATACGGTACTAATAATCAGTGTGCTCTTAGTGGGTTTATTAATGACTGGGTGAAATTAAGACATTAATAAGCATCTGCAGTTGGTCAACCACCATATAAAGGGGACTTGTGGTGGTTTGGATTTACTTTCTATTTAAAACAATCAAGTACAGTGGTAACTCGGTTCTTGACCATAATTCGTTCCCGACAGCTAGGAGAATTCCGATTTGGTCAAATTCTGAATCTGCTTTTCCCATTACAAATAATGTAAACGGTTTTAATCCGTTCCAAGACACAAGAAAACTACCTTTTTTAAACAATGTTATTTCATAATGTCATTTATATATCAAATTGTATATTAAATGTGAAACAACAGGACAAACACACAAAATTCTTAACATAGATTAATTTATTTTGTGGGGGGTTATTTTTCATGTTTATTGTTTTCGTAAAGGAAGATATACAGTACAAACATTATGCAGTGATGAAACTTGTCAAAGAAATGTAAAAAACAAAGGAAACAAGAAATAAAGAACACAAAAAAGAAAAAAACATTAACATGTTACTGCAGGGAAAGGGATGACTCTTCTTCAGTCTGTTCCTTTCTTCTCTTGAAGAACATTTCTAGTGTAGCTTGTTTCTGCTTTCTTTTCAAAACCATACAGAAGTGGCTCATGGCCTCCTCATTAAAAGGTGTGCACAGCTCTGCTAGCTTTAGCTTTATCAGGGTGATACAGTTCAACAAAGCTATACAGTTCATTCCATTTTGAGCACATGTCTTTAATTGGTAAAGTCAGGGCATCCTTCCTTCCCTCACCCTCTTCGGAAGACATCTCCTCCTACATCTTCTTCTGCTCTGCCTGAAGGTGGAGAAGTTCTTCTGTCATGAGTTCAGCATGATGCTCCTCCAGCAGGTCGTCGACATCATCAGTGTCCATTTCCAAACCAAGACTTTGGCCTATACTGACAATGTCTTAGATGATTTGGTTATCATCCTGCTGTTCCTCCTCGACAGGAGCTGCTGTGCTGATGCTCACCACATCCCCAAACCCATCGAACTCGGTTACACATTCTGGCCACAGTTTCCTCCACAAAGAGTTCATTGACCTATGTGAGACGTGATTCCAAGCTCTATCAACAATGGTGATGCAGTGGTAAATGTTAAAGTGATTCCTCCAAAAATCTCGAAGTGTTAACATTGTGTTGTGAGTGACTTCGAAGCATCTTTGGAAAAGGAATTTCGTGTAAAATTTCTTGAAATTAGCAATAACAAGCTGATCCATGGGTAGCATTAATGACGTTGTGTTAGGCGGGAGGAATGTTTAATAAAATCAAATTCCTCGGTTAAGTCATCCTCCAAACCTGGACGGTGAGTAGGGGCATTATCCATCAGGAGAAGGCAACAGTATGGCAGGGATTTTTCCTGCAAACATTTTTTCAGTCGGAGCAAAGACCTCATGCACCCACTCAGTGAAAAATTGCGTGGTCAACCATGCCTTTGAATTCGACCGCCACATAACAGGCAACTTAATTTTGATCACATTGTTCACTTTAAACGCCCTTGGATTCTCTGAATGAGAAATGAGCAGCGGCTTGATTTTCAAATTTCCACTTGCATTGCCGCACAGCAAGAGCGTGAACCTATCTTTCATTGGTTTGTAACCTGGCAGTGACTTCTCTTCACGTGTGATGTACATCCTTCGTGGCATTTTCTTCCAGAATAGGCCAGTCTCATCACAATTAAAGGCTTGCTGGAGAAGATAATTCTCGGCATTGACAAAATCAGCAAATTCCTGCTTGAACTTCTCAGCACCATCTTTGTTAGAACTTGCTGCTTCCCCATGACAAACCACGTTGTGAATCCCACTTCTCCGCTTCAAATTGTCGAACCAACCTCGACTTGCTTTAAACTGGAACCCTTCAGGATTCGTGCAAGGGTCTTTTTTTACCAAATCATAGACTTGTCGCTTTGCAGCATATTTATGGATATGAGCAATAATTTTTTCACCTCCTCCAGTATTTGCAGACTTTGTTTACTAATAACTATCGACCCTTTTACCACATAACTAGCTTAAACAGCTTCTTTGTTCTTCAAAATCGTGCTTATTGTCGATTTTGCCATGCCATATTCTTTTAGCCAGATCAAACACACGCACGCCTGATTCATGTTTAGCTATCAATTCTTTCTTCAACTCAACAGTTTTCTGCACAACTCCCCTTTTCTCACTAGCTTTAGCACTAGATTTCTTTAAATTAGCCCATAAACATGGCTTCAATCACCAAAACAAAAAAATACAGTATACCGTACTTCGTAGAACAGGAACAAGCACATCCACATGCGCACAGTGATCGAGTAGAAACAAAAAGAGATCGATTTCCGGAAATCGTGTATTTTTCCTCCCTCTTGGTCTCGTTTTCTCAAGCTTTTTTGTGTTCCACTTCCGGACTTTGGACGACTTCTGGGACGAAAAAAATCCTGAATTTTTTTGGTCAAATCCCAATTTGTTTGACCTCTAAAGCGTTCGAGTACCGAGGTTCCACTGCATAACATCAATGGTTCCTTCCAACATCAGTCCTTGCTCATTTCCAAAGTGCGCACAAAGTGTGATGACTGGCTCTTTTCCAGACTGGTAGTGACAAGAACTCATTGGATTGGCTGGGCTACGTCATCGACCTGTGTAGCATAACACTTTATTGGCCAGTGCAAAGCTGCACAAAACAACAAGAGCGGAAAACATTTTTTTCTTTCCTAAAAACAACTGATGACAGGAAAATCGAGTTGGCAAAACGAGAGCTGTATAAACTATTTTGGATTAATCGTCACACTCATCTCTGGCAGCGTTCTCGTCCTCAGAGTCACTAGAATGTAATATGTCACTGTCCCCATAAGAGACGTCAATTCTGCCTTATGTGTTGTCAATTCTGGGAAAAATTACTGCTAGCCCCAGCTAGTAATCAAGTTGTGGTTGATGTGGTCATTTATGGTAAGATAAGCGTCTGTATTGCTTAAACACATTACATACACACAAATTATGCTGTAAAGATGACTAATACTGGTACTCTTTAATGTAAACAATTACATGAATGCTTCTAAGGTATACAGTATATAATACAGTCGGCCCTCTACTTACGAAAACCTCCGAGTACGAAAAATCCAGGTTACGAAAAACATTTTCATAAATTTTTGTCCTCTTTTTACGAAAACAACCTCTTTTTACGAAAAGCGCCAAACGCGCCATTCAAAATTCAAACAATGCGTGAGTTGCTCTCTCATTGGGTGTCTCCCAACATCCTGCTCTGCTGGCCTCCCATTGGCCAGGAGAGAGCTGACCTATACCTATACTTCCTGTTTGTCACACATGTGAAGGAGAGTTAAACAGGACTGTTGGCTTGTTTTGAGATTGATCATGCAGCGTTGTACTTCATTATCGCCGAAACCCCTCTACAATCGGGACGATATTGAAGCAGAAGGAAACCTTAAAGCGGAAATACAGTGACGGAGGCAATTATTGTGGCATGATTTTGAAGCTGAAGGAGCATGAAAACAGAGTGCTCTGTGGGACAAGACCTCCGATCTCGCACGAAAGCAAGTTAATATTGAATCAGGACCTCTGATCTCTCAAACAGGTACTGTAATTCCGCTTTAAATACAACATCCCGTCCATTTAAACATTTAAATAGAATTGCTCCGTCGCCTGCGCATTGCGTGTGGGCGGAGCCCGCATTCGGCAAAACACACCAGAGAGACAGAGTTGTGAGTGTGTGCGCATGCGCACACACACACACACACACACACACACACACACACTCTCTCTCTCTCTCTCTCTATCACACACACACACACGCGCGCACACACACGGGATGTTTTATTGAAAGCGGAATAGGAGTACCTGTTTGAAAGATTAGAGGTCCTCACTGTATTTCCGCTTTAAGGTCTCCTTCAAGGTTAACAGCCTGAGCCATAAAATACAGTTGGAATGACATACAAACAGGAACAAAATTGTAATGACAGTGTCATCCCTCTGAGCCAGTGGGAGGCCAGCGGGGCGGGATGTTGAGAGACAGACAATGAGAGAGCAAATCACGCATCGTGTGAAATTTTCATTGGCGCGTTTGAATTTTGCATGGCGTTTTGGGTTTTCATGAGCTATATACCAAAATCATCAGTATAAAAAACAATAAAAGACCTGAAATATTTCAGTTTGTGTGCAATGAATCTAAAATATATGAAAGTTTAATTTTTATCAGTACATTACAGAAAATAATGAACTTTATCACAATATGCTAATTTTTTGAGAAGGACTAGTAAACACACACACACACTCCCACGGCCCTCTTACAATGAAATCCCCAGAATATGAAAATTCCAGTATACGAAAAACATTCCTACATTTTTTCCCCCTCTGTATACGAAACAAATTCTTATGCCAAACGTGCCATTCAAACATTCAAATGCACCATTCAAACATTAGGTGTGGAAAAAAAAGTGAGCTGTAATGTTGGATGCACTTTGATCCAGACTGTGTGTGAGAGAGAGTAAGGTAAAGCGATGTCTGTACCTCAACATCCTGCCCGTTGGCCTTCCATTGACTAGGAGGGATGACGCAGCTCCCTCCCATTGGCTATCTCTGAACATCCCACCTCACTGGCCTTCCATTGGCTAGGAGGGATGACACTGTCATTCCAACTTTGTTCCTGTTTGTGCAAACTTTGTTCATGTTTGTATGTCATTCCAACTGTATTTTATGGCTCAGGCTGTTAACCTTGTATAAACATTTGTAAGATTATAACTCTGCTAAGAAGACATGGTCAACACACGAGCGCGCGCGCGCACACACACACACACGCACGATTCCCAGTGAAAGTGATTCCCGGTGCCATAGTCATTGAAAGATTATAACTCTGCTAAGAAGACATGGTCAACATGAAGTAAGTAAAAATTATAAAAGCATATAAAAGAGTAGTCTTGGGAGCCTTGGAACGAATCATGCATTTTACATACAAAATGCGCCTCTATTTATGAAAAATCCAGATTCTGAAAAGGGTGCTGGAACGGATTAATTTCATTGGAAGAGGGCCGACTGTGTATCCATACACACACACACATATATGTGTATATCCAATGGGAGGCCAGCAGAGCAGGATGTTGGGAGACACCCAATGAGAGAGCAACTCACGCATTGTTTGAATTTTGAATGGCGCGTTTGGCGCTTTTCGTAAAAAGAGGTTGTTTTCGTAAAAAGAGGCATACATACATACATATACACACACACACAAATGCAGCCATGAGGTAGGGGGGGGGCACTAACCAGTGTCTCTCCCCCTCATGCCGGTCCCAAGCCTGGAGAAATGCAGAGGGTTGTGTCAGGAAGGGCATCCGACGTAAAACCAATGCCAAATTTTTATGATGCAAATCAGAAGTATTACCCCCATACCGGATCGGTTGAGGCCCGGGTTAACAACGACCGCCATCAGTGCTGTCAATCAACAGGGTGCTGATGGAAATTGGACTGCTGTTGGTCAAAGAAGGAGAGGCGGGAGGCGTGTCCGTAGGCAGAGAGAGAAGAGGAAAGGCATGAGTCTAGGACTGAGAGTAGGGACTTTGAATGTTGGAACTATGCAAAGAAAAGGTAGAGAGCTGGCTGACATGATGCAGAGGAGGAAGGTGGACATACTGTGTGTTCAGGAGACCAGGTGGAAAGGTAGCAAAGCTAAAAGCTTAGGAGCAGGGTTTAAGCTATTTTATCATGGTGTGGATGGGAAGAGAAATGGAGTAGGAGTCATCTTGAAGGAGGGGTTTGTCAGGAATGTTCTAAAAGTGAAAAGAGTGTCAGACAGAGTGATGAGTCTCAAGTTAGAAATTGAAAGTGTAATGCTCAATGTTGTTAGTGCTTATGCCCCACAGGCAGGATGTGAGCTAGAAGAGAAGGAGAGATTCTGGAGTGAGTTAGATGAAGTGATGCAGAGTACCCCCAGAGGTGAAAGAGTGGTCATTGGTGCAGACTTCAATGGACATGTTGGTGCAGGCAACAGAGGGGACGAGGAAGTGTATCCAGGACAGGAATGCAGAAGGACAGATGTTGATAGATTTTGCAAAAAGGGTGGAAATGGTTGTGGTGAATACTTTCTTCAAGAAGAAACAGGAGCATAGGGTGACTTATAAAAGCGGAGATAGGAGCACACAAGACTACATCTTGTGTAGACGATGTAATTTGAAGGAAGTCAGTGACTGCAAAGTAGTAGCAGGTGAGAGTGTTGCCAAACAGCATAGGATGGTGGTATGCAGGATGACGCTGATGGTGAGGAAGGTGAAGAAGGCAAAGGCAGAGCAAAAGACAAAGTGGTGGAAGTTGAAAAAGGAAGAGTGTCGTGTTGTCCTCAAAGAGGAGTTGAAACAGGCTTTGGGTGGCCAGGAAGTGCTTCCAAATGACTGGACAACCACAGCAAATGTGATCAGGGACACAGGAAGGAGAGTACTTGGTGTGTCCTCTGGAAGGAAAGTAGATAAGGAGACTTGGTGGTGGAATGAGGAAGTGCAGGAGTGTGTACAAAGGAAGAGGTTAGCTAAGAAGAAGTGGGACATAGAGAGGACAGAAGAGAGTAAACAGGAGTACAGGGAGACACAGTGTAAGGCGAAAGTAGCAGTGGCTAAGGCCAAACAGAGGGCGTATGATGACTTGTATGATAGGTTGGACAGTAAAGAGGGAGAAAATGATCTATACAGGTTGGCCCAGCAGAGAAATAGAGATGGGACGGACATGCAACAAGTTCGATTGATAAAGGACAGAGAGGGAAATGTATTGACTGATGACAGAAGTGTGCTGGGAAGATGGAAAGAGTACTTTGAAGAGCCGATGAATGAGGAAAATGAGAGAGAGAAAAAAAAGAGTAGAAGAGGTGACCATTGAGGAGCAGGATGTAGCAAAGATCAGTAAGGGTGAAGTGAGAAGGGCATTGAAGAGGATGAAGAATGGAAAGGCAGTTGGTCCTGATGACATACCTGTGGAGGTATAGAAGTGTCTAGGAGAGGTAGCAGTAGATTTTCTGACAAGAACATTCAACAAGGTCCTAGAGAGGGAGCAGATGCCAGAGGAGTAGAGGAGAAGTGTGCTGGTGCCCATTTTTAAGAACAAGGGAGACGTGCAGAGTTGCGGTAACTACAGAGGGATAAAGTTGATGAGCCATACGATGAAGTTGTGGGAAAGAATAGTGGAAGCTAGACTAAGGGCAGAGGTCAGCATTTATGAACAACAGTTTGGTTTCATGCCAAGAAAGAGCACCACAGATGCAGTGTTTGCTTTCAGGATGTTAATAGAGAAGTACAGAGGGAGCTACATTGTGCCTTTGTGGATCTGGAAAAAGCATAGGACAGGGTGCCAAGAGAAGAACTGTGGTATTGCATGAGGAAGTCTGGAGTGGCAGAGAAGTATGTTCGGGTGGTGCAGGACATGTATGAGAGATGTAAGACAGTGGTGAGGTGTGCTGTCGGTGTGACAGAAGAGTTCAAGGTGGAGGTGGGACTGCATCAAGGGTCAGCTCTGAGCCCCTTCTTGTTTGCTATGGTGATGGACAGGCTGACAGACGAGGTGAGACAAGAATCTCCATTGACTATGATGTTTGCAGATGACATTGTGATCTGTAGTGAGAGCAGAGAACAAGTGCAGGAAAATCTAGAGAGGTGGAGGTATGCCCTGGAAAGGAGAGGAATGAAGGTTAGCCTCAGAAAATCAGAATACATGTGTGTGAATGAGAAGGACCCAGGAGGAACGGTGATGTTATAGGGAGCAGAGATAACGAAGGTGGAGGATTTTAAGTACTTAGGCTCAACAATCCAGAGCAATGGAGAGTGTGGAAAAGAGGTGAAGAAGCGTGTGCAGGCAGGCTGGAATGGTTGGAGAAAAGTGTCCGGTGTGATGTGCGATAGGAGAGTGTCAGCAAGAATGAAGGGAAAAGTGTACAAGACGGTGGTGAGGCCAGCGATGTTGTATGGCTTAGAAACAGTGGCGCTGAGGAAAAGGCAGGAGGCAGAGCTGGAGGTAGCAGAGATGAAAATGTTGAGGTTCTCTCTGGGAGTAACGAGGATGGATAGGATCAGAAATGAGTATATCAGAGGGACAGCCCATGTAAGATGTTTTGGAGACAAAGTCAGAGAGGCTAGATTGAGATGGTTTGGACATGTACAGAGGAGGGATAGTGAGTATATTTGCAGTAAGATGCTGAGGTTGGAACTACCAGGCAGAAGGCCTCGAGGAAGACCAAAGAAGAGATTTATGGATGTGGTGAAGGAAGACATGAAGGTCGTTGGAGTCAGAAAAGAAGATGCAGAGGACAGGGTGAGATGGAGGCGGATGATTTGCTGTGGCGACCCCTGAAGGGAGCAGCCGAAAGTAAAAGATATATATATATATATATATGCACATATACATACACATACATACACACACACAAGTATATACACACATACACTCGCGTGTTCAAGCCACTCCCCTCTCCAACACACATTTCAACACGCATCTCTTTTCTGAGAGACCATAACACTAAAATAAAAACCACAGAAAAGTTTAAAAGTCTCTCACAACACAAACCATAACATAATGTATTGATTCAATTATTTTTTTCACTTAATTTGAGGACGTATGGTATGAGTTATGGTACCGTTAATTTCCGTTCAAAAGACGACGGAACAGATTAACACCATTTACATTGTTTGTAATGGGAAAAGCGGATTGGGAATCCGAACAAATCGGAAACCGAGCAGCCATCTGGAATGGATTAACTTCGAGTACTGAGGCTCCACTGTATTTACATGAAAGCTGCAAATAAAGAGAAAACAGCATAATTTAAAAAAATAAAATAAAGACCCCTTACTTTTCCCTCGCAGTCTTCTTTTCCTTTAAATATTTTCACGGAAGTAAAATCGAGCCAGTCAACACAAATGTCAACTTTAGCACATGCCACATTTAACCAATCAACACGAGCATAAACAAAAGCTTTTGTCAAGGAACTTGCTTAGATTTATGAAGTTAGTGAGCAGGAGAATCAGGTGTAAAATACTCGTCATCACTTTCTGATAGGTCCATATTAGATCATTGCTCCATTCATTCAGAGCATCTGATTTCTAATGGTTCATCGGTTGTTGGACATTTACCAAGAGAAAACAAGAAAATATTTTCCTGTTTTTTTTAAAACATGGCGGAACAATCAAATGTGTTGTTACTGATGAACATTATAGACATTCCCCAGTGGCAGAGGTTCTTGAAATACCATATAAACTCACTTTTACAGACAGTGAATGCCTCATTTTACGGTTACAGAGACTGATTGAATAAAATTGGTAAGTTTGATCAACGATTTTGCTCCCAGTACACATGGGCAGTTATTCGTAAGATCAAAAAGATCGAGGGGGTGGGGGGTCTTATTGGAGCAGGACGCTTATTACATCATATACAATTTTTTTTCTATTATACATACACAGACACACACGTGTTAAAAAATATATATATATATATATATATATATATATATATATATATATATATATATATACATACACACACACACGGATCCGTCAGTTTCCATGATTAATGGGGACCGAGACCCCCACAACCACCGAATTCCACGAAGTAGGATCAACTCCCATGACTGACGTATACGTTTATGTCCAGTCGGCCCTCTTCATAGGAAATTCATCCGTTCCAGCACCTTTTTCGGAATCTGGAGTTTTCGTAAGTAGAGGCGCATTTTACATGTAAAACGGGTGATTCGTTCCAAGGCTCCCAAGACTACCCTTTAAAAATTATAAAAGCATACCTTTTAAGGTACTTACTTCGTGTTGACCATGTCTTCTTAGCAGAGTGATAATCTTACAATGATCATGGCACGGGAATCACTTTCACCGGGAATCACATGTGTGTGTGTGTGTGCGTGTGTGTGCTGACCATGTCCTTTTAGCAGAGTTATCATCTTACAATGATCATGGCACCGGGAATCACTTTCACTGGGAATCGCACGTGTGTGTGTGTGTTGACCATGTCTTCTTCGCAGGAGTTATAATCTTACAATGATCATGGCACCGGGAATCACTTTCACCGGGAATCACACGTGTACGTGTGTGTGTGTGTGTGTGTTGACCATGTCTTCTTAGCAGAGTTATAATCTTACAATGACCATGGCACCGAGAATCACACGTGCGCGCGTGTGTGTGTGTGTGTGTGTGTTGACCATGTCTTCTTAGCAGTTATAATCTTACAATGACCATGGCACCGAGAATCACACGTGCGCGCGTGTGTGTGTGTGTGTGTGTGTGTGTGTTGACCATGTCTTCTTAGCCGAGTTATAATCTTACAATGATCATGGCACAGGGAATCACACGTGTGTGTGCGTGTGTGTGTGTGTGTGTGTGTGTGTTGACCATGTCTTCTTAGCAGAGTGATAATCTTACAATGATCATGGCACGGGGAATCACTTTCACCGGGAAAGACACGTGTGTGTGTGTGTGTGTGTGTGTGTGTGTGTGTGTTGACCATGTCTTCTTAGCAGAGTTATAATCTTACAATAATCATGGCACCGGGAATCACACATGTGTGTGTTTGTATATGTGTGTGTGCACATGTGTTCACCATGTCTTCTTAGCCGAGTTATAATCTTACAATGATCATGGCACGGGAAATCACTTTCACCGGGAATCACACGTGTGTATGTGTGTGTGTGTGTGTGTGTGTGTGTGTGTTGACCATGTCTTCTTAGCCGAGTTATAATCTTACAATGATCATGGCACGGGAAATCACTTTCACCGGGAATCACACGTGTGTATGTGTGTGTGTGTGTGTGTGTGTGTGTGTGTGTTGACCATGTCTTCTTAGCAGTTATAATCTTACAATAATCATGGCACCGGGAATCACACGTGTGTGTGTGTTTGTATATGTGTGTGTGCACGTGTGTTCACCATGTCTTCTTAGCAGAGTTATCATCTTACAATGACCATGGCACCGGGAATCAGTTTCACCAGGAATTACACGCGCGTGTGTGTGTGTGTTGACCATGTCTTCTTAGCGGAGTTATAATCTTACAAATGTTTATGGAAGGTTAAAAGCCAGAGCCATAAAATACAGTTGGAATGGCACACAAACGAACACGGTTCACACACAAACAGGAACAAAGTTGAAACGACAGCATCATCCCTTCCTAGCCAATGGGAGGCCAGCGAGGCAGGATGTTGAGAGATAGCCAATGGGAGGGAGCTGCGTCATCCCTCCTAGCCAATGGGAGGCCAGTGGGGCGAGATGCTGGTAGACAGCCAATGAGACAGCAATTCGCACATTGTTTGAATGTTGTGTTTGAATTTTTGAATGGCGCGTTTGGTGCTTTTCCTAAGAAGAGGTTGTTTCGTATGGAGAGGACAAAAATTTAGGAAAATGTTTTGCGTATACTGGATTTTTCTTATTCAGGGCTTTTCGTAAGAAGGGGGCCGACTGTATATGTGTATATAAAATCAATAAATACACACACGTACAGACGCACGCACATACACACTCAGATGCGCACCTCACATAAAAATGTAAGTAGTTTTGCTGGGTTGTTTTTGCACAATTGACCTTGTTTTGCAGCATTTTCCTTAATTTTTCACCCGATTTTTCCTTATTTCTTGTGAGTATTTTTTAAAAACTCACAATGCGCCAAAGCCGCAGAAACTGAATCAAAAAGGAGCGAGCGAGCGAGCATACACACACATTTACAAGGCAGGGGTTTTTTGATCTCATTAGGGCAAAAAACTACTACTGACCTAAAGATGACCAACTTTAGTTTCATAGCCGATATCACTTCAAAATACATAATTTCCCACATTTTGCCAAATTACAAATCCGTGGATTCACACATGGTGATTTTCTTGGAATGTGGCATTTCTAGTAGATCTTTTTAGCATTTGGCATGTTTTTTTTCCCTAAAATTATTGTACTAAAGCCAAAATAAAAAGAACAAAGGAGGATTAAGAAAAAAATTCCCCATCGCTATGCCTACTTGAAAAAGTTTTCTAAAATGTAAAAACTACAAAAAAAAGTCATGAGTACAAAATAAATGGTGTATTTAAACTGAGGTTGGAAAATAAGTAGCTCTGCAATATTCCCACAATGGACTGACTTTTCAACTTGATGAAAGAAATGTATTTATAAACACTTAAATGTCACTTACTGGAGATGTACATGAGTCACCATTGTCCACCATTTCTATAAACAGGGGAATGAGTTGAAAACACTTTGAAATTTTTGTTTCAGACAATGGCATAACTACATATTACATATTTATTCTGGTTATTATGTAGGCTAGTTTAAAATAACCATACATAAAAATATCACAGTACCTAAATGTGCTTTTTTTAAGCCAATTGTGCTTAACATGCACTAAACTTTGTGTTATATTAAGTGAAATTATATAGGTATAAAGAATATATATATATATATATGAGAATAGAATACATATACAGTATATGTATGATAGCTTATATACTAGCAAGCGGTTCTGATACCTCATGACTGTAACGTTAACTACGTTGGTTGGAAATGTTAGCTTGTTGTAAACATTACAGTTCTTTCAATACTGTCATAAACTTAAGAAAATCTTATTACCAATACAATGAGGTTACAATGTAAGGCTTTACATTCGGCTACCTTGGTGCAAAGTTTCATAAATCCTTTACTTCTTTGTAAACTTCGACAGCCACTCACTTCTGTTTCTCCTACAGTTGTTTACTTCAGCTGTCAGAGACTTTAAGGTATTCTCTATCGCTATTGGACTGAAAGAGCCAATCAGAGATGAGGTTGTTCACGGCGCTGGACGAAACGAGCGAACTATCTTAAGAGTGGGGGGGGGGGGGCGTAATGACGTCTCATTTTGTGTGTGTGGGGGGGCGTAAATATATTATAAAACTATCAGTAATATAAGTACTATTATTATATATAAATTCTCTCTCTCTCTCTCTCTCTCTCTATATATATATATATATATATATATAAAAGATAAGATAAGATAAGATACAGCTTTATTAATCTCACAATGGGGAAATTCACTGTTACAGGCTCTTGAGGTACCATCAGTAGGGGGTGCAAAAATAGATACATATACAAACATACACACATACATATATATTATATAAGTAAATAAATAAATAGATACATAAATAGTATAAATTAATAAACAATAAAAGAAAAGAAGGGAACGACTTTATAGACTGGCCTATATTAAAGTGTAATGTATCTGAGTGCAGAGTAGATGGGTTGATGTTCACAGTCAGTGGGGTAGATGTGGCTGATTAAAGTGCGTGGGGTTTTTATTGCACATAACCGATATTTTCACAGACAGTTACAAAGTGGCGTTGTACAGTCTGACAGCGGTGGGAATGAACGACCTGTGGTAGCGCTCCTTCCTGCACTGAGGATGTCTCAGTCGTCCACTGAAGGAGCTACTCAGCTTCTCTACAGTCTGGTGAAGTGGGTGAGAGCTGTTGTTCATGATGGATGTGAGCTTTGCTACCATCCTCCTCTCACGCACCTCCTCCACAGAGTCCAGTGGGCAGCCGAGGACAGAGCTGGCCCTCCTGACCAGCTTGTTCAGTCTTTTTCTGTCCCGCTCTGTGCTGCCCGGGGCCCAGCAGATGGCAGCGTAGAGGATTGTAGAGGCTACCACAGAGTCATAAAATGTCCTGAGCAGAGGTCTGCATACTCCAAAGGACCTGAGTCTCCTCAGAAGGTGGAGGCGACTCTGGCCCTTCTTGTACAGGGCGTTGGTGTTGTGGGACCAGTCCAGTTTATTGTTCAGGTGAACGCCCAGGTATTTGAAACTGTTCACTATCTCAATGTCCTGTCCCTGGACGTTCACTAGTGATTGTGTGTGTGTGTGTGTGTGTGTGTTAGTGTGCCTCTTCTGAAGTCGACCACCATCTCCTTCATCTTCCTGGTGTTCAAGCACAAGTGGTTGCGCTCACACCAGTCCACGAAGTCAACGATGACCGACCGGTACTCCAGCTCGTTCCCCTCTGACACACGGCCCACGATGGCGGAGTCGTCCGAAAACTTCTGGAGGTGGCAGCTGTCTGTGCTATAGCTAAAGTCCGAGGTATAAATGCTGAAAAGGAAGGGTGAGAGGACGGTGCCCTGCGGTGCCCCCGTACTGCAGACTGCCACCTTTGACTTACAGCCGCGTAGCCGCACGTACTGTGGACGGTTAGTAAGGTAGTCAGTGATCCAGGCAGCAAGATGCCCGTCCATTCCCACGTCCTTCAGCTTTCCCCGCAGAAGCGCTGGCCTGATGGTGTTGAAGGCGCTGGAGAAGTCAAAGAACATGACCCTCACAGCGCTGCCAGCGATCTCCAGGTGGGTGAGTGCCCGCTGCAGAAGGTAGTTGACGGCGTCTTCTACTCCGATGTTGGGCCTGTAGGCAAACTGCAGCGGATCTAGGGTGGGGCTCACCATAGAGCGGAGGTGTATGAGGAGGAGCCTTTCCATGGTCTTCATAAGGTGGGAGGTCAGGGCAACAGGTCTGTAGTGGGCCGGTTCCTTCGCTTGTGCTGTTTTGGGAACCGGAACCACACAGGAGGTCTTATATATATATATATATATATATATATATATATATATATATATATATATATATATATATATACACACACACACACACACACACACACACACACACACAAACGTTTTAATCCAGAAAAAAAAACAACTGCAGATTTCACAGTACGTTTACTGCATTATATATGTTTGGTTTTAAAGATCATTCATTCATTTATTTGCCAGACTGTTTAGTCCTATTAGGGTCGCAGGGAGGCTGGAGACCATCTCAGCCGATATTGGGGGAAGGCGAGATACACCTTGAACAGCTCACCTGACCATTGCAGGGCAACACAGACACACACACACACACACAAACCATTCACAAACACACACCTGGGGTTACTTTGGGACAGCCAGTTAGCCTAATGTGCATGTCTTTAGACTGTGGAAACCAGAGTATCTAGAGCAGTGGTTCTTAACCCTGTTGGCGGTACTGAAACCTACCAGTTTCATATGCTTATTCATCGAACCCTTCTTTAGTGAAAAAGAAAATGATTTTTTTTTTCAAATTCAAGACATAGGTACATGTTTTTATTGGGGCACCAAAATGAACCGTGCATTAACATCACTGTGTTCAAAGAACAAAACCAATACAATGCATGAACTCCCCCATCACAACTACTTACATTTTTATGTGAGGTGCGTATATGAGTGCGAGCGTGCGTCTGTATGTGTGTGTATTTGTTTTATTTACATCTTATGCATTATTTTTGAATATTTAATCGTTATTATAAGCATTTATAGTATTGAATATGTATTTATTGATATTATATGTACATATACATGTACGTATACATCAGTCAGCACAGGGTTGATCTTACTTTGCAAATCATGCAGATAGGACTCCGACTAATATCACGTTCCGTTATATATGTGAATCCATGTTGTACATATTCGTCTGACCACTTTCTTTTTTTACTTAACATAGTATGGATTAAAACATTATGAAAGAAATCACACGACGTACCATCACAACAGTCATAAGTCGACTACTGAGCGCACCAAATTTCCTGCAGCACAGATTGGCCAAGCAATATAGCGTGATCACCTGCAGCCAGTGATGGCCAAGTGGGGCGTGTCGTCATGAATATGAGTCAGGTGTGTGTCTTCACCTCCACCGAACCCCTGAGATTGACTCACCGAACCCCTAGGGTTCGATCGAACCCAGGTTAGGAACCACTGATCTAGAGGAAGTCCACACAGGCACAGTAAGAACATGCAAGCTCCATAATGAGACACACAAGCCCTGAAATTGAACCCAGGACCTTCTTGCTGTAAAAATTATACACAGTCCAATTTATAAGTATTTACATATTTTTTTTAATTTATAATATAATCAAAGAAATTTCAAGAAGGCTCCAGTCTCAGCTCTTGGCATTTTCTACAACAGAGCAATAAACAATGTTAATGTATGATGCGAACACTCGGGCGGTGTCTACGTATACTCTATCAGTGCACACTCCAGACTTGTACTGCACCCACGAACATTGTCCTCTTTCCTTCTGCAATCTACCTCTCCTAAATTATTCCAGTTCTAAGCGTGCTTACATCATGACTTTCTGCAAGTTTCTGTTACTTAGCAGGCTCACAGTATTATTTAGAATGCTGCTTAGGAGCCATGACAGAAGATATTATCTTGATTGTTTCATATTGGTCATCTTTTATCGAGGACAGTTAACAATGTACACCAGTTTTAAGAGAAGAGATATACTAGCTTTTAGTTATGTTTACATGCACATCATAACTACCTTGCATATCATCTGTCTGATTGGTTCTTCAGTAGTGCATGTGCTCAAAAATGAATGCTACACATTCACAAGATGCAGTACTCACATGAATATTAGGAACAATATAGGACACAATGGAAATGAGATTTGAGAGGGTCAGTAGGCAAAAAGAAGTTCTATAGACTGACTTCTCTGCTGTGCCTTCTAGGGAATTTCTCTCGGAAGATACTGCTTCGTCAAGTATGTGAGGCTGGTTGTCTATGTGAGCGCATGTTTAAAAAGCAACTGTGTCTTCCCTAAAAATGATGAAAATGACACAGCAGTTTTAATCATTGACTACAAATCCCGTTCATTAATTGGGTGACAACCATCCCTGTTTTTAACTCTACTGGTTGAAGGTGGAGCTGAAGCCAATCCCAGTTGGCACGTCATCAATGTATTGCAGGGTCAGAACCAACATAAACAAGCATCAAAACTCTCTTTCACAACTATGAACATTATAAAATGGCATGTTATAAGCTGCTTACTAACTCCATTTGCTTGGAGTGTACAGAGAAATATCTGCCCTTGGTCTTCAGTACAGACCTCACACTTGGTAAGCAGTTATTCTATCATATAACACCTAACATTATCAGCTCTCGGATAAAACAATGTTCAGTTGCAAATATGTGTAAATAAAGATGTACAAGATAAATTGACACTTTTAATATTCACATTTTATTTGGTTTTAAAGTCACTTCAATGTTTTTAATCACACCGAATTGAATGGCATGTGTAATATTGTTAAAGAACGAAAGAAAAGGTATTAAAGACTGTCCCATTAGACCATTTAGTTTTCATTCTTGATTCAGTAACAGATCTCAATATATATCCAACATAATTTTTTTTTTTATCTTTAGTTGATAAAAGAATCTTTAGCTACAGCTTTACATTGTGGAATGAAGATAGCAGGTTGTCATAGTGACAAGGGTGTCAAGGCAAGAAGTCTTGGTGTTTGAATCCCGGATCTGGTGAGAGTGTTTCTGTGTGGAGTTTTCATGTTCTCCCTGGGCTTGCCTGGATTTCTTCTTGGTATTTCTGTTTCCTTCTACAATCCAAAGAAATGCACATAAGGCTAATTGACTGTTGCATATTAAGCTAGTTGGCCCTAGGTATGACTGGGAATGGTTGTCTGTATTGGTTCTGAGATAGACTGGCAAGCAGTTCATGGTGCACACCGCCTTCGCCCAGAGTCAGCTGAGATAAGCCCTAGTCTCCATCTGACCCTATAAGAATTAAGCAGTTTAGCAAATAATGAAGACATTGAATGAAGGTAGCAGCAGATCTGCAGATTATCCTGGTAGCATAAATAGGATTGTACCCTGATTGGTTATCCATCAGAGTTCAATTTGGACAAATTGGCATAGCCAGTCAACCTACTGCCATGGTTTGCACAGTAGAGATAAAAACAGAACCCAAAAGAAACCTTCTTAAACATGGATAGAACATACAATGCTCCACACAGACAGCAAAATCCAATCCTGAGCCTTGGGGTTGTCAGACTGAAACTTTCCCTGCTGTGTCACTGTGCTGCCCAATTAATCTAATTGTTGTGTGATGGTGTGAAGTCTTGTATTGTTGTCCATGAATGCTTTCCTGTAGAATTGCCTGCAGTCTAAAATAGCCGAAGTACATACTATTAGGTCTATTAAATCACCATTAAACAACAGCTTATGACTGCAAGTTCAGCCCAGAGACCAAAAGACACGTTGGACACGTTCAAGATCACCAAGTACACTCACAATTTATATAAATTACCACCAAGTCAACCATTAGGACATTTCCTTTAACTATAAGGACTAATTAGAAATACACTTACCATAAGTAATTATAATCAAGTATTATGGAATCACCCGGAACCAAAAGAAACATTAAATAGTTGCTTCTTTCTTTGTTTCAGTTGAGATTTTACAATGTAAATTATATAGATAAAAAGGACATATACCCCAAGAATTTGGCCCAGTTAATAATAAGAAATATCCTAGTGGCTCATAAGAGCCAGAGCTTATCCCCAGTTTCTGTAGCATGAAGCAACTAAGAGTTCAACTCCTCCTGGATGGGACACTATTCCATTGCACATTACCATCCCAGTATTTTTTACTGGTACCCACTTATACTGCTGTCTGGACAGAGGCACACTTACGGTTAAGACCTTGCCCAGGGGTCTTAGCATGACAGGGGCCTTAACTGGGATTCAAACAACCGCCTGATCATGAGCCCAGCACCCTAACTATTGCAACCACCAGCCCCATGGGGGAACATATAAATAGGAAACAGAATTCTACAAATACAATACACATCAAGTGATGTAGCAGACATGCACAGCAGTGACTGTGACGGTAAGACATCGTGACATGTATGCTGGCTGTGATGGCCGTCTACTATGAGGTATACGCTACCTGTGATCTACGCAAGGATATAAAGGGGAAGAGTGCTCTGCACTACCCCATCCTTTATAGGATAGACCATGCCAAATCCCAGACAACTGAGACACTACGAGCCACTGCCAACCTTCATCCTCTTTTGTACAAAAATAACCTCCACCTCCAAACCACAGCTAATGGAATCCTCTAACACAGCACTTTATTTACAGAACATACGACTCAGGTTTGCCCAGGGTCACTCCATTCACAAGCCTCACCCATCCCCTTCCATACTTGATCTACTTGTTGAGATATTTGGCTACCGAGTGGTAGGCAAGTAGGATCTCTGCATCATTGGGGCATGTGTAGCGGAACTCGTCCTGCTTGTAGGCTTTCTCCAGGTACTTAGTCAGACCAGTGAGGGCTGCTGGAATCTCAAAAGAACGATATTTCCTACACACAACCTGAGAAGAGAGAGCAGGTAAACAAAACATTAACAAGTGTCACATTAACAAAAAACATTAATAGAAGCAGTGGTGTATTCGTTATGTAGTAGACAGTTATCTTTTAGAGTTATACAAATTCTCCGTCTAAAGCCTTTAGTAACGCCACCATGGCCAGTCCCAAGCCCGGATGAGAAAGGAGGAGGGTTCGGCAAAAGGCCATCACCCCATCTCTTTAAAATCAAAAAGAAGCTACAAAAAGGCCAACAAGAAATCCAAGTCTAAGAATGCTCCTGGGAAAAGATGAACTTCCAGCTGGAGGACTTATGACGCTGAATGGTGAATGCCAGAGCCATCTGGAAGCCATTCAGCCAACCTCCATCCTCACAACCAGAAACGCCACCACCATCGGTACATGGAATGTACGGGACATGTATAAAGCAGAGAAAACGACAAGTGACTGCAGACATGAGGAATTGCGGCCTCACCATCCTTGGGATCTGCAAGTCCCGATGGACAGGCAGCGACAAGAGGAGATTCGACTCTGGAGAAACCTTGCTGCTTTCCGGTCATGAGTGAGAGGATGCTCCACACACCCAGAGAGTGGCACTGATACTCTCCAAAACAGCAGAGAGAGCCCTCATTGGATGGCTCGACTCAAGCTGAAGAGGAACTGGAGTGAGAGAACAGGAATACGCCAGCGCTTCAACATGGGACTCCTAAAGGATTCAGTGAAGCTGGAGGAATACAGACTGACCCTCACTAATAGGTTCCAAGTCCTCCTTGAGCTGCTTGAAGAAGAAACTGTAAATGGAAGGTGGTGAGAGAGTCAGTGACATCAACCTGCCAAGAGGTACTGGGCTACAAGACTCCCAGTCACAAGGAATGGATAACAGCCGACTCTTTGGAAAAGATCTCAGATAGAAAGGAAAAGAAGGCAGCACTTAACACCAGCTGCACAAGAACCGAGAAATCCAATGCTCAGAAGTACTACACATGCACCGCCAGAGCTGCAAAAAACAGCATAAAAGCAGACAAGAGGAGGTATGTGGAGGCACTTGCCGTAGAGGCAGAGGAAGCTGCACATTTCAGAAACATGAAGGACCTCTACACCATCACCAGAAAGCTCAGTGGGAAGTTCCCCAAGCCCGAAAGGCCAGTAAAAAGACGGGAAAGCCATACGAAGTGGCGCAGGACAAAAGAACAGATGGAGAGCACACTTTGAAGAGCTCCTAAATCGACCAGTCCCACAAGACATCCCAACAGCTGACAACGACCTCCCGATTGACTGTAATCCACCCAGCAAGGAGGAAATCATAAAAGCTCTCAGACAGCTGAAGGCAGGCAAGGCTCCTGGACCAGACAGCATCCCAGCAGAGACACTGAAGGCAGACATGTTCACTGTTAATGTGCTCCACCCCCTCTTTGAGAAGATCTGGGAGGAAGAACAAGTACCATCAGAGTGGAAGGAGGGATACCTCAAACTGCCAAAGAAAGGAGATCTCAGTAACTGTGCAAACTACAGAGGGATCACCCTGTTGTCAGTTCCTGGAAAGGTCTTTAGCAGGGTCCTACTAAATAGGATGAAAGACATCGTCGTCCCACAGCTTAGAGACCAGCAGGCAGGCTTCTGGAAAGACCACTCGTGCATAGACCAGATAGCAACACTACGCATTATCCTGGAGCAGTCCCTGGAGTGGAATACCCCTCTATACGTCAACTTCAACTATGAGAAAGCCTTTGACAGTGTGGACAGAGCGACCCTATCGAAACTGCTAAGACACCAGGAGTACCGACATCAAGGACGTAGGCTGGGGGGGGCACATGTACCCCCGTCCCCCCAGCAGGAGCTCCACTGGACTAACAATTATGTGTATGCACATCTTATAAATAAACTTAATGACCGTCATTGAAGAGAAAGTCGGAGATAAGTTCCGCATGACTAGAGTCAGGAAGTAAACCGTAAGTTAATGTGTAACGGGCACTGCGCATGTGCAAGCCCGAGCTGACCAATCAACAAACAATATTATCAGCAAGCAATAATAGCTGAACACTGTCAATCAAACAAAGTGCGAGAATAAAGCACAGTTTGTTAGAACCGCCTCCGGCTCCTACACATGTGTTAGAACACAAACATTGACGTACAGAGAATGAATGGCTAAAATAATCATAAGCCATCCAGCCTGTATCTGCAGCCACTGCAGGTCAGTAGGTAGGGTAAAGTCTGTTGGGTTTGTACACCTGAGCCTCGTGGCTCATCAGGCCGGTGCTTATCCCCGGTTTCCATAGTGTGAAGCGACCAGGAGTTCAATTCCCCCTGGATGGGACGCAAGTCCATCACAGGTTACCATCCCAGTATATTTTTACCGGTACCCATTTATACTGCTGGGTGAACAGAGGCACACTTGTGGTTGAGACCTTGCCCAGGGGTCTTAGCACACTGAGGGTCTCAGTGGGATTCGAACTCACAACCTCCCGATCATGAGCGCAGCACCCTAACCACTATGCCACCGGCCCTACAAGCACTGCAGGTCAGTACTTTTATAAAATTAATAGCATGTCTTTGTGCTGTAAATATGTATTAATATTTGATTGTGCCTTTGAATAGATAAATAACTTTAGCTCAATTTGTAAATGTATTCAGCACATGTACTTGCAGATGTACTTTGAAATATATTTGAGAATGTTTTTTGGTTGAATTATAATATTTGATTCATGTTCTGAGAGTAATAGATGAATCGTCTTCTGCTGAAAAACTGTGTTGTTGGCGTGAGATTCCATGTTGTTTATATCATATAATATGCTTTGATATGAATGCACTATATTTCATGTGGTACTTTGTACCAACCCAGTGACGTCACGGTAACTTTGTGTAGGTGGGCACTTAGCAATGGCGGCTTTCGGGTCGATAACTTACACGACAAGCACATAAAATAAAAAAACTGCTGTGTGTGCAATGGTTTATTTGTGATATAAAATTTAAGCCACAATCGCTTCAATAAACTATACTTAAGCTACCGCCAACTTATTTAGTCGGCGTTTCATTTCCCCTTAGACCTATAGCCCCTGGGACTCGAGTTCCGGTCAACCAAGATGTGCACCCCCCCACGGTCAGACCAGCCTACGCCCTTGAACATCATCAGGAACTCGTACGAGAGACTCGCCTGCACGGTAGTCCATGGAAGCCAGGTCTCTGATGCTTTCCAAGTTCAAACAGTGGTCAGACAGGGATGCTTGATGTCCCCTTTTCTATTCCAGCTCACCATTGATTGGATTATGAAGGTATCTACATTACAGAGACAGAATGGCATACAGTGGACTCTCTCCACAACTGGATGATCTGGACTTTGCTGACGACCTGGCACTGCTCTCACATGCTCAACAGATGCAAGAAAAAAGAAACATCGTGGCAGAGACCTTATCCCAGCTAGGTCTGAACATCCATCGAGGGAAAAGCAAGGTCCTGAAAGTCAACACCAACAGCACATCCCCTATCAATCTGGGAGACGTGGCATTAGAGGAGGTGGACAGCTTCACCTACCCCGGCAGCATCGTCGACTCCAAGGGAGGGACAGACGCAGATGTAAAGGCCAGAATAAACAAGCCCAGGATAACCTTTTTACAGCTCAAGAACATGTGGGCTTTAAGAGACCTATCAGCCAACACCAAGATAAGGCTTTTCAACACCAACATGAAGTCTGCCCTACTATAGGGAGTTAAAACATGGAGAACCACTACCAGAAAAAAGATCCAGACCTTCATCAATGGCTGCCTGAGACGGATCCTCCGGATAATATGGCCTGACAGGATAAGCAACAGGGAACTGTGGGAACACACAAGGCAAAAGCCAGTAGAAGCTGAGATCAAACAACGTCGCTGGAGTTGGTTAGGCCACATTCTGCGCAAACCAGCCACTAACACAACAAGACAAGTCTTGAGGTGGAACCCCCAAGGAAAAAGGAAGAGAGGGAGGCCGAGAAACACTTGGCGACGCGACCTGGATGCGGACGTCAAGAAGATGGGCCACTCATGGGGTCAGCTGGAAAGACTGGCCCAGGACAGATGGAGGGATCTTGTTGGCGGCCTGTCACAGTAGGGGTAACAGGCTTGAACTGAACAGCCTTTGGTAAAATCCTGAACATACACTCCAATATATTTGACAAAAAATTACTCACTCACTTGCTGAAAAGTGTTCACTCCTACTAAGGTCATGGCGATGCTGGAGAATATCTCAGGCCTATTTTTTTGGTGGGGTGGCTCTTTTAACACTTGAGCCTCATTAGGAAGAAGCTTATTCCCAGTTTCTGTAGTGTGAAGCAACAAGGAGTCAAAGTCTTCCTGGATGAGTGGCGAGTCCATCGCAGGTTACCTTGCCAGTATTTTTTTTACTGGTACCCATTTATACTGCTGGTTTGACAACACTCTTGCCATTACATCACCACAAGGCCAACACACACAACCAATTTGTAACAGACAATTTACCTAAAGTGCATTTTTTTTAGCATGTGGGAGGAAACCAGATTCTTTGGAGGGAATAGGTATAAACAATACAAACCTAACAGAAACACCTGAATCCAGGACTTGAACCCAGGATCGTCTTGCTGTGGGGTGAACATGCTAACCACTACATCATGCCACCCCATTTATAATTATTTGTATTTTTGTTATTTTCAAATGTTTGACTTAACAATTAAATCAGTTGTTTATGTCATCTTTTGTTAATACGTATTGTAAAAAATAAGAAAAATGTGTCTTTTAAAGGATATGAATTCACAGCAAAGGGAATAAAACACTTCCAGAAGTGTCAATCATTCCAGATACATCCTAAAGAGCTTACCAGTCAATCGCAGGGTCAATACATACACAACTATTCACACTTGCACAAATACCTAGGCACAATTTGGAACAGCAAGTCAGCCTCATGTGATTGTCTTTGGATTATCGGAGGTGACCAGAGTACCCACAGGAAACCTTTGCAAACATGGGTAGGACATACAAAGTCCACACAGTAGTGTCATGGGACTCAGGACTCAAACTCAGAACCTTCCTGCTGTAAGGCAAACATGTTAATCACTATGCCACTGAGCCATCCTTCTAACCTAATGTGCTCGAGGTAACTGTAAAGAGCAGAGGTCACCAAAATTTCCATGGATCCAACTATACATGTTTCATCAGTCAAATACTGCAATACTACTGTATTTGTTCATCTGATGCATTTATAGTTCTGTGGAAAAGTTTTTGCCCCCTGACCAATTTGACATTTTTTGCTCATTTGTCACTGTCATCTATTTCAGATCAAGAAAACCTAAATATTATACAAAGATAAAATACAAGTAACAACAAAATGCAGTTTTCAGGGCCAATTGCATTTATTAGGGGGGGGGGGGGGGAGAAACCATATGAACCTACAAGGGCTCTTGTCAATAAGTAATTGCCCCCTAAACCTAATAGCTGGTTGAACCACCTTTTGCAGCAATAACTAGTCAAGCATTTGCGATAAGAGGCAACAAGTCTTTTACGTCGCCGTGATGGGATTTTGGTCCACTCTTCTCTGCAGAATTGTTTAAGATTAAAAAGATTTGATAGTTTTCAGGTGTGAACAGCCTTTTTATGGTCATGCCACAGCATCACAATAGGGTTCAGTTCGGGACTTTGACTAGGCCACTCCAAAACCCACATTTTGTTCTTTTTTAGCCATTCAGAAGTGGACTTGCTGGTGTGCGCCAGATCATTGTCTTGTTGCAGAGTCCAGGTGAGCTTTAGCTTGAGGTCTCAAACTGATGTACAACCATTCTTCCCCAGGATTTCTTGGTAACAAGCAGAATTCATGGTTCCATCAGTTATGACAACTCACCCAGGTCCTGAAGCAGTAAAGAAGGCCCAAATCACCACACCTCCACGTTTCACTGTTGGCACAATGTTCTTTTTATCAAATGCAGTGTACCTTTTGTGCCAGATAGAACAGGATGCATTTCTCCAAAAAAGTTCAACTTGAGTTTTATCAGTCCAGATGACATTTTCCCAAAAGCTTTGGGGATGATCAAGATGTGCATCATGCCTTGATATTCTTTTTTTTTTGTCAACAGTGGCTTTCACCTTGGAACTGTTCCATAGATGCTATTTTTGCCTCATGCGTTTCTGATGGTGGAGTCATGAACATGGACATTAACTGAGGCAAGTGAAGCTTGTAGTTCTTTTTTTGGATCTTTGTGACTTCTCCAGTTAGTCTGCACAGTGTTCTTGGAGTAATTTTGGTGGGTCAGCCACTCAAGTAAAGGGTCATCACTGTGCCATACCGTCTTTATGAAAAATGTCTCTGACAGCTGGAGTCTCAAAGATTTCCCAATGACTTTGTATCCTTTCCCAGACTGAGACATCTCTAAAATCTTCTTTCTAGTCTGCCCTTGAAGCTCAGTGGATCACAGCATGATGTGTATTCAGTATGGTCTACCTCACCTTGTCAGACAGGTTTTATGATCTGGATCTCCTGATTGGAAATGCCTGACAGCAATCAGGCCTGGGTGTGGCCATGAAATTGAACTCAGTTTTCCCCAATAATAGGATTAATCACAATTACCTCACCTGTTAACAAGGGGGCAATTATTTTTTCAAAGAGGCTCATGTAGGCTTGGATAGGATTTTCCTCTTAACAAATAAAATCACAACATGAAAACTGCATTTTTTTAATATTTGGGTTAATCTTTGTGTAATGTTTAAATTTGTTTGATGAGCTGAAAAGGTTAATTGTACTGGTCCTTCTAAAAAAAAATTACCATATTGTGATAAAGTTCATTATTTTCTGTAATGTACTGATAAAAATTTCATATTTTAGATTCATTGCATACCAACTGAAATATTTCAGGTCTTTTATTGTTTCAATCCTGATGACTTTGGCATACAGCTCATGAAAACCCAAAATTCCTATCTCAAAAAATTAGCAGATTTCATCCGATCAATTAAAAGTGTTTTTAATACAAAAAAAAAAGTCAACCTTCAAATAATTATGTTCAGTTATGCACTCAATATTTAGTCGGGAATCCTTTTGCAGAAATGGCTGCTTCAATTCGGCTTGGCATGGAGGCAATCAGCCTGTGGCACTGCTGAGGTGTTATGGAGGCCCAGGATGCTTCGATAGCGGCCTTAAGCTCATCCACAATGTTGGGTCTGGTGTCTCTCAACTTTCTCTTATCCCACAGATTCTCTATGGGGTTCAGGTCAGGAGAGTTGGCAGGCCAATTGAACACATTAATACCACGGTCAATAAACCATTTACCAGTGGTTTTGGCACTGTGAGCAGGTGCCAGGTCGTGCTGAAAAATGAAAATCTTCATCTCCATAAAGCTTTTCAGCAGATGGGAGCATGAAGTGCTCCAAAATCTCCTGATAGCTAGCTGCATTGACCCTGCCCTTGATAAAACACAGTGGACCAACACCAGCAGCTGACATGGCACCCCAGACCATCACTGACTGTGGGTACTGGACCCTGGACTTCAGGCATTTCCTTCTCCCCAGTCTTCCTCTAGACTCTGGCACCTTGATTTCCGAATGACATGCACAATTTGCTTTCATCTGAAAAAAGTACTTTGGACCACTGAGCAACAGTCCACTGCTGCTGCTCTATAACCCAGGTTAAGCCCTGTGTCTTACCCTCTTGCTTGAGGGTGCCAATGATGGCCTTCTAGACAGCAATCAGGTCGGCAGTCTTACCCATGATTGTGGTTTTGAGTAATGAACCAGGCTGGGAGTTTTTAAAAGCCTCAGGAATCTTTTGCAGGTGTTTAGAGTTAATTGGTTGATTCAGATGATTAGGTTAATAGCTCGTTTAGACTACCTTTTCATGATAGGCTAATTTTTTGAGATAGGAATTTTGGGTTTTCATGAGCTGTATGCCAAAATAATCAGTATTAAAACAATAAAAGACCTGAAATATTTCAGTTGGTGTGCAATGAATCTAAAATATATGAAAGTGTAATTTTTATCAGTACATTACAGAAAATAATTAACTTTATCACAATATGCAAATTTTTTTGAGAAGGACTAGTATATAGTTGTATGTTTTGGGCTAACTAGCAGAGAATTGAAGGAAATACTCATGGATCTCTCAGTCAGTACTTGAAATCTCTAACCAATGAGCTGCATTTTCACCTACAAGGGTTGTCTGAAAGTTCCCATCTTGCCAGTGAGATGGATTACTATCAACATTTCAGCCCAACCCTTTTTTATAAAGGACAATATTTAGTACCTTCACAATATTCAGCTTGGGGAGAAGATTGCAGTCAGCAAGAGTGAGTGAGTCTCCATCCAAGTAGCTTCTGGTGGACTGAGATATATCTGGGTTCTTATCCAACTCATGTGGAAGAGGGGTGAGCAAGTACTGATCCAGCTTCATCAGGCTCTTTAGAAATTTCTTTTCAAGCACTGGAAAGGCATACAACAGACAGTAATATGGTTACAAATAACTAAGGAGGTCAGGTTTGGGACCAGCACAAGTCTGGGACACCATTCTTCCAAACCAAGATTCTAGTAGAGAGCTCTATAAGATACCAGTCTACAATTAACCATAAGAGGGTAATGGTTGAAACCTGGTGACTGCAGATGTTTTTCTTTCATATTTGTCGAACCATCCAGACCACATCCAGGAGTGGCTCGTGGATCAACCACACTGGAACACTCAAAGGGAGGTTAAGTCCAGCACGCTGTGATGCACTATTGTAAACCCAAGTCCCCTCAAAAGAATAATAGGCAAAAAAGCCTTGTGTTTGTAATTAATTCAAACAGCCAAGAGGGAAAACTGACATGTGCTGAGCTCCTTATTTTATATTTGGCATTGTCAAATATGGCCACTTAACACTATTAAAAATTATCTTCACCTCAAAAGAAGGAACATATACAATATATATATGTGTGTGATATGAGAGGTACTCTATATACGTATTGTTATGGCTGATTGGTGTATCTTATTATATATGCACACATTTGGTCCTCAACAAAATTTAAAGACATGCCCCTCCTCCAAGAGAAAAAAAATCATCTTACTATCATTAAGTCCTGGGTTGGGGTTTTTGATGTAAGCAGAGAATTTGTGGAAAATATCATCGCCAGCACTGTTGGATTCCTTATAGCAGCAACACAGTTTGGGATATCTGGAATGACAACATGCCCACATGAGCATATCTTCAGATCAAGAAAGTCAAACTCTCATAATCTTGTTATCAAGTACTTGTATGTAAAGCCATTGTTCCTTGCATAATTCTTAAGAATTCCACCATTACCATAGAACAAATTCTGTAATGGTGCAAAGTGAAACTCACTGTGGAGGTGCCAAAATCTCTTCTAGGAACTCCTCAATCTTGTTAGTGTCAGTGCGTACCTCATCATTATAAAGGAGGAATGGGGGCTGAGAACCTGGAGCAAGGTCCTTCAGAACCTCTGGCGCTCTGTAGTAAATCAGAGGAATCAAATGATGATTAGTATCTTAATTTTGCCAGCATTAAGGTAGGACTTATGAAAGAACACACTTGGTGGTAATTGGATTCATCCTTACTGAACATAACTTTTTTTTGCCTTAGTTGCAGAGATCCAGATATGCAAATGTTTGTTTGTTTTTTTTTTTAGTCCACAAAGTAAAATATAGTTATACAAGTTGTGCGCTGGCAGCTCGTAATATTATCATTGGTGATAGGTCAACCTAGTGGCAAATTGTCTCTTCTCTCAATCAGCCACACTGCTGAAAGCACTTTTGTAAGAGAGAGGACCACCAATGTAGGTTATTAAATGTTTTTTCAGAATTGCACTTATCTCAACACAACCATCGAAAAAAATACTTAAAGTTCTTTCAGATTACCATTGATATTAAAGTCAGGCAGAATAATGAATGTTTTTAGAATCATACAACTCATTTTCAAGTGTAACAAGGTTACAGGTAGAACCTTTCAGGAGGCTTGAACAATTAACAATATACACAAGAAAAATACTCTCCAAGAATGTAAGCTAATAATATTAGCAGTTTATAATAACAAAAACTGGCAATGATAATATACTCCTTTGATAGTCCCAAAAGAAGGCAGTGGTGGTCCGGTGGTAACGTGCTGGATTACCGAACTAATGGTTGGGAGTTCAAGCCCCACTGTCACCAGCTGTCAGTTCTGTTGCCCCAGTGTAGCTAACTGGGTTATCAAAGGCCAGCCATGTTTTTTACTCTCTAAGGTGTGAGGCATGTAAAAGAACCATTGCTGACTTTTTACAAGAGTAGCTGCATAGTTGTCAGTGTGTTGATGGCCTGGCAAGCTATGCAGGATGTACTCTCCCCTCACCCAGAGTCAATTTAGGATTAAGTGGTTAAGTGAAAATGAATGAATGCAGGATAGTCCCAAAAGTTGTACCGTAAGACTTTTGTTATTAGCGTGTACAAGGACAACTTAAAGGATTCTTTGAGTTGATTCCCTTTGGAAACTACTGGGGGTTAATATAGAACCATACAAGACAGAGTATAAAAGTAAAAAACATTTAAGGAACTAAAAAAGGCCTCAAAGGGGACCTGTAACAAGAGTTTGTTCCTTGAGATTGCAACCGAGAACTTTTCTTTGAAGCATGAAGGAATTCTACCTCCAGAAAGTTGTTTGGTGATGACTTGGCTCAAAAAAAAAAAAAAGATGAGACTTAGCACATAAATGGTGCTTCAGATTTCCATTTGATGGAACCATTTAAGGTAAGAGTTTCCCTTTCAGAATAGATTCCAAGTACGTAGAAGATATGTAGAAATCTAGAAGGAAGTGATTGCAGTGGTGGCAGCTCAATGATAAAGACTCTGTGATAGTGATCCAAAGTTCTGTGGTTAATGCACAGTACCACAATGCTGCTTCTGTTGGGCAATTAAGCAAGGCCCTTCAACCTCAGTTGAATAAAAATGATAAATGTACATAAGGCCCTCTTGGTAAGCATGTGCACTAAATGCCTTAAATGTAAGTGTTGGGGCTGAGCCCAACCTGGTGTAAATCAACAGCAATATTCTGTTGTTGTTTGTACCATGAAATTTTTACCAGTTAAGTTAATTCAGGGCAAGGACTAAATGCTGTTCGTCACTGATAGCAGTTTGGTGACTGCTAAACATTATGTCACTGTATTTCTCTCACCTTTTCATATCCACTGTAGTAAGGGTGAAATTAACTCCCTTAAGCCAGAGAATCATGAAGAGCCTCTGACAGAAGGGACAGTTGCCAACTCGTTGACCATCATCACTTGCCTGTAGTGGGGAAAAGTTTGATATCTTTAAAAATGTCTTCATTTGGAATCAGCATACAGAAATCGCTTGTATGAAAATGGCTACACCAAAGGGCACACTGTTGATTCTCTGGTTGTCTCCAGAGTGTAATTATTCCAAATATTGTTGGTAAGTTGTAGGATTTTGCCACAGGTTTTTTGTTTGTTTTGTTTTTTTGTTTTTTTTTTAGGAAATGCAGATTTTTATCCAAGGTTGGAAGTATACAAACCAAAAGACTTTTTTAAAGCATGACATCATACAGTACAAATCATTCACAAACAAACATCGCTGATTTAACACTGTTGAAACAGCTTTACAGACTGCTGATTTCAACTGGAAAAGAAAAAATGCTCAACTCTAACCTTGATAAAAAGCTCAATCTTGGGTGCGTCTGCCATATCTCTGCTTCTGCGTCCTTGCCTTGGGTGGTAATTCAGCTGTCAAACCTTAACTAGTCAAACTAGGAGCAAAGTTTACATCACTGTGCCCAAGTAGGCCCAATCATCCACTTAATCCAATGACCAAAGTGAAAATGTAATCCTTAAGAATCAATATGTTGAAAAATCCACCCAGCAGTTATATTTTAAAACCTCAAATATCCTTTTTCCTCCTTCAATCTGTGCTTTTTTTGTGCTCGATCTTGCCAGTTTTAGTCCGTGGCTCTTCCCTACCTGTCTCTTGCCACACCCGATGAGCATTCAGAATACCTGCCCACTGGACTGACCTGTCCAACCTGTCTCATTCTCTCACTCTCGCTCCAGTTACCATCTTGCCTTAAGAAATATCACTACTCTAGTGTTGCTGTCTTACTTCAACACACCAACAAAGATAGACTGTAGCACACACATTGTAGCATGCAAATGTTAAACCTTTCACTGCAGGTTATATACCTTCCACTCCTTTTCTTCATTGTCAATGTCAGCACTATTCACATGATCTAAGTGATTTTTGCTACACTGATAACATCTCTTACTGATATAAACGGAAGACGTGACAGTCAACCAAGCTTGATAATACATGGCTTTGCATTGAGCTAATGCTATGGTATGCTACTAACATCTGGTGTAATTTGACACCAACCTCCAGCTAAAATATGGCTCAGGCTCCCAAACACACCTCCTTTCATGTTTGAATTCAACTTCAGAGACAAACACTGATCAGGAACTGCCAATAATATATACTTTTACATGAAATAAAATATAGTGTTGTGTAAAAGAGTGAGGTCGTGTTGGTAATCTGTTGCATTGTAAATGCTGGCCTTCAGCAGGTACAGCAGGTTCTACATTTTAGCAAATGTTTTATTAGAATAAACCAGAATGAATACAGCAACTGGATACATGAAGAAAAATATGACGCAACGATGAGGTGTGACAGTCCGGATCAGAGTCATTATCTCAGTGTTATTTAAAGAGACAAGAAGTAACAAGTATAACGTCTTAAGGCAAGACACTATAGGTTATGATTTTTTTTTTTTTTTTTTTTAACAATAGATGCCTTATCAGGCAGCATGGAGGTGTAACGGTTAGCACATCTGCCTCTCAGCAAAAAGGTCCTGGGTTCCAGGACTTGTGTGGCCTTTTTCTGAGTATTCCGGTTTCCTCCCACAGTCCTAAAACAACCTGTTAGCCACCATTGTTACTACCAGTGGTTTTGACAAGGGGAACATTTGATGGCTGAAGACATTTATAGCATTTGGCAGACACACTTATCCTTATCATTTTTTTAAAATACAACTTGAGCAATTGAAGGTTAAGGGCCCATCAATGGTGACAATCAGGACTGAACCGCTGACCTTCCGATTAGTAACCCATTACATTAAACAGTAAGCCATCACTGAAGACTGGTGTACACTGGTACAGGAAGTGCTTGCTGAAGGTCATGGGTGCATAAGGATTGTTGATTGTGAAGGTTAGTACGCCTCTGGTCCGAAAAAAACGCAACCCAACTCTGTAACGCAAAATGCTGAACGTGTTAATGCTGGCTATGACAGAAAGTTGTCAGAACACATAAGCTTGTTGCAGTTGAGGCTACCTAGCCACAGTCCAGTCATGTGGTTTTTAACAGTCTGTTCTAAAGCTAAGGCTAAGGGACTCTCTGCTTCCTCTATTACAATAAATATTTCCTCAGATATGTACTTCTGTATTTTCAACATCATGACTAGCTCAATCAGGATCAGGTTGTGGGAAGATTCTCATGGGTTTGATAGCACTCAGAATATGCTCTGTTGTTAGCGCTGAAAAAGTGAAACCTTAATTCGACAAATGCTTCAAAAATATTCTCGTAGAAGCCAAGCTTCAATGGAACTCTAAGGAGTGGATAGGTCAGCACACTGGAGTGCTTTATGATGATTGGAGGCTGGAACCTATTTTTAATTGACAGCCTCATTGAAGCTTTTTAATTTAGTTTGACATGCATATTAGGTGCATGTAGTTTGTTTTTGTTAGTGATATGGTGACATGGAGGTGTGTGTGTGATGTGGGAAACTGTAGCTTAATGCTTAGATAAGCAGCTTTGGGACCAATGGGTCACTGGTTTTATTCCTGAACCAGCAGTAGAAATGTGTGTGGGGGGAGTGGGCAGTACCTTACCTTCCTCCACATAAATGGCTGAAGTTCCCTTGGCCAAGATACCCAACTGCCCTCTGGATGCCCACAATGTGTGTGACAGCCCACTGCTCCAAGCGTGTGTGCTCATTTTGGATGGGTTGAATGCAGAGGAAATAATTTCCCTTGTGCAAGTAATACAATGTTTTAAAAAAAAAAATGTGTGCATGTATCTTCTTTTCCTTTCGGCTGTTCCCTTCAGGAGTCGCCACAGCAAACCATCTGCCTTCATCTCACCCTATCCTCTGCATCTTCTTCTCTTACACCAACTACCTTCATGTCCTCCTTCACCACAACCATAAATCTCTTTGGTCTTCCTCTAGGCCTTCTGCCTGGTAGTTACAACCTCAGCATACTACTACTAATATACTCACTATCCCTCCTCTGTACATGTCCAAACCATCTCAATCTAGCCTCCCTGACTTTGTCTCCAAAATCTCTTACATGTGCTGTGCCTCTGATGTGCTCATTCCTGATCTTATCCATCCTCGATACTCCCAAAGATTACCTCAACATTTTCATCTCTGCTACCTCCAGCTCTGCCTCCTTGTCTTTTCTCCAGGGCCACTGTTTCTAAACTATACAACATCACTGGCCTCAACACTGTCTTGTACACTTTTCACTCTTGTTGATACCTTCCTATCACACTGGACACTTTTCTCCAACCATTCCAACCAGCCTGCACACGCTTCTTCACCTCTTTTCCACACTCTCCATTGCTCTGGATTGTTGAGCCGAAGTACTTAAAATCCTTCACCTTCCTTATCTCTGCCCCCTGTCACCTCACCTTTACTCTTGGGTCCTTGTCATTCACACACACGTACTCTGTCTTACTGAGGCTAACCTTCATTCCTCTCCTTTCCAAGGCATATCTCCACCTCTCTCGATTTTTGTGCACTTGTTCTCTGCTCTCACTACAGATCACAATGTCATCTGAAAACATCATAGTCAATGGGGAATCTTGTCTAACTTCGTCTATTAGCCTGTCCATCACCTATAAACAAGAAGGGGCTCAGAGATGACCCTTGATGCAGTCCCACCTCCACCTTGAACTCTTCTGTAACACCAACAGCACACCTCACCACTGTCTTACATTTCTCATACATGTCCTGCACCACTCTAACATACTTCTCTGCCACTCCAGACTTCCTCATGCAATACCACAGTTCCTCTCTCGGCACCCTGTCATATGCTTTCTCCAGATCCACAAAGGCACAATGCAGCTCCCTCTGACCTCTATTAACATCCTCAACGCAAACACTGCATCTGTGATGCTCTTTCTTGGCATGAAACTAAACTGTTGTTCACAAATGCTGACCACTGCCCTTAGTCTAGCTTTCCCATAACTCCATTGTATGGCTCATCAACTTTATTCCTCTGTAGTTGCCACAACTCTGCACGTCTTCCTTGTTCTTAAGAATGGGCACCAGCACACCTCTCCATTCCTCCGGGATCCTCTCACTCTCTAAGACCTTGTTGGATATTCTTGTCAGAAAATCTACTGCTATCTCTCCTAGACACTTCCATACCTCTTCATCTTCCTCAATGCCCTCCTCACTTCACCCTTACTAATCTTTGCTGCTTCCTGGTCCTCAACGGTCACCTCTTGTACTCCTTTTTTTTTTTTTTTTTTTTTTCTCTCATTTTCCTCATTCATCACCTCTTCAAAGTACAGTACTCTTTCTATCTTCCCGCAACACTTCTGTCATCAGTCAATAGAGCTCGAATTGACAGCATGAATGAATATTATAAACTGATCCAGAAACGGGGTCAAAAACAACATGCGAATACAATGCGGCAATGGCAACCAACAATATAAAATAACTAAAAGAAACAATTATTTCTTATGTGCATGTGAGTGTGGAGAGAGAAAGGAGGTGGGGGAGAGAGAAAGTGGGGGAGGGGGAGATTGAAAGCGATAGAGGGGCCAACAGAGAAAGAGAGAGAGGATGATGGAGGGGGAGAAAAGGTGAGAGCTAGAGTGAAAGGAAGAGAAAGGGAGGGCGAGGGAGGGAGGGAGGGAGGGAGAGTAAGGAGAAAAAGAAGGGGAGGGAGCGAGAGAGAAGATGAGAAGGAGAGAGAGGTTGAAAGATGGAGGAAGAGAAGAGGAGAGAGAGAGAGAGAGAGAGAGAGAGAGAGTGTTGATGATGGAGGGGAAGAGAAAGGGGGAGAAAAGGAGAGCAGGAGAGAAGGAGCAAGAGACAGAAAGAAGGCAAATATGGGTGATTATGAATGATCCTTAATGTGCACATGATGGGGCAGTGGTGGTCTCGTAGTGGATAGGGCGCAGGATCGCTGATCCTAAGGTTGGGGGTTTGAGTCCCCACAAGATTGTCACTGTCCCTCCAGTGCAGCTAACTGGGTTATCAAAGGCGGGCCATGTCTCTCACTATCTATGGTGAGAGGCATGTAAAAGAACCATTGCTGACTTTCATGAAGAGTAGCTGCAAAGCCGTCAGCGTGTTTCTGTACCTTGCTAAAGGGTTGTGACAGGAAGGGCAGCCGACGTAAAAACCTCTGCCAAATCAAATGTGCGAATCAGATGATTCGCTGTGGCGACTCCCGAGAAAGGGAAAAAGCCAAAAGGAAGAAAGAAAGAAACTTAATGTGCACATGCATGTTGGATAAAGCAGGCAGTGGTGGC
Organism: Plotosus lineatus; assembly: GCA_024760905.1. Classification (NCBI taxonomy): domain Eukaryota; kingdom Metazoa; phylum Chordata; class Actinopteri; order Siluriformes; family Plotosidae; genus Plotosus; species Plotosus lineatus. The sequence continues at coordinate 33,985,640 of CM045735.1, forward strand.
CCAGTGGTAAGGTGCTGGATTACCGATCCCAAAATTAGGAGGTCAAGCCCCACTGTCAACGAGTTGTCACTGCTGTTTACCCAGTGCAGCTAATTGGGTTTTCAAAGAACAGCCATGTGTTTCACTGTCTGTTGTGGAAGGCTGTAAAAAAACCATTGCGACTTTCTTCAAGATTAGCTGCATAGCCGTCAGTGTTTCTGCCCTGCCATGGCCTGGCAAGCTGTCCAGGGTGGACTCTGCCCACGCCCAGAGTTGGCTGAGATGGGTGCCAGCCGCCCCGTGCCAATTCAGAAAATGAATGAATGAATGTTGGATGAAAGGAATATATAAACTTGTTTTGAGTTTAATATACTACACACTATAAAGAAATGGAAACCAAAACAAGATTCGAAAGGTCATTTTAACATTCTGTACAACTACTTGTCAACACAAACTTTCAACTGGTATTTATTTTCATAGGAACAAGAGTGGCCAGTTTACCAGAACTCACATACTGAAAAAAAAACCAAAGCAAGATGTTCGGAGAATTGTTTGTCCCTTATAGCCCTTAGATGTGAGTCTGTCGTCCTTTCGGCTTTTTCCCTTTTACTCGGGAGTCGCCACAGCGAATCATCTGATTCGCACATTTGATTTGGCAGAGGTTTTGGGATTTGCGTTTGATTTTGGTAGAGGGTACAATGTATTATAGCATAATTTCAGGGGAAGACAAAAAATGACCTTGGTAAAGGAACAATTGCTTATAACTGATGCTATTACTTACAGCACCAGTCATAAATCTGGACACACCTACTAATTCCACTAATATAAGGGGTGTGACCAGACTTTTGTACTTTAACCATGACAGAACCAGATCAGACAAGCTGTGTGCGTTCCAAGATGCTGTGCTCAGACATCTTTTATTTAGCCTAATCACGCTGAGTATACTTACTACATTTTTCCTTTTTTTCCAAACGGCTTCATGCTTGGTGCCATGGTAATGTGATTTTAGCATTCCTGCTCACAGCAAAAACATCCTGGGGTCAAGTCCAGGGCTCACCAAGGGTGTTTCTGTGTCAGATTTGCATGTTCTCACTGTGTTTATGTGGGTTACTCTCACAGTCCAAGAAGCATGCAGATTAAGCTAATTTTCTGTTCCTAATTGCACCTAGGTGTCAGTTTGGTTGTGTTGTCCCTGTGATGGTCTGGCAACCTGTTCCCCAAATTGTGAGATCGACTCCAGCTTCCCTATGACCCTACAGAGGGCAAGCAGCTTGGCAAATAAGATAGTGAATGAGTGAATTTAGAGCAGTTAATTATTTAGCCTACTACTGTCACAGCAAGCAGGGAGTCCATCCACACCAACTGTGGGTGAAAGTATTGTACACCCTCGACAGTTCACCAGACCATCACAGGGCTGACACTCACACAGCCATTCACACTCTCACCAAGGGGAAATTATGAATACTGTATTCAATTAGTCAATTGTGCACCCGGAGGAAAACCTGGCGATCACGGGGAACAAGGGTACAAGGCTTGAACATTATTGGTTCGCCCATTTTGTGTTTCTGCATTGTGTATAGGCTATGAAGAAAATTAAAATTGAAATGTTGAATGACATGGAACGGTTTCACATTATTCAACTAGATATTCTTGATTTCACCAGGGTGTAAGTGTGAATGGTTGCATAAAAAGGTTTTTTTTTCCTGTGATGACCTAGTAAAGCTGTTTAGGGCATGTCCAGCCTTTGCCTGGAATTGGCTGAGATCGGGTCTGACTTTCCTGTGAACCTAATTTGGATAAAGTGGTCACCCAGGGCAAAAAGGTCCTAGGTGAAGGTCCAAACTAAGTACAGTTTAGGAGAACCATTCACGTGGAATTATTGCAAATTTTATTGCAAGTTTCTCATTAACGTGTAGTAGGTGGAAGGACTCGAAGGTGAGGATCCCATGAAGCTCAGAAGGGCCTAGCCCAAAGAGAAGACATGGGTCCATCCTTCTTTCGACTCCCCAACTGTGGGTGGGACTATAGGGGTTGGGCGCAGGGTGAGTTGGGTCGCAGACGGGGAATGTCTGAATCTCACCGCTTAGGCTGCTGCCCCTGTGACCTGATGGTGGATCAAGCAAATGATGATGAACACACAACACAGCATATAAAGAATATGATGAAGAATGAATGACAACACAGCACAGTAGGCCCTTGACTATTCGCGGTTTTGCACCCACGATTTGAGTATTCGCTGACTGCCGAACAACCGGCACCTGAAAAATTCAGCCAATGGCTGTCCTCCTTTCTCCTGATTGGTTGAGCTGATGTCCCGCCCCTTTTTCCTCATTTGTGCACAAGTTGTCAATGAGCCTATTTTTTTGTGTGTGTGTTTTAATTACCAGTTAAGCTCTATGATACCACTCAAACACTGTGTCTTCTGGCTAAGCCATAGAAAACGTTGGATGTCTCTTCTGAAGAAATAAGACTTTCTACTGAGAAACGTTTTCTCTGAACTGTCATATTAAAATCTTTTTCAATTATTATTCCAGTACAGTACCCAGGTTCATGTTCATGCGTGAGATTTTATGTTCTGTAGCATGTTTAACAAACGATACCAAAAGGATAAACTTTATTACAGTACTCTTCATGTCCTTTTACATTGAACTTGGAGTGATGTCTCCAAGATGGCGCTGCCCAGAGGGTGGCATTGCGGAGTTCTCAGAGTCAAATTGTTTCTTTGTTCATTTTAATTTGTTTTATTTGTTCATGTTTTGCACTATGCTCATCTACGACCAGTCGACTCTACTACAGCTATAAGATCAGAGTGCCTTCGGGCATGTATAACTAAGCACGCTCAACAGGGCTTCTTGTTATCTGGGGTGCGGCTAGCACTGAGCTAATATGCTATGGTAGCTCAATGCTAGCCACACTCCAGCTAGCAAGAAGTCCAGGCAGGAAGGGGCCAAACGACGACTCCGGCGCTTGGGATTGCAGGGGATGAAGGCCGTGTAGCCAGCTGGTGCAATCGCCTTGTCGGGTGTACTCTACTCAAGCCATGTTTCACAGAAACACAGCAGATCCTGTGCACTGCAATCTGAGCATGAAGCTCGTCCATCTTGTTTCGCTGGGACTGAACATTTTCAAGCAGTATGACCGGAAGTGCTAACCAAGTGCCGGAGACTCTGAGAACTCTGCCTGGGCTTCTTGTTAGCCGGGGTGCGGCTAGCATTGAGCTACCATAGCATATTAGCTCAGTCCTAGCAGCATCCCGGCTAACAAGAAGCCCAGTTGAGCGTGCTTAGTTATACACGCCCGAAGACACTCCGATCTTATAGCTGTAGTAGGGTCGACCGGTCATAGACGAGCATAGTGCAAAACATGAACAAAGAAACAATTTGACTCTGATAACTCCATGACGTCGCCCTCTAGGCAGTGCCATCTTGGAGACGTCACTCCAAGTTCAATGTAAAAGTACATGAAGTGTAATAAAGTTTATCCTTTTGGTACCGCACAAACATTAACTTAGATACTGTACTGGAATAATAATCGAAAAAGACTGTAATACTAGTGCTTTACAACAGTATATGCTGTATAATGTTTATATTTTATCATCAATAAATATAACAGTAAAAATTGAAAGGTTTTTCTTAATCATTACTACATTTTACTACAATACTGTATTAATGAGTAAGACTGTCTATAGAACGTGTTTAAGAGGCATATTTTAGCCCATGTAATAGATACACAGTATTTTACTTCCGTTTGCTCATTCACGCATGTGACGTGATACATGGGGTTTTACTTCGGGGTACAGAACTCGCAGATTATCTCGATTCACGGGAGGGCCCGGAACCGAACCCCCGCGAATGTCGAGGGCCTACTGTATAGAAGTAATATTTATAAAACATTATTAGACTTCAAGGGAGTGGTGGCTCCAAGGGTAAGGCTTTGGGTAACTGATCTGAAAGGTGGGGCTTCAAGCCTTAGTACCACCAAACTGCCAAATGTAAGTTGCTTTGGATAAAGGGTTTGGCCAAATTATATAAATGTAAATTGCAAGGACTTGAAATATTTCAAACAATAAAAAACCTAACTTTTACAAAGGTTTGAATAAAATCCACTCATTTCTTCAGAAGAGACTAAAAGAAAGAAAGTAGGGTAGTGGTGGCTTGTGAATAAAGCGATGGGTTACTGCGCCAAAGGTCAGAAGTTCATATCCCAGTATCACCATCTTTGGGCCCTTGAGCAAGGCCCTTAACCCTCAATTGCTCAGTTCTATAAAAAATGATAATTATAAGTCTCTCTGTAATGTAATGTACTGAAAGACTTGACAAATGAAAATTGACCAAAACAATGTCACATGACACCACCACTGCAATGGTGATACTGCAAGAAATCACTTTAGTCAGTGTGTACAGTGTCTTCAACAGCTGAGAGTGAATAAAACCCCTTCTCTGGTGTCAATCTTTTGAAATTATATAAATCACAGAGCAGTTCTGCCAGGGAAGTTCCATTTTCCATTGATGTTTATAGACACAGGTCTGTCTGTCTTCCTTTCGGCTTTTTCCCTTTTATTCAGGAGTCGCCACAGAGAATCATCTGATTCGCATGTTTGATTTGGCAGAGGTTTTTACGTCGGATGCCCTTCCTGTCACAACCCTTTTTAGCAAGGGACAGAAATACGCTGACGGCTTTGCAGCTACTCTTCACGAAAGTCAGCAATGGTTCTTTTACATGCCTCTCACCATAGACAGTGAGAAACATGGCCGGCCTTTGATAACCCAGTTAGCCGCACTGGGGGGGACAGTGACAACCTTGTGGAGAGTGGGACTCGAACCCCCAACCTTTGGATCAGCAATCCCCAGCCCTATACCACACAAGAAGAGGACAAATATTATGACCACTAACAAAGCAGTGTGATTGTTAAGGAGGCACTGACTCAGTGCTTAAAGTGCAACACCACAGCTACTGTGGTTTTTCTTTTTCACCAGAATTGATGTCTGATACACACATGACTAAACCACACATGCTGGTTTAATCCTCGAACCAATTCTTCTTGTAAATGATTTGCAGTATGTATATATATTTACCTTCTATTAAAAATCATGGTGCCATATTTGTAATCTTGGAATTATAATTTAGTCATTCATCAAAGGCAGGTTTAGTTTTTAATCCAATACATGCTTACTCAAACCACAAACCTTTTTGCTTTTTTTTTTTTTTTTAGATGTACAACTTGTAGAAGACCAAAAATAAAAAAAATTGCATTCAAACTGTGTCATTTTCAGGCCAAACTTAGTGGATAAAAATCACCACAATGTCCTTGTGCGTGACACCCCCCCCCCCCCCATTGTACCACTTCATATAAAGAGATTTATGTACGTTATATTTTGAAGGGGAGGAGAATGGGAAAGTGAAGAGTGAAAAAACTACAAAAACAGGAAGCAGTTGTCTTTCTGTAGCTGCCTACTCAATGTGTGACATGAAGCCTCCTTCAATCTTATTAAAATAACATTCATAACCTTATGCCAGACCCTTATCTTCAATGAAACAAATACCATCTAAACCAGGTAAGCATGCACAATGCATTGACCTCATGCACTACTCAAAATATTAGAACATTTTATCAATTATTAGTAAATTTTTTTTTTTTTTTTTTTTTTTGGGGGGGGGGGGGTTGAATGAATGAATCAATTTTTTTCCTGTGTAGTACCTTAAAGTACTTACATCAAGTAAACTTGATAGTAGTAATTATTCAGCTGAAATTTTGCATACTCATATTAAAGAATATTACCTACAGATTAATATTGTTCTTTTCACACTGAATGTAAACACTTTAATGTCAACTATGCCATATCGTGTATATATAACTGATTTATATATACAGTAACATAATTGGACCATATTGTTCTCATATTTTATATTATGTCACCCATCACAGCAAAGCAGATATGGTCCAATTGACTGAAAAAAAGCTGAAATTTTCTGGTAGATTTAGTTAGTATACGTTTGAAAATGCAAATTAGGATATCAGCTGCAAAAATGGTACCAATAATGCAAGCTTACTAATTTCCGACTTGATAAGCATCTTGCTGTGATGGATCATATATATTATGCATTATATACATCACAGGTTTAAAGTACACATATACATATACACATGTTGATTTCAGTGTATTTTTACAAAGTATTCCACAAGCTAGTACAGTCAGAAGGGGCAGTGGTGGTCTAGTGGATAGCGCGCAGGATCGCTGATCCTAAGGTTAGGGGTTCGAGTCCCCACAGGGTTGTCACTGTCCCCCCCCCCCCCCCCCCCCCCCCCAGTGCAGCTAATTGGGTTATCAAAGGCGGGCCATTTCTCTCTCTGTCTATGGTGAGAGGCATGTAAAAGAACCATTGATGACTTTCGTAAAGAGTAGGCTGAAAAGCCGTCAGCGTGTTTCCGACCTGGAGAGGGATGGGCTCCGCCAGGCCAAATCAGCCCAAGTCTCGCCATGAAGGCGCCCCAACGACATCCCCGGATGTTAAGGGATAAGTGAAGTATAGTTAGCAAGTGTGTATTCTTGTCTTTTTAAGTAACATCAGTGTAAAGATTATATATACTAGTATGATAACAAACACATACATATATTTATATAAGCAATTAAGTTTTAGTTCCATATCTGAATTTATTTGTTTATGATGGTGCATTTTAACAGTAAAATTTTGCCATCAAATTTTTTCCTCACATCAAAAAAATCCCCTTAATTATACCTAATTTATGTATACTTAGTATACTGTCAAATACATAATTGTATAACTATTATTTATGCCATTTGTTCAGTGAAATAAGACAGCACATAATTTTCTAATAATATTTAATTATTTTTTAATCATAATTTTATAATTATCATTATAATAAATTAAAACCAAGTATAAAAAGTGTACTTTATAAAAGTACAGCATAGAGTAAGTAAGAAAAGGTGTACTTAAATATATTTATAAAGATTCTTCAAAATAATAATGTTACAATTTTTTAAAAAAAATGTTAGCTTTTCAGTATTTTCTTATACACTGTATGTATGACATAAGAGCTAATGATAAGCAACAGCATCTTTAGACCCTCCCTGCCCTAAAGATCAAACCCTGTGAAACCGAGTGTGCTTTCTTCACAGGAAATTCTTGACAAACATGACATTCCTCAAACCACAAGTTCCTACTCAATGAAAATTAGTTTTAAAATAATGAAGCAATTGAATTTGACAATAACAAAAGAAGGAACAAAAGAAAACAACAACAACAACACCTAAGCTATATCCCTTTCTAACATGAATCCCTATGTATTTTTTGTCTTTCCAGAAAATGCTGCCAAACCTGAAGTTGAACAAAAAACACTTCCTTTTCGTTTTTATTCTTGGCTGCATCCTCATGATCTTTCAGATGATTTCCCATCTTCAAGTTCCTTCCAATGAAAAGAAAAGCAGAATTACCATTCTGTTGTGGCACTGGCCTTTCCGTGTTCCCTATAGCCTGCAGGAAGACACATGCTTGAATAATTATAACATCTTCGGGTGTCACATGGTGGATGATCGCAGACACTATTCCACCGCTGATATTGTGGTCTTCCATCACCATGAGCTGTTATCGGGCTTCCAGAAGCTTCCGCTCCATCTCCCTCGACCAGTTTACCAAAGATGGCTCTGGCTGTCTCTGGAATCACCACAAAACAATGGGGACTTAAAGAAATATGATGGAATGTTCAACTTGACCATGACTTATCATCCCAATGCAGATATTACAATACCATATGGAAAGCTCATAGAAAAAGATGGTGACTCTGTGACTGATGATTTTTTCATACCCAAGAATAAAACCCATCTGGTGTGTTGGGTAGTCAGCAACTATCAGAAGCATCATAAGAGAACTGAAGTGTACCAGAAGCTTAATCAGATCATTCCTGTGCAGGTGTATGGGCGTGCTGTGGGAAAACCATTGAGTCAAGGTTCTTTACTACCCACTATTTCTCGTTGTTATTTTTACCTTGCGTTTGAGAACTCGGAGTCTCCCCACTATATCACAGAGAAGCTATGGCGAAACTCGTTCATGGCTGGCACAGTGCCTGTAGTACTGGGTGCACCAAGAAGCCACTATGAAGCTGTCGCACCACCACACTCCTTTATTCATGTAGAGGACTTTACTTCTGTATCCACCCTAGCCACTTTTCTGAAAGATACAGCTGAAGATGAAGAACGCTACAAGTGGTACTTCTCCTGGCATGCAAACTACACCGTCAAACTATATGCTGACTGGAGAGATAGACTTTGTAGAGTTTGTCAGGTTTATGACAAACTTCCAAGTCATAAAATATATCACAAGTTAGGGCTCATTTAGTGATTAAAAGTTTTAATTTTTGCTCTATAATCTTAATGACACTTAATGGGAGAGGAAGAGTAAAAATAATTTTTGACAGTCTCGTAATATATATATATATATATATGTGGTATCAGGTGGTATCATTCAGAGAGAAAGACAAATGCCTCTCTGCAAAAGACCAAAAGGAAATTTAGCAACTGAAACTCATGCCACACGTCCCATTTCCGCTTATTGCGTGACGACCTAAAGTGTCTACAGGATGTGAGTCAAAAAAAAAGGGCCCCATTTAGGTCTACCTCATGTTGAACAGAATCATATCAGTACTTGGTTCTCCAACAAACCCCTTCACCAGTGACTAGACAATATGGTTTACGCTCCATTTTGGCTCAAGAGTATCCAGCCCAACTTACAAACTAAGTACTGTATCTCATTTGCTTGTAGTTACGAAAACAAGTTTGCATGACTAGAGGCTCAATCTTGCACATGCTCGAGAACCTGCCATTGCAACACTGGTTCCACACTCACTCTCCTCAAACTTATGTTTAGTGATATCAACTGGAAGGATCACCGAGACTTGAAAGCGGAATAAGCAAACAAGCAGTAACACTAATTCCAGGGATGGCAACAAGGAAATTGATTTTCAGCTGAAAATGAATTTTATATGACGGTGGGAGGGACCCCCCTGAAGCTGAGAGCCTTTGAGCAATTCAGGACGTTTTTAGAGTGACATACATGATATCAAAAACAAATGCTTGCACAAAATTGAGACACCAGATTAAATGAAAAATCAACTACAGTCGGCCCCCAATTTATGAAATTAATCCGTTCCAGGGCCCTTTTCGTAACGCGGGGATTTCGTCATTAGGAGTCGCATCTTACATGTTAAATGCCTAATTCGTTCCAAGGCTCCAGTCTTTGGACTGGATAAACCCCATAAACCCTTAAAAATGATAAAAGTACACAAATTTTGTATGAAATGTGTTAAAAGTAAAAGAAAATTATTTATTAAACAATTTAAACAAAGATGTGAATTCAAAGCACATTCCCTGCTTGACAAACTCAACTTTAATTTGATTCCTTGAGGGATCGGAATTCCAGATGAGCTCAAATGCTCATTTATTAAACATTGACTGAATTAAACTACTTAAAAAAACTGAAGAATGAAGCTTCCTTCTGTCTCTATCTGGGAGTCCAGCAGGGACTCCTTATGAGACAGCCACCCGCGCATTGTGAAATTTTGATTGGCGCATTTGAATTTTGAATTTCTTTTCATAAGAGGGGGTTGTCTCGTAGCTCGGGGACGGAAACTCAAGAAAAAAAATTTCGTAACCCAGGGATTTCATACACAGTGGTCTTCGTAAGTTGGGGGCTGACAATATTTAGAAAATGACTAGTCTCAGTAAATTGCTTCACTCTTTCACATATACCTTACTTACAGGTCACATATCCATCCCCTTTCACTTAGACTTCCTTTTGGCAGCAAGTTGGTAAACTTCTCCACTGCCTTCCTCTTCATGAGCTTTCTCATTGGTCAGTCTAATCCAGCTCAGCCGATCGGTTTACTGAAGCCAAACTGCCGGTTAGGTTTTTATTGTAAAATGTATTTTTCACAGACAAAGTTGATTTGACAATTTTTGTTGACACCAATGAAAAAAATAGGTACCTAATCCATCCCTGAAATTTTGAGATTTGGACGATTCAGAAATGAAAACCAGTGGAAAATGGCCCATGTATGTATTCCATGTTTATTTAGTCCACCACTGAACAGAATGTGATACAAAAACTCACTACATTTACATTGTTTTACAACTACCAGACCTCTATACTTGACAGTTATGGAAAAGACCTTCATAACCCACCGCTATCATTTTGCACATTTTAATATTTTGTTGGGCCGACTGTAGTATTAATTATGGCACATAATAGCAAGGCATTACTATTTCACTTAGTTGGGTGAAGACTCGGCAACATTGCTTCAGTGACGAAGTCAACTGATGAAATGAATAATCGAATTGTCCAGATCAAAGTTTTCCTTCCGGAATAGGATATGCTGGAGAAATCCTGTGTGTCTTGTTATGTACATGAACAGAGTTAAACAAATTGAATCAAATCATTTATTGCTAACACTAAAGTGAGGAAAAATGTACTTGTCACTGGAACATGTCAATAAATTTCCAAGTTTACAAGAGTGTGTATTTAATGCATCATTTAATAAGGCACGTAAGTGAAACTCAGCAGTTGCTGCAAAGATAAAATTTGTACACAAAACATAAAATGTTCAGTGCCCTTTGAAAAGGCAAACTCCAATTACATATCAAAATGTTAAACACCACCTGTAACAAAAGAGCCTAAATAAAATGAACTTAAGGTTGTTCTTACCATCACCCAAAAAAAAAATTAAAGCTGAACCTCTAATAGGTCAACAAATGTGCAGGTATACATGTGCACACTACATTAAGTACATTAAAAAAAACCAAACATTAAAATCTAAGAATCTAAGACTAGTGCAAACATGTTTGACCAAGTAATTTCAAAACTTGAGGTTGTCTATACCATCTAAATTATAATTACGTTCTAAGCAGTAAGGGCACTGTATTAAAGTAGAAAAGTCCACTTTAACCAGTCCACATAACTTTCAAGTTTTATTATTGTGCCACTAAGTCATGGTGTAACATCAAAAAGTGACAACACAAGATCAGACAGTTTACTTTTGAAGATGTTGCACTATTTCAGGGTGCAGTTGCTCATTGAAGACGTCTGGGCGATGAAGAGCTGGCATGTACAGTGCAGGCATGCCATTAGTCTGCCCAGGTCCTGGGTAACCCTGACCTGGAAGGAGTGTGCTGCCCATGTGTGGAGGTGCTGGTCTGCTTCGCTTGCCGTACTGACGCTCACCCACTTCATCGACTGGCAAGACCAGCCGTTTGCCTTTCTGTCTGCGATTACAGAACCAAACACGCACCACCTACAAAAAATAAATAAATAAAATCTCAAGGGGGGGCCAAAAAAAAAAACCACACTCTAACACTTCAGCACCTTAAACATCATGTTCACTTACATCTCTCCCCAAACCAAGTTGTTTAGCTATGCTCGTTATTTCCACAGCACTGGGTTTGGAACACTTGTCGAAGCACAACTCGAGGGAATGGCGGACTGAGCTATCCAAGCTGGTTCTCCTTTTTCGTTTTCTTGCATCAACAACCACCCTCTCAACTTTATACAGCTGAGAAAACAAGCAAGGTTACTGCTCAAGAGAAAAAGTAAGCATCAGAAAACCACCATAAATTACCTTTTAATTGATTCACACTCGGTCCTACAGGACCTTCCCCCCCCCCAATTACAAAGTCATGCCAGTTCTCTAAACAACAAATTTTAGATAGAGCCAAGCCTACTCACATCCTGTGGGTTGTCCGAGTTTTCTACTTCATTCAGCCATTTATTGAGCAGTGGCTTGAGCTTGCACATGTTCCTAAAACTGAGTTGGAGAGCTTCAAAGCGGCAGATGGTCGTCTGACTGAACATCCTCCCTGCAACAGGATTGGGGGGGAAGAAGAGAGAGGGGAGGGAAAAAAAAAAAAAAAAAACACATACCTCAAAAGGAGACTACTTTGGCAGCCATTTTTTAACAACAAAGTACATTTCGTGGCCACAGCTCAAGCCTCTTAAAGGTCATTGATTCATGTGACACATGTGATTCATGAAACAAAAGGGTTTCAGAAATGATCATCATTGGAAACATTACCAGATCATGTGAACCATGTGTTTGAAATATGGGTGATATTGGATCAAAAGGTGTCTCACCATATAGATGTCCAAGCGCAATTCCGACGTCTGCTTGAGTAAAGCCGAATGTGATGCGCCTGTGTTTCAGCCTTCTGGCAAATTTCTCCAGATCTTCGGTGGTCAGGATCTCCTAAGAGATGTTCATCATTGGTTAGTTGAAAATGAAAACCAATCGACCTCAAATTTAATCGACATGTGAGGTGATAGACACCAGGTATGGCCCTACTTCTTCAACGGGGTCGCCCGCGACGCGGTTTTTCCGCACCGGAGGAGATGCGGCTTTGGCAGGGGGGGCAGATGCAGCGGGGGAGGAGGCGGAGGAGGAGGGGGGGGGGGGGGAGGCGGGGAAAGATGCGACGGGGGCCGGGGCGGCGGCTGGGGAGGCGGGGAAGGATGCGACGGGGGCCGGGGCGGCGGCTGGGGAGGCGGGGAAGGATGCGACAGGGGCCGGGGCGGCGGCTGGGGAGGCGGGGAAGGATGCGACGGGGGCCGGGGCGGCGGCTGGGGAGGCGGGGAAGGATGCGACGGCTGGGGAGGCGGCTGGGGAGGCGGGGAAGGATGCGACGGCTGGGGAGGCGGGGAAGGATGCGGCGGGGGCCGGGGCGGCTCCGTTGTAAAAGCCAGTAGTGCCGAAGCAGGCACCTGTTGGAGACGGTGACAAAGAAGGAGAGGAAGTACACGGTGGGGTTAGGGCTACAGCAGTTGAAGCCGCGATAGGAGAGAGACCGGCCCATAATGCCGGGGTCCAGGGCGCAGGAGGAGGATAGTACACGCCGGCGGGGAATGAGGTCGCCGGGTCGAGAAACTCTGGCTGAAGTTTCGGCAATGTGCCACCGCCGCCGTACTCGTAGCACCCATCTTCCTCGGTCTTAATCTCAGGCATCTTTATTTGCCCCCGGGTGTCAGCGATAGGATGGCACATGTTAGCGGATTGTATGGCTGCAGTGGTCCCTGCCAGCGGCCCGGTATACTCAGGGGCCGAGAACGGGTACCAGGCTTTGGACTCAAAGTCTCCCACCTGCGTGTCATTGCTGTACCTCAAGTCTCCCCCGACCGACGGGAGCGAGAAAAACGTCTGGGTTTGCACAGCATCGAGGCCATTATACGGCGCCTTGTTGACCAGCACCGCGTCTTGGAAGACGCACTGCGGGAACTGCAAGCCTTCGTGACCCATGGCTGACGAGTACGAGGCCATAGGCCTGGAGAGGTCGTACGCCTGGTGGCTACAGTCTCCCGATGGAGGACTCCCTGGGTGCCCAGACATTCTCTTCTAAATCTAACAATCCCACTGTCCCGAAGAACACAATCGCCCAAAAAAACGTGCAAAATTTAACTAGCAACGTTCAACAGGTCCATGCTTTAGTTAATCTGAGAAGATCGAAAGTCTCAAAAGTACAGTGCAGGCAATGTGAGCCGCTGTCACTTGAAGTCCACCACCTTCTTCCAAAGGGTCAATCTTCTGAGCGTCTGACTGCAGCCTATTTAATCAGTTCGGGTTGGAGGAGGGCTTGTTAATGAGATCTCGTCTCCCATTGGTTTACACTAACAATAGGGCTCAGATGATGACGTTTGTGAATGAACTTGATTTTTGTGAACGAAACCAAACGCCTCCTGATTGGACGCGTCACACGTTGTAGCGCCGCTGAAATGAGTGCTGAAGCGCTTCAGGACTGGAAGTGAGAGTTGTGACTGAGCAGGCAGCACTCAACTCGTTTATATCCTCCTGACCAATGCATGAATTATGGATGAGAGGAGAAAACAACGTGTGCCAGATAAACATTGTAGTTGTTTCAGTTAAATAAACCATAAGTTTTCAGTAAGCCGCCTGAACACAGGCAAGAAATTATCAAATACAAACCGCGCTTCGTTTATGAGTTTGTTTTCAGTCATTTGCTCTTAATGAGTCGTCCTTCGTATTTAAATTTTCCCACACAGAGAAAAAGGGCATTTAAAGTGTTTACAAGCTTGTAATTAAAACTTTACATTAACATTACTGCTGTTTCTCTGGTT